>WTXE01000018.1:0-316554 GCA_022496225.1 Russula aff. rugulosa BPL654 | reverse complement strand
GATGAAGTGAACTGGGACGAAGAAACGACTTTTACGAGCGCAGCCGGACTGCCCACCTTACAATGGAGAGAGGGTTGAGGGATCATCCGGCGGAGGTTGATCCATTGCGTCCCTGCACGACATTAGCAAGTTCAAGTTTAAGTTAGAGCGTGGTACTCACCGTGCGTCAAGAAAAGACCTGAGGTTTTCGTGCATTTTACAACGGTCTTTTACACATTGTTTGGACTTCTATAAAAGGGTTGTTCCCTACTGGAAACTGGAATACGGGCTGCTATAATGAAAGGGAAATCACATGCAAGTTTCTCAACTACCTTCTCAATAAGACTCGACAAGATACAGTCGTACAGAGGGAAGTCTTCTTCCAACGCCTGACTCCATACTGAGCCACCAGTTCATCCAAAACAGGACAAGCTGAGCCGACGAGCGAGCCTGACGATCGGTTAAAGAATCACGCCTGGTCGACGTTCTAACCGGTTAACGTGGTTAACCTTTGACTATTTGAACGTTTGAACGCCAATATTGGGATGCCAAGTTCAGATGTGCGGCCAAAGAGAGCCTTGCCTAGCTCAAACCGCTCGGCCAGGAAGCAGCTGAGAGAAGACAGAATAGAATTGTACCTCACATCACGTCAGGGGATCACATCGATCACAGGGCCAGAACTCAGGTACTCAGGCGCGACATTTGAGTCAAGAGTGAAAATGTGCGGTAATTTACCATTATAGGGTATGTGTGATACTTGTATAGTCGACATCACGTATGCAAACTCATGACTGGGCCCGGCCATAAGGTGGGGGAAAAGACAGAGCGCACAAACCGGTACACTCCACAGAAGTCCGGGGGTACAGCAGCGGTGACATCGTGAAACAGTGTTAACGCGCAGAATGAAAGGTGCAAGCTTTAAGGCTGGGGCGGGTATGATCCAGTTTGTGTTCCTCCCTGTACCTGTGCTTGCGCCTGGGCCTGGGCCTGAGCTTGAGCCTGGGCCTGAGCCTGAGCCTGAGCCGCCAGCACCTGGGCTTGGTGCTGTACCACTTGCACTTGGGCATAGCCCTGCATAATCGAACGGCGTTATTGCTGTGCCTCAGGCTTACAGTGTTGATGGAAACTGCCACTCACCATCAGCTGGAGACGCATCGCATGTTCCATTTGCTCCGGGGTAAACTGTACCCCGTGCAACTGCGGAAAGTACATCCCCGGGGCTGGGTTTTGTCGCGGGGCCGCAACATGGGGCAAGTTCGGCGACGGTTGAGCATGACCCTGATGTTGTGAGGCCGACGGTGGACGAGGAGGATTCGGTGTTGTTGATGTTCGCGGTGGAGAGGAGTGAGACACAACGGGAGACGACGATACCGGAGCTCGCTGAGAAAACCCCGGGGAGAGGTGTGGGGTGCTGATGTTAGGAGCCCCGGGAGACATATTCGTATTCAATGCCCGTTGTTGCGCAGCCTGTACTTGCAACATCTGGGCGCGAGTGGCGTTGGCAGCTGGGATCCGCTGTTGTGAGATGCTGACCTGTGAGCGTATTTGCGCCACCGGCTGACCATTTAGTTGAGGCCTCGGAGCATTACTGTTCTGCGCCAGCTGTTGGGCAGGCTGCCCTTGCCCTTGCCCCTGAGATTGCGCAAGCGCGACTTGCGTTTGAGTCTGGAGACGGTGTATATTAGCGTGCGAATGGTGCGAACGATGCTACGCACATGTGGTTGACCTGGTGTGCCATTTCCCATTCGTTGGAGCAACTGCTGTCGTTGGGCCTCCTCCGTTCTTCGTCGGGAGAGCATTTCCTGGGCCTCCTTCTCCGATTTCATGCGGCTGAGCTCTGCAGGACTAAGTCTAGGCAATTTAGAGAACTGCCCGTGTGTGTCGTGAACAGTCGGAGCTGGAGCCTTCCGAGTATTGGCTGTGAGAGCGTCAGGCGGATGAAAGATGGCAAAAGGCGGACACATACTGGAAGCTTTCTGAGCTACCTCCCGCTTCTTAGCACATTTTCGCATGGTTTCGAATATCAGAACGTGCCGACGCCGTTTTCTTGGCTCGAAAGTAGGGCCAGGTATTTGTGCCATATTCGCCGTCGTGGAACTGACGCTGGCCATGCGCTTTCTCGTAGTTATTTGTGACTGTGGAGGTCGGGCGGATGTGGAGGAAGAAAGACCATCTTGGGCAGATAGTGCCATGGGGGTAAAGTCTCTGTCGACTCGGTCTTTGCCCAACCACCGCGACCTGTATCGTTCCTTGCATTCCCAGTCAGCGCGTTGTTCCAGAGAGATCGCGCCGCGCGAGGAGTTGAACAGGTCGGCCACCAAACCCCAGTTCTTTGGGTATTTCTCTACTAATTGTTTGAGCAGAAGGTCATCTTGGTAAGTCCACAGCGCGTCAGTCGCTGCACGGCGCGCTGGATCTCGGGGCGTGCCAGGTAACATGACATCGTCATCCGGAATGACTAGGCTTGGTTTACCGCCGTCAAATAAGCCTAGGAAGGGGTCGAAAGTCATTAACGCGGCACATAAAATAAAACGTACTGCTCGTAACTTCGTCGGGAACTTTGTACGGCGCATCAAAGTCTGGTATGATAGGGGCATCATCAAAGCTCGTCCAGTGGTCATCCTCCCAACGCACGGCAGGGTTTAGAGCAGCTAACAATGTCGGTCGTGTGTTCATGAAAGGGCCCATAGCCGTCAACTTGCTAGAGGTACTTGGGTCGCCGCGTCTATGAGGATCGTCGCGGTCTCGCTTTTCCGACTTTTTCTTACCCGCGGATTGTGGACGCGGTGATCCAGCTAACGGCGGAGGTTCGGTGAAGGTGAATGGCAATTCAGGAAAGATCAGCAGCAAGTCAGCGGGGGGCAATGGATGGATGTCGTGAGGAGCGTCATCGGACGCGGCATCACGAGGTTTATGGATATGAAGGTCATCGAAATCGAGAGTGAGTTTGTCGTAATCGAGGTGTGCTATGTGACCACGAAGTGGTGAGTACATGTTCGGCTTTGGATGTTGCTTCGGTGCTAACGTCGGCGTCGGCCCCGCAGCGGCAGATTCCACAGTAGCGTCTGAGGCGAGAAGAGGATCATCTGATGTCTCCTTTAGGCCTGGGTGACGATCAAATTGAGCCGATTCGCCAGACTGCACCACTTTCTCGGTTGACGGCCCCGGCGTCTCATCCTGCTTGAGCTGAACGTCCATTGTGATCGCGGCCTGCTGCATCGCTTGCAACATGGACGAGTCATCCAAGTCTTCCTCCTTTGGCTGAATCTCGTTCTCTGGCTGAGTTGACTCACTGCGCTCTGCGTGTCCCAGGGCCTCTTCTAGCGCTGCGCGCGGCTCAAGAGCGTCAGCTACTTCTTGTTTCTCCAGCTCCTGTTCATCGTCGCTGTCATCAGAGCCATAGTCAGCCGAGATAAGAGCCGACGAGAACGGCCTCCCGTCGGAATCATCTTGCATCTCTTCCTCCGCGCCCGGGCCATCTTCTATGATCATCTCGACGTCGTCAATGTCTCGCGACTCATCATGGACCGGCCGGCTCCAATCCACGACAATGCCCCTCTCCATTCTTGTCTGTCGATCGCCAGCTTTATGCCATTCGAGCGCGGCGGCGGCAAGCTTGTGTGCCATACAGGTCTTCCACCGCCGCTCCTCGCGGAAGTCAGTGCGCATCCAATGCTGAAGCGTCATTTAAAAAAAAAAACACGCATTTGGTACGACAAGAGACTCAAAGCATCTCACCATTTCATCTAAGAGATAGTCCCAATGCGTCTTGGATACAGTTCCGAGTCCCCGCTGCTTCTTGGGCTGCCGATAGCTCCATTTGCCTGTTTCTTTGAGCTGTTCTATGCGCTCCAACACTCGAATGAGGCGCAACTCCGTGAAGGCCACCTAGATGTCGCTCAGAAGCGCAAAGCTCTGGACAAGATAACATACGCACGTTCCAATCCCGAGTACTCATTGTTTTGGTAGCACGGGACACCCTCTTCCACAAAGGGTTTGCCCGGATCGATACTCCCCATTTGTTGATCCCCAACGGTGTCCAATCATCTATGCCATCCTTGCGACTTTCCGGAACCTTATCTTTCTCCTTCTCCTTCTTTCGTAGATTTTTTCCGAGCTTCAACCTCCGCTGCTGGTCCAGAGGGAGAGATTTCGCAAACGGAAGCGTGTAATTACGATTCAGCGAGAATTCGGGGTTAAGCCATTCGTTCGTGGTCAGAGATCGAGGCTCTGCGGTGGCTACACCAAGAGAGTATTGGGGCGACGCCCCGATGGGTGCGAGGGCGGCAGGGATAAAGACTTCGGTCGATGGTCTGGGAGGAAGAATAAAGGCGGAGGGAGGCAAAGCAAGGGGGGCGAAAAAGGGTTGTGCTGGTGGTGGTGGAGGCGGCGGCGGGGAAGTATGGCCTTCTGTCTGTGAAGCTTGAGGACTCGGACTCAGCGGGACTGCACTCTGGCTTCGTCTTTCGGGAGTAAGCAGGACAGGCTCGTCGGCTTCAGCGCGAGATTCTCCGACAACATCTACGTCCATATCCTCCTGCACGGTAACTTGCTCGGTGGTCGCAGGGGAAGTCGACCCTTCAGATTTCGAATCGTCACCGTACTCGATAACCAACTGGGTAGGGCCAGCCTCCGAAGGAGTAACTGAGACCATCATTTGCTCCGTTTCTTCGAAGACGTCACTCAAGTCTTCGGCCAGGAGTGCATCCGCACCAGTCTCCGCAACCGGTTCCTCGGACAAGGTGGAAGATGGTAAGGGAGATACATCCTCGGGACGGTCGGGATCGGCTTGCGATGGAGGAGGCGGTTCCTCGTCCGGAACTTCAACAGAAACATCTTCGATCACCTCCATAGCGGTATCTGGAGACGGTGGACGCGAGCCACCCAGCTCCGGTGAGCCTTCCTCCGGCGGCGCGACATCGTCGATCTCTGCGTCCAACGGGAGTGGCGAAGGGGACGACAGAGCCTCGGACATGGGTGAGCCATAGGGAAGGACTGACGGCGTGTCATGGGCCATGTCGGAGATGGGCGGACTACTAGGCTGGTACGGAGAAGATGGAATAAAATCAAATTCGCTGTCTGCGAGTTGTGCTATACTGCCGGCCCCCTGACTTTGAGAAAAGAGTAGGATGAGCAGCAAGGCGGAGGGTTAATGAGGAGACCATACTCTTTAGAAATGTTGAATCTGTCCATGAATGCTTCGAGAGCCGGGTCATCTTGGCCATCCACGGACAGGACCAACTCGGCTCTGTCGCGTCGTTGTAGCAAGGCGAACATTTCGCGCAAGTAGTCATTTCTACGTCTTGTAATCTCACTAATATTTCGGAGCTCAGCGAAATGGCAACGGTGAGAACAAATGCAGACTTACTCGAGTTGAGCGAGACGCTCCTCGAGGAGGTCATTGGGGGGAGCAGGTGAAGACATGAGGGAAGACAAAGTGGAAGCCACTTGACCGACCGGCTAAGTGGCGGTCACGCACAGTTTCACACGATGTTATGTAAACACGACTGAGATGGTGCAAATGCAATTACGGGTATCGAAAAACGTTGAAAAGCGTACATGGACTTGGGTTGTAAGAGATGGACGATTAGCATGCTATGAACTAGTCAATGGTCGGACAAATAAATAGTGTCCAGCACACGCGATCACAAGTGTCAGGTCAATCACCCTCCTCAGCACTCCTTCAAATCCCCGGCGGTCCTTCTCGTAAGTCCTGTGCCGAGTGAGAAGCCCTACTAGGAGGTAAAGAAGATCCGTTCAAAGAGGATGCCGTGTCGTAAGCAGTTTCAGCTTGTGAGCTGGTGTCATCAGTTTCGTCTGATTGCACTTGGTCAAGTGCAAGCCCAATGTCGCTCCCATTGCCCACCAGTCTGATAGTAGCACCCAACTCTTCACCCTCCTGATCAGGTCCGTCTTCCTCTATATGTGTGCTTTCGATGGGGAGCAGGAGGGGAGGCGACGTAGCTCGCGGTGATGATCTCGCGGATGATGAGGGCTCCATTGGTGAGACAACTAACGAAGGTTCAGGGTCACCAAGTAGGTTGGCGACCCTAAGCAGAGAGGTAGTCGGGGCATTCGGGGAAGGTGGAAGTGGAGGTGTTGTGTGAGTCGAACGGGGATCACTGGACGAGCTTCGGGGGGAACCGGACCCAGTGGTATTTCTCGAATGGTGGCTGATTTCCCGCATCAAAGAACCCCCGCTCTCTATGTCATCCGGATGGGAGTCAAAATCGAGGGAAGCAGGCACGATTTCATCGTGAGTCGGAAGGTCCACTGGGAGAGGAGCTGGCGGTTTTGTGATTGAAATGACAGGAACGGCGGCTTTTTGCGATATTTCAGGCGAGTCGACAGCACCTTGGGAAGATGCTGTATTACTAACGTCCCTAAAGACTGGGATTGGCACCTCAGCGCCAGAGGTTGCAGCGGAGACACCCAGTCCGACTTTCTCCGGCGCCTGAAATAGGAGTAGGGATTGGGGATGCACAGACCAAGATGGCAAAGACAACGCCGCACGTACCTTGCCTTTCTCCCCCACTGGAGGGTCTGGGACTAGGCCCACTTGTTGCCACTTCCGCACACTTTTATCCGCCCAGGCTTCTAGTGTGGTCCAACCTCGATACTCGCCCGCAAGGCGTATACCGCCTGATGACATCCCACCGGCTCCTTCACCAGCGCCCCGCCCAGTTCCATCGAAGAAATAGCCTTCATAACCGACGTCGTCCTCACTTCCCTCACTCTCGTTCGATGCACCTAGCTCGAACCCTTCTCCCGATTCAAGCACCTCCGCAAAGCTGGCCAACCAGGTTGCCCATCCAGCGGGGCCATCCCCTTTCCAGAGGACGACCTTGGTATCAAAGTCACGACCAAAAACGATAACCTGACCGACAGAACCTGCTTCTCCAGGGTTAAGGTCGACCCCGACGTAATTGCCAGTCTTGTCTGAAATGAGTGGTATCCATCCGCGCTGAGAATACTCCTTGCGAATCCAGCCCGGCGGCACGGATTGCATGTATTCGCGCAATTGTACATGTGCCCCAGTGTTCGGGTCATCATCGACTTCGCGCCAGAACCTCCACTCTTCGAGTACTTCCTCGAGGGGGAGGAGGTGTAATCCAAAAAAGAGGCCCTCAGAGCAGCCAGCTGATGACTCTGGCTCTTGACCGTCGACAATTAGGTAGGATTCACGGATGACCTGAGGAAGGGAGAAACCGAACTGCATCTCTATACTTGCAAAGTCTTGTGGAAGAATGCCATAGTTGAGCGTGTCACCTAATTCGGGATATTCGGTGGACAACCAATTTCGGATGCGGGTCCATGTATGCTCGAGGGGAGGGTATTGAGGAGGGGGAGAGAGTGGGGCATTGTGGAGGGGTAACAAGGGAGAGGGCTGTGAACGGGAGGGCTTTCTGCTGAGTGATTTAGAATTGAAAGTAAGATAAGAAAGGTTTCAGAATTGGCACACCCTGTTGAGACAGACTTGTATTGCGTTCCGCTTGACTGTGGAGGGTAGGTATATGAAGGGGAAATGGCTGATTCTGGTCCGGGGAGTTAAGCGAGGAGTCTGCGGTGTAGAGGCCATTTTGTGCGAAAACGGGGGAAGGAAGGGAGAAAGCCTCTTGAGTTGAAAAGAGTACTTTTCGCCTCCCCTGGACAGAAGCCTTTGAAGAAGAAAAGAGCGAAGCGAACCAGGGCATGGGATAGAGGATCGAAGGAGGGGACGTGTGGCAAGGTAAACCCTGCGGACAGCGCTAATTGAAATAATAATTACACCGTTCTCTACTCTCGACCAATCAATCCAACTAACCCTGCTCCCACCATCACCGCTCTCTTCACGGATATGCCCCCCTTCTACGTAGACAAATATTCATAAATTCAAATCTCAACAAGGCTGTCTGCGCCCATAATAGTCAGCGCCAATGACGTCCCTTTGCGCCCGCTTTGTTTCCCTGTCGGGTAAGCCCGGCGTCATCTCGTCCATCAATTTCCTTGCCTTTGGGAGAGATGCTGTACTCGAGAATCAACCAGCAGATTGATGTGATACCCCTATATCTTCTCGTGCCGGCATGCCGCTCTCGCTGTCCTGTTCACTTCGACGTGGCCTAAACGATGTACTCCCCATGTTTTTTTTCAAGTGAACCTTGGTTCCGGCGTGAGACTTCGCCGATGGCAACAGCATCCGGGTCCGCCCCTCGTCTTGGTAATCGAACAAAAGGAGAATACCGGAGCGTGTGAGTAGGAAAAGCGAGTATATATATGCTTGTTCACTGCTGCAATCAGGGGCATTTGTCTGTCTAGATTGCCATGGCAGTGAGGGGGAACAAGCCTGGGTTCAGGATGCTCCGAATGAAGATGGTACACTTCTCTAGAGAAAGTATTCTAAGATATGAGAAATGACATAACAATCGCCTTCCCCGCACGACTATTTGACAAGTTGGATTTCAGGTGCACCGGGCCAGTCTGCCTATCTATCACGATCACCGCCCATACCACTGTATATTCCGCCTCCCTCCGGGCGTCGCCAAGACTTCCATTTACGGGAAACAGCGTGAAGAGGTTGCGAGTTATATATCGACACATCCATTCCTACTTGATCACCCAGATGATAGGAGTAGACTGGTAGACGGATAAGACCACAGATACTGGCAATGGAATGGTATCCACCATGTGAATGTGTAGTGAGCGATAGGCTTAGGATGGCTGGCGTGGCTTACGGAGGCGGAAAGCACTCGTCCTTGGCAGCCTGACTTCACATTCATTCAGCGTCAGTCATGACTCAGCTGATCTTCAAACCTGTCAGCGCATATATACTGTACAGTATGATCACCATGGAAGGGATTCTGCTCTCGTACGGCGTACAGTAATCATAACTGACCCAACTGGTTCCTGACATGGAATTCGCAGCCCGTCTTTGCCCTTACTTCCTCCACAGTGACACCCTCCGCCAGGTCAATCAATGTGAGCTCTCCCTTATGGCGGTCTACATCGAACGCGCCAAGCTCCGTGATAATCTGGCTCACCACTCGGGCGCCAGTCAAAGGGAGCGCACACTCCTTCAGGATCTTGGGGCTGCCGTCCTTCGCGCAGTGCTCCATCACGACGATAACCTTCGTATTGTCAGGACTCGAGACCAAATCCATAGCACCGCCCATGCCTGTGCCAACCTATGAGAGAAGTTCTGTGTTCCGCATATAATAGCAGATTACCTTTGACGAGCTTCCCGGGTATCATAAAGTTGGCAATGTCACCGGCCTGCGAGACTTGCATCGCCTTTTGGAAAATATGATTAGGAGCTGTCGTGCCAGTTTATCTCACTTGTAAACTTACCCCGAGGATGGCGACGTCGATGTGCCCACCACGTATCATTGCAAACGACTCACTTGAATCTACGGGTATCCACTTTCAACAAACTCCGCAGAGCAAACGGCACGTCCACTAACCAAATATAGATGCTCCAGGTAGCAGTGTGACAGTCTCTTTTCCAGCGTTGATAATGTCCCTGAAAGATATAGAGTCAACATATTCAGAAACAGTCCAAGGAGAGTGGTTCGCACGCATCGAGTTGCTTCTCAGTTGGGTACGGACCCATTCCCAGGATGCCATTTTCGCTCTGCAGCCACACCTTAACATGAGGTGGGAGGTGTTCCGGGACGAGAGTCGGCATGCCGATTCCCAGGTTCACGTGGAAACCATTCTTGAGTTCCTTTGCGGCACGCCGCGCGATCCGGTGACGGATATCCTCGGCGGCAAGTCCATTTCCTCCTGGACTATCCGACGCAGGCTGAGCAAGGGTCTGAATTTCAATTTGCTTCCCTGTGGTAGCTTGCACGATGCGATCGACATAGATGCCAGGTACATGGATGGCATTCGGGGAGATTGAGCCGACAGGAACGATATTCTCTGCCTGACATGAGACGACCCATCAGTTCAGGCACAAAAACCGTTTTGACAGTACGCACCTCGACGATGGTCAGCTTCGCGTTCTTCGCCATTGCGCTGTTAAAGTTGTTTGCCGTGTATCTGCAGAGAGCTTCATCGAACACGCAACGGAGAGGGGCTTGTGGTCGAACGAACCTGAACACCGTATTTCCTACCTCGTCCACCTTCCACGCTCTCACAAAGGCAACATCTCCCGCAATTGCATTTTCGAGCACGTATCTTCGCCCATTGAACTCACGATGTTCCTTGCTGATCCCGGGAATTTTGACACCTTGGGATATGCCCCCTTCGTGGTAGCGAATCGGTATCGCACCCTTCTCCACCCCAGTAGAAGCGCCAGTGGGTGTGAAAAACGCGGGAATCCCAGCGGCGTGTGCGCGTATGCGTTCGGCGAGGGTACCCTGGGGTACAAGTTCCAGGGATATGTTCCCCTGGAGATAGAGCTGCTCAAAGTGCTTATTCCTGAAAACGAAGAACAATCACGAATCCGAGCGCGGAGGGTAATAGATAAGTAGTATGAACCCTCCAATAAACGAAGATATCATTTTGTCTATTTGCCCTGTATGGAGTAATTTTCCTACGAAACGAAACCCGTTTCCTGCTGCGAGGCTAAATAAGGCAATCCACACGTACCAAGTCCAAGCTGGCCAGACCCGGCATTGTTAGAGACGGCAGTCAAGTTCTTCACGTCTCCTCTTGCGGCAAGTGCACCGATCAAGGTGTCTGGTGTGTGAATTTGGCGTTTAGCATACTTCTACCAGGGTTTCGCGTGGACGGCTCACCTGGCGTTCCACAGAGGCCAAAACCTGGGGTAATAATTAGCATCTCACGATCGATAGCTCAACGGCACACTGCACCTCCACTAAGTAACACATCCCCAGACTTGACTACCTCGACTGCAGAATCAACCGAGTCCCATACCTTCTTCTTCGGAACTGGTGCATCCGCCAAAACTGTGTATGCACGGACAAAGTGGATGATTGGGAGACTTGCGCGTGATTTAGGACCGGTGAGGAAGGTTGCGAGCAGCATGTTGGAAGGCCTTGGACAAGTTACACGTAGAGAAGATGAAGCGACTTCTGTTCATTGACACGGGCAAGACCCGTCCGATCTGACCCACAAGACCCGCACAACATCCGGGCCGCGGTGCACGGTTACGTTACAGCTGGTGTACTTATGGTTATAGCTACTACAATCTCGTCGTTCCGTTGCCTTCACCGCCTCTTAGGTAGTCCCGGCCTAGCGAAACCTACTCCAGGCAGCACCGCACTTCCCGGTGTCCCAACGCGATTGGGCACTTTGCTCTGACCAAGTTCTGCGCGCAGAAATGATGCGTCCAACTCGCGCGGATCGGACGTCTCTACTTTACGCGGTGAAAGCGAGAGTGCCGGGAGAAGAGATTTTGCTGTCTGATAGACGGAGGCTGATCCGGATGAATACAACATCCGATGTTTCACTGGAGATGTAGATGGGCAAGAATAGATGAAAACTGTGCCCGTAGTCAGAAACCATAAGCATAGGTCATGGAGAAACCCACTGATGCGTCGCTCAAGGGAAGTCTCAGTCCAGGAAAAGAACGCGAAAGCTGTGGGACTGTCAGTGACTGGTGGCGACGATATACTCGTACTTACATGGATTAGATGAGGGTATCTTGTTCCTGAGTTCATCCACGGCAGTGGCGGTTGCCTCTCCTAGCGTCAGGGTCTCAGTTGAGGGGTCAATTGTCTGCGGAACGATGCGGTTAAGACGGCGAGATGATCCATGATAGCTAGTTGGGATGATGATCAAAGGCTTACCATAGTTACTAAATGATCTTCGGTAGTTTCTGCGAGATTCCGAACGGCTGCCTCCACATCATCCGACCACTTCAAGCCAACGGTAGCCCCGAAGGGACTTTGCCTGGCGGCATTGGCATTGTAGGGGGCGTTCCCAGCTTCTCGCTCAGCTGCTTTGATGTCTGCTATCTCCTTCTCCCAGGCGCTCATCGGCTTTGGGGCGGCGAGATGGCGTTTGTGTGCAGCATATCCGGCAGGAGTGACATCTTCCTTGGACGTGGCAAAGATAGTGTCCACGAAATTGGTTGCCCCCAAGCTCTTCGTTACGGAATTACGCGTCGAGGCATAAATCATCTAATAGGCTGTGAGGGGCGTGTGATGTAACGATATCGTTAGTGAGTACCTTGTCCCTGACCTTGGCGGAATCGGGAACATAGTGAACTGCAAGCCATGCGGAGGGAGGGTCGTCGAGACGGACAAGGACGTATGCTGGGATATTATCATCTAGCAACGACTGAAGACGGTTCATATCGTTTTCAAGCGTCGAGGATAGTGGAATGATCTCATCGGTGACAAGTGTCTCTACGAAGTTGGGTGTGAGATGGAACCGAGTTTATAGAATGACTGGCTGTAGTGCAGACCATTTTGAATGGATATCTTGAGAAAGCGAACGTTCTTGGAAGAGATGGCGTCCGCAAAGGTGGAAGCTAATTCAGCCGAGACGGTGATGCCAGACGTGGCAGACATGATGGAGAAAAGAGACGCAGCACTGCTTAAGCCTAGCTTGATTGCAACTCTGATGAGCACGCCTCCTTACGTTCCTTACCAGGCCTACAGGGTATGCACTTGTGTCTTTTCCTACCCACCCGACTGAATTTTCTGTATTGCCCGACAGCCGAAAAGACATTCTCAGACCTTCTCAAAGTCGTCTATCTCGCCCGGTCCTTCGTCGCCGCGTCCAATTTCTCTACATCTTCAAGACACTCCTTCCGTCCGACCTGCAATTCAAATCCAACAACATTCTCCTGAAACCAATAAGAGCGTTGTTCCCAATGGACTGCATATCGTGACAGCACCATCGGCTTCGGCTGTGTCTCACTTGACCCCGGCACTGACGCCGCGTCCGTCTGGTCTCACAAGCGAAGTCGCGCCTGTGGAGCGAGCGGCCATTTCATTTTCTCAAACCCCAAGCGTGCCCGCCACACCCTCATCATCGACCTCATCTCCCGTAATGGTACCAGGTGATAAGCCTACACCGTCCTCAAGCACCAGCTCGTCCCCGACTTCAACGCGTACTCGGAAGACATCAACATTTCGTCACGTTCCCGCACGCGCTGCACAGGCACCTATTGTTCCGTCTACTCTAAGCCCAGGAAAAGACTCGCGAATAACCTCCTTGTCATCACGGTCCCCTGATCCAAACAAACCGCATAGACCGCACAGTCGCCTCTCGACCGTCACTTTCCCAAGTGACCCGTCCCAGGCGCCAGCTTCCCAGGATGTGCCTGTTGGCATGGCACGGACGATTAACCAATCTCAGGGCGATACAATTCAACTCGACCAACGTACTACAAGTGAAGCGACTGATGGTCCTTCACCTACGGTGTTGCTGCCATTCCCTGTACAGAAAACGTCATCTTCATCATCATCACAGTCTCCGACTCCCGCTGCCCCCGCTTCACCAGTCACATCACCCTCACCACCATCGACGCGTACTAGTACCCCTGTGCGATCCACAGCACCTTACCGCCCAGGCTTTCAGCCGAAAGGCGTGTATCGACCCCTCACGGACGAGTTTCTCGAAGCGCGCCGATCTCGCCGTGATAATGGACGCGTTGAGCAAACGCGCTTGGAACGCCGTCTTGAAAAGTTGATAAATCTGCACTTTGGTGAAGACGCGGATAAGAGAGCAACCGCGCGCCCGAAGCAGGCAAAGAGGTTGTCTTCAATATGGGAGTTAGACATCAGAAGTATGGCGTCAGGCGATCTCTGGCGAGGTGTGGTCCAGAACCAAGGCACAGCTGGAGGCAAAGCTGATATTCGAGGTTTGTGTTTCGTGTCTAACTCTCAGCGGACCTTGACAATGTTACATTCGTTCGGATAGCTGCGGAACAGCACATCACACCCTGGCAGAGCGATGCGGACGTCTCTCAGTGTCCTTTATGCGTGTACGTTACCCGCTATTTACCCGTCAATTTCACCTATTCATCTTATTAGAGCATCTTTCCATCCGATAACGAACCGCAAGCACCACTGCCGTCTATGTGGGCAGATTATATGTTCCTTACCTGTCAAACGCCCACAACGACCCGTCACATGCTCGCTTCTTTTCATCTCTGACCCAAAATCCGGCAAGATAGAAGAAGTTAGCGAAGGCGTCGACTATGGTGTCCGGCGACGGACTGTCAGCTCCGTAGGATATGGCGCAAGCAGAGATAGCATCAATCCCGACGAGAAGTTTTTGAGAGGCGTTAGGATTTGCCGCGTCTGCCGTCCCGCGTTATTGTGAGGCATTCCCATTTCTTCTGTTGCGGCGCCAGGGACTGATTTTTCTCTTACTCAGACGCAAGCAGTACGTGCTGGACAGAGCACGATTACCGACATTCTCAAAACTCTATGATGTGTTCATGTGTTTGGAGAAGGAAATCGAAGACGCTCTACCTCAATTCCAGGAGCTGCTCTTGACCCTCAAGTAGGTCTTCTTCAGTTGTACCTACAACATCCCTAAGTAACCCATAACTTTCAGCTCCGACGACCGTCCCACGACAGAGGCGTCGGCGGCAAGAAAAAGATTACTGGATGCCTTTGCGCAATACGACGGTCTCGCCAAGCGGATTCGAGCGCTTCCTACGTCAGGTCCTGGAAGTTCTCAGGACAGAGTCCTGGCTGCTGTGCATACAAGAGCTAATATATTTCTACAGAAACACATGTTCCCATTACAGGTAAGTATTGGGGGTGATCTATTAGTAAAATAGTGTCCTATTAACCTGCGGGTGCTATATAGTCGCTGCCGAGGCCTTCCAAATCAACATCTCCGCAAACTAAAACGATCGATGGCCCCGTCATCGATCCAAATTCTGAACTCGCGCATGCCATTCAGCCCCTGCTCGAGCAAGAAGCCCTTCTGGAGTCCTTCATCGAGGAAGCGAAAGCTCACCGCAAGTTCGAGGATGCAAAGTCGTTGAAAAGCAACCTGCACGAGATTCAGGCGGAGATTGATAAGATCGTCGCGAATGGACACGAAGGCGGACTCATGATTCCGCAACCGGAGGGGAAGTCTAAAAAGTTGACTGGTTGAGGATAAAGGAGCCGGTATCCGGACATGTCTCTTGTTACACTTCACGACCTGCATGATCTGTTCTTTTGTTCTGCTTCCATTTTGCATACTCCGCATGGTTTTGAATGGCATAGGCATCGGCCGATCGTCGTTGATTCCTCCTCGTCATTATCGTGATCAAGGAACCCGTGTTCAGAGTCGGAGTCCCGTAGTCTTCAGCGAGATGCGACGAGGGTAAATAATGTTAAGTGGGGCAGATAAGCAAATGGTGTAATGGAGAGACGAGGGCAGTCGCTGCAGCGCGGCTGCACCGTACAATTAAGGGAGGAGCGACTAAGAGACAACGTCAAGGCCAGCTTCTGGTGTTGTCCTGGGTTGATGTGATATTGGCGGGATTCGAAACGTCTGGTGTGGTAAGGCACTATGCGGCATCTCTCTAGAAGGTAAAGGAGATACGGGTTTGGGCATGCTTGCTTGCGCGCTGCGCGACCGTATGAGACCCCCACCGAGAGGTGGGTCATCAGAGGCTGGCCCAATCATAGCGCTATTGCTGGAGAGGCCGTTTGTCAGAGGTGTGTATGGTCGAGGTGTCGAGGTGCTGGCAAAGGATGATACGTGGAGTAAAATGACGAATTCTTCGGTGGCGTTGGTCAGCTGGACCATGTTGGCTCGCAAGGCCGCAGTCAAAGGGTGAGAATCGATGTATGACTTCACGTTAGTTGAGAGGTGGACAACCAACTGTACAGGGAAGAACGAGGAGCTTGAGTAGTCCGACTTTACGAGACAGACAGAAAACTCACCTTGACAAAGAGGTATGCATCGTTCCGAAGTGACTTCCTTTCGACATTCATGCCGTCCTGCAGCAGTGAAATGTCCGCTTTCAGTTGTTGTGTCACGTTCTGGGCCTTGACGAGCGTCTCTTTGATGTCTTCCCGACTTTCTGGTAGATCGGCAAGGATACTGTCCATCATGGCCCAGATAGGCGGTGCAGCCTCTACCGCCTTACTCATTGCATCAATTGCCTCCTTGTCGACCAAACTATCAAGAGTAGTTGTGACGTCCACTGCTAATCGTCCCACGGATAAGGGTGAATGGGTCACTGAGGACTCTAAAGAAGACAAGGACCCCTGCCTTGAATGAGCATCATTAGACTGTGAGCCTTTACGGGGGGTCGTCGATGGTGATAAGCCGCTCTGTAGGGGTAGTAGAACAGGGTGACGTCGAGCGACACGAGGTATAGGGGTCTCCGCGGTACTCCGGGGCACCACACCTTTTTGCATGATTTTAGATCCATCGGAAGAGGCCATGAATCGACCCATTTCGACGTCCTTGGAGCTAAAGGATCCTGCATGCCGCCGAGCGATGTGAGTTCGCTCGGTAGGTCCGGGGCTATCTGGAGGATAGACAACGGGACGAGGAGGGATGAGGGCGAAGGGAGAAATGGGAGATGGTATGATATTCAGTGACGGAGGAAGGGGGAAAGCTGGACCACTTGGGCGAGCTTTCGTTATCGGCGGCGGTCGGTGATCTCGGAGAAGAGGCTCAACAGTCTCAAGATGAGGGACCATTGATTGCCACGCATTGGAAATCTCCGCGGTGGCACCGTAGAGTACCAATAGCATTTGTCTCGTGTAGCGAACGTCGTCTTGAGTGGCCAGCACTTTCAACTGAAGGGCAAGAACCCCAACAGCTTTACCAAATATAGCCAGGTTATCCTTACAGCTTTCAACTACGCCCCGACACACCGCTGGTGTCGGTAGCCCCCGACGACTCATCGAATCAAAGCGGTCCAACGCATTGATCAGCTGAGTTATATAGCCGCTCGCAGGATCAAGTACCTTTAACAGCACAGACGCCAACCGTTCGTCGATGGCGTATACCGTATAATGGTGAAGTGTTTGGTAAATCTGTGAGACTGCGAACAAGATTCCGCGGGCTGCATCCACAAGGTGAAGCAGAGATTCGGGGATAGTTTTAAAAATAGTGGGCGACTGCAATACGGAAAAGCGGCGGAAATATGAATGCCGTTCGCCATCCATCGTAGGAGCCGGACGAATCGGGGTGAGAGGAGAAGAGGCAGTGTGTCCGTTGAGAAGAGTCTGATCCGGGCGGGGACTAACAGATGCACTCTCGAGGGAGCCAGATGGATCTTGTCGAGCTGAAAGGAACTGATCAACAGACCGGTTAACGATGAGAGGGTTCCACAATGGGGTGACTGGAGACTTTGTGGGCATCTCTTGGCTTGGCGGAAATCTGGTCCGCCTTAGATCCGGCAAACTTTTCTTCGAGAGAAGATTTGCTCGCGCGGAAGGTCGACTAGATCCGGCATAGGACGCGGTGCGGACGTGAGCAAGAATATCAGAAATGGGCTTTAGCATATCATCGTCAGTGGATGAATCAACGGAATCGTCATGAATGGGTTGATGTGTGTCTGATGAGTGATGTGACGGCGAAATCCGATCTCCGAGAGAAAGAGATCCTGGTGAGGGGAGGAAGGGGACTGTGGATTGGGGATACGACAGGTCAGAAGCTGGACTATGGAGTCCTCTAACTGAGTCGAGGTCGTTGACGAGACCGAGGAGGACCGAGTATGGAGAATCGGTGCGTTGTGGAAGTCATTTTCTTGATCGCGAACGTTACGAAGTTAGTTCTGGGAGACATGAACATGGGTTGCCTGACGGTGAGAACAAACTTTACCGTCGTGACTCTAGGCCCGATTCCTCGCACAGGGTGGAGTCGGATGTTAAGTTACGATGTTCTGAGGGTGTATTATCCTCAATCCAATGTTGAATTGTCTTGATGAAGTCTTTCGTGGGAGATTGTGTCTCCATGAGCTTCTTGGGAGGCCATTCCCATGGGTTCTGCTCCGCTCGAAGAATGGAGAGATGTGTGAACTTCACCAGGTAAGGAGGTAATCTGGTGATTTTATTTCGATAAAACGAGAACACCTGAAAGATCATATGTGTAAGGGCACGTGTCTGGTGTACCAGGACAAACAAGAGTCCGTACACGAAGGTTGACCAGGGATCCAGGCTGCGTGGGCAGTCTCTTGATCTTATTACGACCGATGTCCAAAATCTCAAGTGAGGGCATGACGGTGAGCTTAGTCACAGGCGGTGTCAGTGTGTATCCTAGGCAAATAATTGATGTGCTCACGACGTCTGGAAACACAGCAAGACAGTTATTTTTTAAGTTGAGGTAACGAAGGCGAGATAGTAGTGCAAATGCCATGGGTAGGGTCGCGAGACGGTTGGAGGCTAAAGTAATCCTGAAAGTCGGACAAGGGTAGTGAGATCTGTGAGACGTTATGACACGCAGACAAGGGCAATGCACACCTCAGTACAGAACTCTCATCCTCCATCGAATCCTCACGTCCGATAGTCGCTAGCTGTTCTGCGCCATATTCACCTACATCTGTCAAGCGCATATGACTGAAGTCAAGGGTCGCGCCATTGTCCTCAGATTTGAGCAACGCCTCCGAGAGGTGTACGTGGTCAAGGGAGGATGTCGAGGTGGGTGATGAGGGTCCATGATGATGCAATAAAAAAGCGGTAGAGATCTGAGTGGCTTCGACACCAGGGTCCATGCCAACTCAAGGAACCCCAGACTGAGACTCAGTCAAGCGTCCAGTGATGGACGATGTGCTCGGGCCGGGCCGGGTGGCCGGGCGGACTGTCCCTCCTTGTCTGCGTCTGCCTCCCATGGCTGCACCTGCATATGCTGGATCATGGTCCTCCTTGCCCGCCCCGTTGACAGATTGGGTGTACGCCGTTCTCTGTGTGTTTTGTTACCTCTCCTAACATTTTCCTAATCAGCCTTGATGTGATCCAGTCCATGGGTCACACCCAAATGACACCGGTTCAGGCCTCAACCATTCCTTTGTTCATGCAGAACAAGGATGTCGTGGTAGAGGCCGTGACAGGCTCAGGAAAGACCTTGGCATTTGTGATACCAATCCTCGAGCGTATCATCAGGAGAGAGAGAAATTTAAGCGGAACGAAATCGGCGCCTTGATCATTAGTCCGACAAGGTGATCCTCTACTGCATCTTTCAGGTTTGCTCAATATTCGAGGTGGCTTAGGGAGTTAGCATCACAGATACATTCAGTTTTTTCTGTCTTTCTCTCGTCCCAACCGACTAGCACGCACCCCAATGCAGATAGCGATCCTTCACAAACCCCGCAGAATGGCTGCCTTCCCTCTGCCCTTCTCCTCGTATCTTCAGCACAATCCTCTCCAGCTCAAGATGTGGAGCGCTTCGTCACCCAAGGGTCGGACATTGTAATCGGTACTCCTGGTCGCATGGAGGAATTTCTTCTCGAAAAGGGAAGGCCTCAGTCAGCACAAAGGAGCTAGAGGTGCTTGTCCTTGACGAAGCGGATCGGTAGAGCATCACTTCTTGGCACGCGGTATGACAATTAGATGACATGACATCTCAGATTACTCGATCTCGGCTTTCAACAAAGTTTGACAAGGATCTTATCCCGGTTACCCAAGCAAAGGAGGACCGGTTTATTCAGTGCAACGATGACAGATGCCGACGCAATGTCGGAGCTTGTGAGAGCCGGTTTGCGGAACCCCGCTCGTATCGTTGTCAAAGTGCAAGCTAAGCGCCCGTCCGCCGTTGACGATATACCTGTAGAAGCGGGAGATGTGATACATGAGCGTCGCATCCCTCCTGGGTATGTTCATTACAGTATACTGGTTGAGGTCTGACTGCCTTATTCGGGTGTCGTAGTCTAAAGATATTCGGTCTCATGTGTCACCAGTCTGAGAAGCTGGTCCAACTTACGCGTGTCATTCTACATGAGACGCGAGAACATCAATCTAGTCGATTCATACTATATTTTGCGACCTGCGCTTCCGTTGACTACTTTTATAGAGTGCGTAATTTCTTTTTAATGCCGTCCACATTCAGCGTCCCCATATATAGCATTGCAGATTCTGCCGTTGTTTTTGCCAGAAACCGTCCAGCTTTTCTCACTCCACGGTTTTCTCCCTCCTTCCGCGCGGACGCGGACACTGAATTCATTTGCAACCTCCACTTCGACCGCCGAGGCGCCTTCGTTGCTCCTGGCTACCGATGTTGCGGCACGAGGATTAGATATCCCTGATGTGGACACGATTTTGCAGTTCGACCCACCCACAGATTCCAAGGCGTTTTCTCATCGATGCGGTCGTACTGCGCGTGCCGGAAAACAAGGTCGGGCATGGGTTCTCCTGGCTGGTCAGGAACATCAATATCTCGGTGACGCATGCATTATTAGGTTGTAGTATTGGCGTTCTGACATTGTTCAATCTCAAGATTTCCTCTCCGTTCGCAAAATTCCCGTAAAAAGTCATGGGTGCCTGGATGAGCATGGTGTAGCAGTTATGTCCAAGGATGAGCCGGAGGCTCAGGCAGTGTCTGCCTATCTTTCCACGATACGGAAATATCTCTTGCAAGATAGAACTCTTTACGATATGGTTCGTACCCCAAGCCTTTTCGATTATTTCTTGCAAATTCAGGTTTGTTTCAACATCCAGGGAACGAAGGCCTTTGTCTCCTTCATTCGGGCTTATAGCAAACACGAAGCCTCCTACATATTCCGATTAAAAAGTCTTGACTTTGTTGGAGTTGCCGAGAGCTACGGACTTTTACGTCTTCCTCGAATGCCAGAATTGAAGAGCATAGACACGTCACATTGGCATGACGCCGATATTGAGGTCAGATCGGAATTCTGCATCCGAACCCGCTGGTTGTATTAATTATTTTCTATACAGTGGGATAAATACTCCTACGCTGATAAAGCTCAGGAAGCGAAACGGTTGAAATCCGCCGCAGAGGTCCAATCATCCAACGACTCGAGGCGACTCTCTTCAAACACAAATAGTAAAAGGGACCACGTTTCGTGGAGCAAGCAGCTTTCTAAAAAGGATGCAAGAGATAAAAGACGTGTGCAAAAGACGAGGAAGAAAGCGTGGGTGGCGTCGTCACGACTGGGAGAAGAGCGTAAAGAGCATGCGGCACTCAAAAGGACCCGGGCTGACAGCGAAGAGAAGAACGTTGATTCAGCCGAGGATGCTTTGGACGATTGGGCTTCGTTGGCTGAAGAGGAAAGACTGGCGAAGAAATTGAAGAAGGGCAAAATTAGTCAGGCTGAATTTGACGCGAGAACCTTTACGATTGACCCATAACTCCGAGTCATAATGCATAATGCACGATCCCTCGGACATGGGACATGGTAGGCCTTCTCGTACGGGTTTCCCACAGCCATATGTACTGCGTACAGTTCTTGGCTGAGGAATGCGACTACT
Source organism: Russula aff. rugulosa BPL654 (assembly GCA_022496225.1). Classification (NCBI taxonomy): domain Eukaryota; kingdom Fungi; phylum Basidiomycota; class Agaricomycetes; order Russulales; family Russulaceae; genus Russula; species Russula aff. rugulosa BPL654. Next base: position 295,291 of record WTXE01000018.1, on the reverse strand, counting down.
GTATATTTTTAGTGTGAGCGCTATTTCTGTAGGCATTTTATGACATCTCGTATAATCTTTTCAAAGTTCATTTGGACAGCAGAGGCGACATTCACCTAGGATTCTAACGAGACCACATTTCTTTGAACTTGAAAAACCACATTCATTCAGAGGCTTCTTCCTGCTGCAACATCCCGTAACTGAGTTCTCGTCCGACCATGGCGAGTTCAGTGACGGCGATGACGTCAATTTCTCTCCACTACACTAGGCATCATCAGGCACACAGACGACAAGGAAAATGCGATGATATATGAGATTCTAGACATATGCAGGAGCTACCTTACACCAGTGTCATTACTTTTGATGATAGCAAGTCCGAACTGATTATGTGTACAATGACCGAGATGCAAAGACAAGCCTTTAATCAACCTCCTCAACACTGGGCCCGTCCTCCCCACCAGCGCCAGGGAAGCCTCCCGGTGCAGCTCCCGGAGCGCCACCCGGGAAGCCTCCACCGGGGAATCCTCCTTCTGGACCTGCGCCTGCACCTGCGCCTGCCTGAGCGTACAACTTCTGCATGATTGGGTTTGCAATGGCCTCCAGTTCCTTCTGTTTCTCCTGGTATTCTTCGATCGAAGCCTCTTGTGAAGCGTCAAGCCACGAGATGGCCTCGTTGACCGAAGTCTCCAGCTTCGACTTATCTCCTGCATCGAATTTGCTAGCAAGCTTTTCATCGGTCAGGGAGTTGCGCAAGTTGTACGCATACGACTCAAGGCCGTTCTTCGCAGTAATACGAGCAGCGGCAGCCTCATCCTCAGCTATCAGGACATGTCAACGGAATACTCTAGGAGCGAGTGAAGGGCATTACGTACCCTTGTATTTCTCCGCATCGTTAACCATCTTTTCGATCTCCTCCTTCGACAAACGTCCCTTGTCGTTGGTGATCGTGATGCGATTCGATTTACCAGTGGTTTTGTCGGCTGCTGAAACATTCAAAATTCCGTTCGCGTCGATATCGAAGGTAACCTCTACTTGAGGGACGCCACGAGGAGCTGGGGGAATACCGGAGAGCTCGAATTTGCCGAGTAAATTGTTGTCTTTTGTCCGTGCACGTTCGCCCTCGTATACCTGGATGAGCACACCCGGTTGGTTGTCGGAGTATGTTGAGAAGATTTCTGATTTTTTGGTCGGAACTGTCGTGTTGCGCTTGATGAGCGCAGTCATGACACCACCAGCGGTCTCGATACTAAACATAACGGTAAGTCGTCAAGCGTAAACACCCAACCGAAAGTAAACGTACCCAAGAGACAGAGGGGCGACATCAAGAAGCAGAAGGTCTTGGGTTTTCTCAGAGGTGTCACCTGAAAGGATAGCGGCCTGGACTGCCGCTCCGTATGCAACGGCCTCATCCGGGTTGATACTTTTGTTGGGCTCTTTGCCATTGAAGTAATCGGACACGAGTTTGACAATACGGGGAATGCGAGTGGAACCACCGACGAGGACGATCTCGTGCACGCTACCCTTGTCAATCTTCGAGTCGCGAAGAACTTTCTCAACGGGCTCCAACGTACTCCGGAATAAGTCCTGGCACAGCTCCTCGAAGCGTGCGCGGGTGATGGAAGTGTAAAAGTCGACACCCTCATAGAGAGAATCAATCTCAATGGTGGTGTTGGTGGCGGAGGAGAGTGTACGCTTAGCACGCTCGCACGCAGTGCGGAGACGGCGCAGGGCACGAGGATTGGACGACAAGTCCTTCTTGTGCTTGCGCTTGAACTCCTGAACGAAGTGGTTGACGAGACGGTTGTCAAAGTCTTCTCCACCAAGATGCGTGTCACCGGCAGTGGCCTTGACCTCAAAGATACCCTCTTCGATAGTCAGGAGAGATACATCGAAAGTTCCTCCACCCAAGTCGAAAATGAGAACGTTCCTTTCGCCGGAAACCTTCTTATCGAGACCGTATGCGATGGCGGCGGCAGTAGGTTCATTGATGATACGAAGGACGTTGAGACCAGAAATTGTGCCGGCATCCTTCGTGGCCTGACGTTGCGAGTCGTTAAAGTAGGCGGGGACCGTGACAACCGCATTCATAACGGTGCCACCAAGGTAAGACTCGGCGGTCTCCTTCATCTTCACGAGAACCATGGACGAGATTTCCTCGGGGGACTGTACAAGGGGATTAGTTCCATAGATCGGTGTTCCAGCTGCATTTTCCACTCACGAATTCCTTCTCCTCGCCACGGTACTGGACACGGATATAAGGCTTCCCGGTCTTGTTGAAAACCTTGAACGGGAAGTGCTTGAGGTCGGCCTGGACCTCTTGATCATCAAATTTGCGGCCGATGAGACGCTTCGCGTCGAACACACTAACATAGGCGGGATGAGGTAAGACTAATCCGTGACAAGATAAACCGATTAGACGTACGTGTTGTGCGGGTTCATTGCGACTTGATTCTTGGCAGCATCGCCAATCAAGCGCTCACTCTCCGAGAAGGAGACATAGGACGGGGTTGTGCGGTTACCCTGGTCGTTCGCGATGATTTCAACACGATCGTTTTGCCAGACACCAACACAGCTGAATTGGAGATGTGAGTAAGAAGAGGAGAGAATGAAGGTAGGAGATAAGCTCACGAGTAAGTTGTGCCAAGATCAATACCAACGGCTTTAGTAGGGGACATTGTTGTTGTTGTAGTAGAAGGGTCGGTGGGGCGAGGGTTGACGCAATTGAGCGTTTTTATAATTGATAACGCATATTTTTTTCGATGGCATTCTAGAGTCTTCTTTCACTTTCCACAAGCGTCTTCACTTGCTTAGCTAAGCCCTGCTTTCCACTTTGGTGAAATCGCGATACGAATAGTGTACAAAAGAAATCCGTCCAGTCCACACACGCCCCCTTCCCTCTATCCTCCTCGTGGCACAAGTCCGTCCTCTAGACTACGATGTGCTTGCAAATCTCGTAACACGGTAGGGTCCACTGCGGGCCCGTCAGTGCTGCTTCTTCCATACACTTTTCTTTCACTTGCCTGGCAATACACTTCGTCTGCGTACATGTGCTCCTCCCAGCGTTGTCTGTTCTAAGCTAGTTCCAATTTCGGGCAGGGGGCGCTGCATCCGTCATTAACACACAGACCAAACGACATCTTTCTAGATCCTTCCACTCACATCTAGCCCAGGGTCCGCAGTCGGCACTCGCTCAATTCCACTGTCGTCCAGCTCATGTGGCACCTCTCCATCGATCGATACGGCATTGAGATCCATTGCCAAATCCACAATGTCATTGTCATCGGGCGGCGGTGGCGGAGGGGGCTGTGGCTCATCTTCGGCAAAGCCCTCCGGCAGGTGGCCATTGGCATTCTGAACTGCTTTGGCCCGAATCTTCTTCCAACCCTCATAGCGTTCCACAGCGTGTTGTCGCTCGCTACGGGAACTGTTTTAAATATCGCTTTAATAAGATTCGGCGGGCAACGCACTCGATTTTCCGCTGCTTATAGTGCTGTAGCGTTTCGTCGAATAGATCAGGGTTGAGTTCCATAAAGAGCTTGAGAGCATTATACACCATCCCATGTATCGTACTGGAAAAATTGGTAAGCCAAACCCGAGGACGCAACCATAATTGCGCGCACCGGTTCCAATGTGATTTTGAATTTTGGTACAGAGCAGGAAACACGATCGGAAGGATTACAGACATATTGTCGCTCATCAAGTTGACGATATACTCGTTATTCCAGTAGTAAAGTGCGCGTTCCGCCACTTGGAAATGTTGACTGTTGATGCACCGTGCAAGCTGTTGGAACAAGGGCACTTGGATCTTCTGAAACTCGGCAGGATCGATTACATCCAGGATTTCCTCCACTTCGCTCAGGAACATCACCTCCTTGGGAGAATTTACTTTTGGCCAGTATCTGAGGAGACCAAGCACGACCTCTTCTGCCAGGGAGCCATCCTTCTCCAGAAACTGAACCACGCAGTATGCGAGTTGCGGATGATACATCGAAAGGCTTTTGACCTTGTGAAGCGGGATAAGAACGCGCATCAAGAAGGTCTTGTGTTCATCTTTGAGGGGTAACGCGAAGCCGTTAATAATAGATCCAAGAATCTCCAGGAGTTCAGCGATGCCATTATGCCGTTCGGTCTCGTAGATGAAGTGGTAGAACACGTTGTTGATAGAACGCCTGATGGGCGCGCGAAGATTGAGAAACTTGCCATAGATCCTGTGCAAGGTAGTCTTTAAGAAGTCGCGCTCGCGAGGGTCCTCCGAGTCAAAAAGCTCGAGCAAATTCAAAACAAAATTTTGGTCAATGTAGCGCTTGGCTAGATTTGTGTTAAAATCTGGGCTCTCCACGAAGCGGAGGAAAAATTCATAAACGATCTTTAAGTGAGGCCAGGCAAGTTCAAGTACAGGTTCGTCTTCTTCTGGGTCGAACGCATCGCCTGTGGGATTTACAGGAGGGGGTATGGAACGGAAAAGGTTGGTAGCAAACTTTGTGCCATTTTAACCCTGTAAAATCAATAAAAGAAGGGTAGAGCGCACCATTTTGACCACCTCAGGGTATATGTTTCCAAAATAACACCGCGCTGGGTAGTAATGTAGTCTAGCATTTCGTGCAGGGTCTGTGCCTTGATTTGTTTGCCTTTCAGCTCGGAGCTAGCATCATTGAAGTCAAAAAGGACATGACACTGATGTAACTTTTTTATGAAAAGTTGAGGGCGCTCGTTTGGGGGGATTTCTGAAACGGTGGTGAGACAATTGTAGACATGCGAAGGTGATACAACAAACCCATAAAGGGAGGGAGTCTTTCGATCTCGACTTTCTCCGTGACCACGAAGCGACTACTCCTTTGCTTTCTCGGGGGCTTACCGACAATCGGGATGGTATCCTTGGGTCCCCGGAGACGATTCAGAGCACTCGTTCGCGGGGGAGTGGTAGACCCGTCGAGGCCGATGGACAGGCGCTCTGGAGAGCCATAACCAACACTACCCTGATCAGAGTTATCTGGGCTGACAACAACGATAGGCGGTGCAGGAGTTGCCCTCTCGACTGCTAATCTACGGTCCTGGGGGGGAGCAGATTGAGCGGACGAGCGAGAAGATTGCGATGGTGGTTGTGATTGAAGGGAGTGGTTGCTTCCATTATGCACGGAACTGTTTGGGAGGGGAGCCTGGCCAGACGTGGAGGGCTGAAGGGGTAATGTCGAGGAGGAGGCGGAGGTTGAGGATTGCGCAGAGGGTTGTTGAGGGGGTTTGTTTTTTGAAGAATTTGAGTCTTTACCACGAAGCTGGGAAAAGAGATGAGATGAGAAGATGAAGGTAAGGGAGGGGATACCAATGATTTCTTGAAGTTTTTCATGTCTGTGTTGAACAGTGAATCGAATATATCGATGCGATGGATGAGGGTGATGCGTGACACTCCCGTGACAAACCCCCGACCCGACAGAAACCCCCCGCTCCCGCTCTCTCCCTTTAATTATGGCCGCCATCTACTCTGTCTACACCTCCCCAACACATCCCCCAATACCCAACCACCTCCCCACTCTCATCGTCACCCCTCATGGTAACGTCCCCCTTATATACTCTCTTGTCACTTTTTATCCATCTCTTCTGCTATTCTATTAGGTCAAGCCTCCAATATCCTTTACTCCTATCTGCACACAAACTTCGTGCGTTTTCTTGTCGTGTCATCCTGTCCTCGGGCTCATGCTTTATCCGTAGAATGCGGAGAACTACCTTTTGACTCCTTCTCCCCAAGGAGACCTTTGTGTTGCCAAGCTTTTCCCCCCGCGTGCTAACAACCCCGCAGTCAAGGCCTCCGCCTCTGACCCTGGGCACGGTGGTCATGGCGGCGGTTCACGCGTCGTACGTTGCGAGGCCTCTCGCAACCTTAAGTGGTCTATTACCAATACCGGTGTAATTTCCCCGATATACAAACTCTCTCTTCCATCTCCTGATTCGCCAGACCTTCCACTTTTCCAAATTTCCAAGCCAAATCCAAACGCCGCCTTTTGGAGCATGTTTTACTTCGCCTACGCAGGCCATAATATACCCCCGAAGCGCATTGAGTTTGGCAAGATTCAGAAGAATCCCGCTGGTCCCAATGGCGGCGGTACTCGCATCACAATCTCGGGAAAAACTCCGGAAGAAAAGGCAGTCTGGCAGACGCTAGGGGAGGGCAATGAGGACTGCGTAGAATGGGTTGTTCTTTGCGCAGCCTTGAATCTTCTAGAGTGAGCTAACTTATTTTATGTTCCTCCCAATTTGCTCACGTATTCCCTTACAGTGACGAGATCATCAAAGCCGCGGAGAAGAATCCCTCGCTGGCTGCCGCCCCGCCTATGGCTTCCGCTCCCAGCGCAAATAGCCGCCAAACTCCTGTTTCTTTACATGATCCTGGTCCGCAAATGTCACAGCGTGGCCCACCGTCAGGACAGGCGAGCATCCCGCCGCCACAGAACCGTCCCCCACAAGCTTATTCTGCCTCACGTGGGCCAGGCCCATCCCAAGGTCACCCCGGTCAGCTTACTTCCGTTCAGCCTCGTCAAGGTGTACCCAACATGGGTGTTACGAGCCGTGCACCGCCACAGCAGACTCAGCAGGCTACTCGAAGGTTCTAGTGTCCGGTTCGACTCCTTGGACGTCCACCACTGAGTATCATATATTCCACATTTCCTTTGTTGCTTGCTACCTCTCACTCTGACGTTTCTTTTCCTTTTTGTACGGAACATTTTCGTGTTGTTTGTGTTGTGACTATACCGGGCATTCGTCTGTGTCGTTTATTTCTCATTCCTTGGTGGTTTGTGGTACTTTGATAGCTACCGTCAGCGAATACCTCAAGCATACCGATATTTATAAGGCAGATGTCTTTTCCTTTGTCACAATAGCTGTATAAACCTATAGACGGCTCCAGCTGTCTCTGCGTGTCTTATCAAACGCCTTTGTCGATTAAGTCCCGGAGGGCGTCCATGGATACGGCTGCAGATTGGGCGTTAGTTTCCATATTAAACTTTGCTGTTGAAGGGAACTCACACTTTGGACGCTCCAATGGGAGGCCAAGGGCTAATATCTCATTAAGTCATACTTCCAGTTTGACAGGGTGACATAACCTACCACGAGCCCAGACAAGCTGCGTCAACGCACCCAATGCTACGCGTGCGAGCGTCAGTTATCGAGTGGATTGCGTGGGGAATAGATACCACGCACCGCGAGAGACACCGAAGATTACAGTGTAGTACTTGTAGTGAGAATGTATATGGTAAGCGTGTGCTTCACCGTACGAAGGGACAACAACAGTACCTTGAACTCCGTGAGGCCGTAGTGGTAAAGTACGCATCCTAAGGGGAAACATTGGGTTTAGTAAATAGGGGACGCGTCTTTTGCTCGAGTGGACGAACCGGAAGTAGCGTCGACATTAGGCCATGGGTTTTTCGTCTGTTGGACTACAAGTCAGCCGAGGACAGGCATTGTCCGTATTATTCTGCTAACCTTTCCGTGTTCGGTTAGGACACCAGGGGCCACTTCGTAGGTCTGAACGACAGTCAAGGTCAGCGGCGATCGCGATGCGAGTCGGTAGGTGTCCAAACCTTTTCACTAGCTGGATTGTAGGGCTCGCGAGTAAACCTGGTCGGCTATCGCAGAACTCCTGAAGCGCGATGAACCGGGGGTCCGACTTCCGCAAGACACCATGCCCGTAGCTAATGATAGATTACTATGGAGAACCCTACAGGAAAAATCTGCGACCAACCCAGGTACAACTTGGCCGCTCTTCAAGGTTTTCCAGAGATAATCCTTGATGTCTTGATGCGTAATGTTGTCGCCGAGCTCGTTTTGCATCGCTAATTGCCATCGTAAGACTTCCTGATTGGCTAAGCTATGGATACAACACTCAAAGGCATGTCCAATGCGTGTGATATGAAGCAACGGCTCACCCATGTAATGGCCCAGCGAGGGCAAAAAGCGCTGCGGAGTATGCAAGGTATGGGTCTGCTAGTGTCGAGCCCACGAGATCTACGAGTACTCAATGAGACGGAGAAACACGCATCACAACGGAGTGCTTACGTGCAGTGTGCGCAGAGGCATTTCCGCCTTCATGATCGCCATGAATGGAGATGTACAACCGGAGGTATTCCGTCAGGTCCTCGTTCGAGCCATAACCCATGAGTGCGGTATAATTTCCGACAAGGTCCAGATCCTTGCTAATGGGAGGCGCCGCAGCACCATTTCTGTACACGTTCCTATAAATGCGGGCAGCGAGGGCTGGGAGACGCGCTATCAGCGCAAGGCAGTCTTCCAGAGTGTATGTCCAATAATCGGACTTCTTTATTCCCGTCTCATATGCCTTCTGGAACACGCTATCATGGTTGAGTGCCGCGACACCAATGCCAAGCTGCGTCATTGGATGCATTGATGGAGAAAGTCTATCCATGGTCGGAATTTTGAGTGGACGGGGAAGAGACGAAGGAGACTCCTACCCGTCGATGAGTTTCTCAACGTAGGTAGGGAGGTCCCCTTTCTCGGCCAGTTCACGCGAGAGCTGGCGCGTTTCCGCTTCGGTGGGAACCTTGCCTGTGAGAAGTAACCAGAACATACTCTCGGCAATTATTTCTTTGCCACCTGGGGCTGCAGGAAGCTGCTTCTGACAGTCGGGGATGCTTAGGCCATGGAAACGAATTCCCTAAGTACATATTTTAGCAAGATATCCGAACAAGTCGAATAAACGCACCTCGTTCGGGTCAAGGACTGATGACTCCCATAGCATGGATTTCAGTCCACGCATACCACCGATAATGTTCTCGACTTTGACATCGCCAATGACTGTCTGCGAGTGCTCTGCTTTCTACAGAATTGATGGGTCCGCGCAGGGTTCAGATGAGACTAGCCGCACCAATTGTTTCAGTTGTTCCTGCTTCGCGGGAATCACCTCTCGAAGTGTCTCTTTCAAGGTCTGCGCGGTGCATAAGACCAAAAGTGTATGTATGCGATTAAAATCAATAGCGCACCTTTGTAGAGGCAAACCTCTGTGGAACAATACGAGCACTCGGGGAGGCAAAGCGAGAAACAGTGCAACGGAACATTGTTCAGTTGGACCTACTGTACACTGTACCAAGGTCTACTACTGTAAGGCTAGGGTAGCGCTCGTTAATTATTAGACCCGGGCCGGGAATAAATAGATCCAAACAGAACACGTCCATCGAGGTGGCCCTGCCCGGAACAAGACTTTTCACTCTTTTCCACTAATCGGAGACAAGCAATGGCCTCCGTGCTTGTCCCCGTCTTCTACGTTTTCGTCCTATTCGGTGGTCTTTTTGTTTTCGGTCATTTCTACAGGAAGCGCAATGCCAGTACGGGGCTTCCCTCCGGCTACGTGGCTATCCGTATTCGACTGCTCATGTCACGTACATTCATCAGGCAAACAAATCGAGCCTTACTTCCCAAGACACCACGAGAGAGACACATATGTCACCCTCCTTCAGCGTGCCGATCCCCCCGCTTCCGATGCTTTATTGAAAGCCGCGCTCGTTCGGCGCGCCATCGCGGATGTCCAGCGAATTCTTCGGATACGCGAGGACAAACCGGCCCTCCAGAATCTACTGCAAAAAGGTTCTATTGGCGATGATTTATGGAATAGCCTCCTTAATGCAGAGAAGGAACTTGAGGCGGAGATTGTCGAGGTGCATGCCGAGGCTAATTCGTTTGTTGAGGGATGGGGGCAAGTACTCTTCCAGACCGCCACCGAGATGCTTGCAAATGAGAAGACGAGAGCAGTAGTGGAGCAGATATCCGTGGAGCGTGTACGAAATGGTATTAACTCCATTTCTTTTGACCCTTGCTCTTCGTGTCGTTGACCAGTTTCTAGAGGTGAAGTATGGTAAGAGGACGCCTGGTGATCCAAAGTCTGCTACCCCTGCATCCACGGCTACTAGCCCCACAGTACCAAAGCCATCTACTTCACCAAAGTCACCAAATTCCCTCGCACCGCCCACACCTACCGCTGGCGGAGACGGCATTTCTAGTGAGGGCGAAACAAGTCCACGTACACCAAAAGTGAGTGTTACTCAATTCCTGTGTCAATCTCTCACAGTGTGCTCATTGATTATTCAGTCTGCCAAAAAGTCAAAGAAGCGAAAATAGTTCCTATTCTACAGTATTTATGTGCACCTCCCTGTTTTGTGCAGTAGTTATCCAAGTCATAATCTTCATACAGGCGTCGAGAGACACGATGCGGTGTTATGGCAAGGATGGTGACGACCATGAAGTCAGAAACACAATGTCAAAGGTAATGGGTGCTGATGGAAGCAGAGCAGAGGGGATAGCACAGCCCAGTCCTCTTATCCGCGAATCACAATCGCTTTCTCTCCTGTACCAGTCCGCGTCTTCCCAGATTTGTCCACATGGTCCAGTCCTAGTACATCTTCTGGTGCGAACTTGTGCTCATAGATGTTGTCGTCTACTGCAATTAAGCGATTCCCCAATAAAGCGACTAAGGTATAAAGAACTCACCATCCTCAATGTACGATGGCTGTTTGAAAGTCACCGCCTGGATTAGCGCGAATCGGAATCGCGCGAAATCCTTGTCTGACGCTCCAATCCTAGCTTGTAGCCGTTTCTTCGTATCTGCGAACCGTTCACCCTGGTCTCGAGTTCAACACATTGTCTCGTTTCGGGAGTCGAGAACGTACCGGTTTGACAACAAATTTGAACGGAACGCCGTGTGTTCGCTGGACTTCTTTTGAGAAATGGAACACGCTGATCACCTTGTCGGCATCGTCTGCATAATGCTCCTCCAAAGGGATTTCCTACAAGCCGAGATTGAGCGACCAGACATGCAAAACCGCTAGCTTCTTCACCTCAGCGTAGAGTTCTACGGGGTCGGGAATGTTGCCTATCATCTCCGTCCCAGTAAACTCCTTCTGTGTTTTACCGTCCTTCGAGACCTCAAACACCCGAATCTTACCGGACCCCTGCCCATTAGAAGACATCGTCACCTGTTTAGACAGATGGTCCGCCAGCTCGTGTACCATACTCGTTTTTGGGAGGAGGAACGTATGCGTCGATTCCTCCCTGTTGTGAATGCCAGTCCAGATAACTTTGAGGCTCCTCTTCGTTTCAAGCTCGACGATGCTGACATCCAACTTCTCATACAATATAACTGTCGTAGAGGGACTCGTGTAGGATGGTGAGATGATCTCGGTGATGCTTTGGTTTAACGATCGCTTCAAAATTGCCTTTGGGGAGGCATTCGACGCATGCGTTGTTATGAACCGCAGCTTTATAGGGTCATGGCGCAGATATTCGGCAACCTTGGCAGCCATCTACATAGAGCAATTTGATGAGCATATGTTTACGATGGACGACAAGGAATCAATACCGTGTTGTATGTCTGCTTCTTGCTAAGCACGAGATTGAATTCAGGGGCTTCCGGGTCAGAATCAGACTTGGGCCGGAAAACAATCATCACACGGTTTTGCAGGAAGTCATAGAATTGGACGGGATTTGAGTAAAGCCCCTGGATCTCGAGATCATGAATCCTAGTGGATGTTAGATGGACCACAAAAGGGGACGGCTTTAAGCACGAACTCCTTTTCTGAGAGGTCCACTTGGAAGCATATTACGTCGCCATCTTGAATTTCACTCTGAGAAAACGTGAGCTTAGCTTTCATGAGCTCAATCATTCCAGGTTTTATCTCCTCATAAAGTTTCAGAGGAGTTCCTGGGGTCCACCGCATTCTCTCGTTGATAGTAGGGATGAGGTCGCTAATCTTAGCATTCCGCTGAGCATAGCATTTGCCAATGCCATGAAGCGTCTGTTTTGATGTATCGAAATGCTTCAAAAAAACCATGATAGTACCTTGAGGAAGCTCCGGCTACGCAAAGTGTATGAGAAGAGGGTAGGGTCGTAGACGATAAGATGTACCTTGCTTGGATCTGGAATTACATCTAGGTACAGGCGGAGGTCTGTCTGCCTTGCAGCCATATTATTGCGGATGACATCGACCGCTGCACGCCAGGTGAGTAATATGGTCATACATGGGCATGGCATAACACACTGAGAGTGGGCTCATTTTCTGGTATGTGAGTGTCAGGGCGAACAGTCTTGTTTTGTCGGTTGACCAACACCCATAATCGGATCTGGTTTTCGGGGGAGTTGAAATGCTGGGCTACCCGCGCCTTAAAGACACTGTAGGTCTCAGTCTTAAGTACGCGGAATGTTGGAAGTTCCGAGGGTGGCCAATTTTTCTCGTCAAAACTCGCAAGGTCGAAGCCCTCATGATGAGAGAAGGTCTCATCCGTGATAACCTGCATACAAAAGATATAAAATGCCTCCAGTGATGACGGTGCAAGTTTACCTTTGCTGTGAGAAAAAGATGTTGTTCTTCGCGTTCACGGCGTTTTGCTTCGAACTGTAAGCGCTCCTCATCCAGGCGTCTTTCTAATAGAAGGCCATTAGTGGCAAAAGCGAACGCTACGGCTATCACTCACTGAGATGTGCTGGCGTGTCCTCTTCCTTAAATGGCGGTAACACGTCCTCCGTTGCTGCGTCCCGGATGTAAACCAACATGTATGCATTAGAGAACCTCTTCATTGAGCGGACTTGATTCCGCTGCAATGTAGGTGGAACACCATTGAGAACTTCACCCCCATAGTTCTCCTCAAGCACCTCACGGTCAGTCACAGGTGTGACTCGGTCATCATCAAACTTGAGCCACCGTGTAGAAGCATCAGGTTTGATACAAGCGAAGTAGTGCCCGCCGTGGAGATCCCCAGAGTGAACAAGCACGCCATGTAGTTTGTAGATCCATGGTTGTGATCTATCGGCCGACTCGTCTAAAAACTCACTGAGATCAATCTCAAAAGGAAATTCATGCCGATCGTTGATCTGCGAATTGTGAATCAGCTTCGATTCTACAGACTTGGACAGAGGGGCACACCTTGACCATAGCATCCCGTTGAACATCATACTCGAAGCGCTTGAGTTGGAGGTGAAGAACGGGAGGGAATGACTGGAAAATTATTCCCTTCTTCGCATCTTGGAGGCCATATCCTTCCGCTTGATACTTGTTCTCTCCATCAAGAGTCTCAACTGCAACATAGTCTCGAAACGACTCTAGAAGATTCTTCATTCCTTTGACATTAAGTTGGAGATCTGCGGACTCGTCAATGAGTGCTAGGATTCACTGTAGTGAGAGACGGTACCATTGAACTCTTCAATTCGCGAAGACTCGAAATCAACATTGACACACTTGATGTAGCTCTTCATTTTTCCAACAAAAAGCTTGGCGATGGCACCCTCCGCCGTCGTATCCTACTTGATCGTCAGCGCCCGAATCCGTCAAAGACATAAGCATATACACCTTCATCTTTGACTCGAGCTTATCCTGCAAGACACGGTTGAATTCCTGCACATCGTGCTGCAAGAACGAGTCCAGTGAAGTCCACCCGAAAGATTTCGTCAACTCCGTAGTGCCTGCGGCGACAATAAACACTTGGTTGTAGATTACAGCCTAGGATAAGAAACGCACCAACTGGTTGGTCTGACGTCTGGAGATGGTAAAAGACACGCTGAAGAGCTAGAGCGACACTCTCAGTCGGACGTTCTTCTTCAGTAGGAATCTCATAGACAGCCTAGAGCAATTGAGTTCGTATTACCCAACCAGTGAAGAATCGTGAGTATCACCTTGCGGAAATATCGTGTGCAGTACAAGGATTGGAGAAGTGAGTTCATGTAGCATGTTGCACCTTGATTTTTCAACCCAACATAGCCGGTCTCCTTCTTTGAATCATAGCTGTGGAACGGGCGTTAAAGGTAGTCGGGCTGATCACGAGTTAAGAAAATCCTACTTGACAAAATTGTGCCATAGTACACCCGTTGGGTCTTCAAGCACACGGACAAACACAGAGACGTCGGCACATTCTTCCTCGATCGTTGGGCTACTGTGGCCTATCTTGAATGGTGAATAGCTTGCGTAGCTCGCTGAATCGGGTGAAGCCCCAGTCGCATTCTTCAGCGATGAAGCGGTGATGTGCGTCTGGAATAAAGTCAATTCCAAAATCAAATTATGCTCCTTGATGCTAATCGAAACACGCACGGCTGACAGTGTATATGGTAGGGTCGTGAGGATTGGAGATAACTAGGGCAAACTGGGCACATGCGTGCCAGCCCTCCGGGGCTCGTTTAGGATCAGCATAATCGAGGTAGACGGAGACCGTGTCGTTCGGAGGGGCATTTGAGTTGCCAAATGGAAAGAGTAATATGCGCCTTCGCGATTCCAAAGGTTAAGATGGGATATACGAAAAAAGGCGAGGAAGGCGCTCACCAGTGATGCCCGCCGCAGTCAAACTCGGGACTGGTAAGCTTCTTTTCAAGTTTCTTCCAGCCAGTAAGTTTCCATGAAAATACTTTGAATTCTTTAACATCATGACCCAAATCTGGCATATGTTTGGCAGCAAAGGCCTCATCTGTGAAACCGATAATGAACAGATAATGAGTGGACCAAAGTGTCAATTACGCACGATCTCTGACAGATACCGGTTCGTCGATGTCCATTGGCGGGGCACCATTGACCTTCTCTTCCAGCGTCTCCATGTCACTCTAGGTCGTGGAGAGACAAGGTCAGTAATTCGGCCGACCATTACTGAGTGGAACCCTGGCGCACCATGCTCAGGGGGAATAATTAACCGTTAATTTGTAAAGGAGTTTACTGATACAAAACGGGAAATGGTGGCTTGGTGTAAGCCTGGTGCAAGGAGAGAGGATAGCCGCGTGAAGCAAAGTGACGGAGTGCTTGTGAGATCGTGAACTTGCGCATGCGCATGAGCCGCACCCACCACCGGTAACTGCCGGCTCATTGCCACAGGCCGTCGTTGTTTGCACTAATCTTCCGTATACACGGTCCTTAAACCATCTCGACAGGGGATTTCATCTCTCCAACAGCCTTTCCGCTGCTCACTGTCGGTCGTGAGTCAAAGCCGTGTAAGAACGAGCCGTGGGACCCAGCTTTCCCGTTCTTGCCCTGTTTTGGGGCCAGACGAGCCAGCCCTCCCCTTGAGCATGCCAGGACCATGGACAGTATCGGACCTGTACCCGCTGTCCTAGCTTAGTTACTCTGCATACATCTAATTAATGCATATTTTTGTGTTATTTTCCGTATCGTCTCGCACAAATATAGAGATCAGAGTGCAAGTGCTAGTGTGCTAGTGTCGGCAGGGTCGTGCGCTGCCCATAAGCGGAAGGCAGCCTGAAGCCTCATGTCAGTCACCCCGAGGTGCTCGTTTCTTTCCCATTTTGTCCCCCGACGGTGCACATTTCAAGCACCTTAGCTCTGGGGCCGCTAAGGCCTTCGTTTCCTCTGTTTCCTTCTCCTTTTGAGAGGCAAATTTTCATTTGCCCTCTTGACTATGAACACCTATAAACACTGGAAACCCAACGGAGACACTTTAAGTCAAGAACCCGATCGTCAGAGACACAAACATTTCACTTCTTCCTCTCATCACAGGACCTCAGTGATACGCACCGCTGGCAGAGACAGGGAAGATACAAAGCACCGTTCCAGCCGCGCTCATGTCTCCGATGGCCCCCTTCTATCGTCATCAACCCCTGCACCCACATATCCATCAGGCGCTCAATCTTCTGCTACTGCCAGCAAAGCACCTCATAATGCACCCACACAACCCTTTCAGGGATACACCTCACATACGTCACAGAAAGCGCCGCATCCAATCCCTGCCCTACCGCAGGAAACTCATCCTACAGCTCAAAGACACTGGGAAACCCCTCCTGATCCCCGGGCCACATCTCATCGGATTGTCACCGCTATGGATAAAGCCTCCCTCATGTCTCCAGATCCGCTTCGTCATGCCGAGGATCATTATAAGAATTCTCGCCACCGTCCTCGCCACCCCTCCACTCCGGCTCCCGAAAGCGCAGAGCCCCAAGCCGCTTCTACTTGGCCTCGCCCACCATCATTCTTTAAAAAAGTGAGTCCAGAAGGGAGAGAAAGAGAGAGGGAACAGGGTAGGAATAGGTCAAAGGAAGAGTCAAAAGCCGCTTCTAGAACAAAAGACAAGCGGCGCGCGGAGCGGCCCCAGGAGCAGATTTCTCGAGATCAGCGAGAACGAGACCCCAGGTACGAGGAGGAGACACGGCTTCACAAAGAGGAACGTCGGCGTGAGCGTGAGAAGGAAAGGCAGAGGGAAGAGCAGCGTCATGATGAGAGGCGCCACGAACAGAGGGTCAAGGATGACTATGTCCACAAGTCCACTCGAGATCAGGAGAAACGGCGAGAAGTTAAGGATGGCCATGTACCTGTCACGCACCTTGGCAAGGATCCAAGGCTCATGCGTGTCATTGTCAAGGACTCTGATGACTCCGACAATTCGCTGACAAGGCCTCCCGGCTCGATCAGACCCAGGCGTCGACACCCAAAGGACCAGGCTATGACGGTGAGCATTTATCATGTTCTGAGACCTCGCTTGACTCGGGATTCTCGTAGTCCGTTGTTCCTGCAGTTCTGCGCGAGGTTCCAACGACACAGGCCGAGAACAACCCGACGTCAAATCACAATGAGTCCCGCCGGGCAGCTCCTTTGGTGCAACCGCCGCACGCAACGCTGGGTGCTTCTAACGAGAAGCCCAGTACAAAGCCTCAAAGAAGTTCCCCGCCTCAGAACACTACCGTTCCATACCCACCTGGCTATGCTGTCTCTGCAAGTGATAGTGAGCACATATCAAGAAGAGAGCATGTGAGTGGCCGTACAGCGCATTTTTTGACCTAATTGACGTTTTATCAGCGTCAAAAAATCACTGAGAGTGCCAGAACGATTGAGCGTCCCCGGACGTCCGGAGGTCACCGCACTAGTATCGCTCATGACGCGGTTTCAAAGCCTCCTGTCGCACAGTCTGTACAACCACCACTCGATAAAAGTTCCCATAAATCGGAGGTTCGTTAGTCTTTGTAAAGAAGAGCAGTATGAACTAACTCCTTACAGAAGCCATCAAAAGGCGGATTCGGTGCTTGGTTATTTCACCGGGAGTCATCCAACCATCCTAAGTCTGCGGATCCTCATATGGTAGACCAAACTGTTGCTCAGCCTACCGGGCGTGCCGTCCTTACGCCATCCATCCGCAACGACATTCCCGAAGCTATCCCCCAAGTTGTGAGCATAAAAGCTGGAGAGGGTCCTGCGGACACCATGCAAGAATACGGGGTGAGGCGTGTCACGACGCCAGCCCCAACACCTGTCGCTACAGATGCTGTCCCTCGTCAACCTCAGTCCACAATGCAGGCACTACAGCAACCGCAGGTTTACGATAAGCAGTCCCGTGATGTACCTCGCACCGTGACCAGAGCTGGAGAAGGTCCTGCGGACTACACGCAGGAATACTGGGTAAGGCGTACCACGACGCCAGCCCCAGCCCCAGCCCCTGTCGCTACGGAAGCTGTCGCGCGTCAACCCCAGTCCACAGTGCAGCTACTACAGCAACCGCAGGTTTACGATAAGCAGTCCCGTGATGTACCCCGCACAGTAGCAAGAGCTGGAGAAGGTCATGCGGACTACATGCAGGACTACGGGGTGAGGCGCACCACGACGCCAGCCCCGGCCCCTGTCGCTACGGATGCTATCACGCGTCCACCCCACTCCACAGTGCAGGCACTACAGCAATCGCAGGTTTACGATAAACAGTCCCGTGATGTACCCCGCACAGTAGCAAGAGCTGGAGAAGGCCATGGGGACTACATGCAGGACTACGGGGTGAGGCGTCCCACGACGCCAGCCCCGGCCGCTGTCGCTACGGATGCTGTCACGCGTCAACCTTACTCCACAGTGCCGCAGGTTTACGATAAGCAATCCCGTGATGTACCCCGCACAGTAGCAAGAGCTGGAGAAGGCCATGGGGACTACATGCAGGACTACGGGGTGAGGCGTCCCACGACGCCAGCCCCGGCCGCTGTCGCTACGGATGCTGTCACGCGTCAACCTTACTCCACAGTGCCGCAGGTTTACGATAAGCAATCCCGTGATGTACCCCGCACAGTAGCAAGAGCTGGAGAAGGTCATGCGGACTACATGCAGGACTACGGGGTGAAGCGTACCACGACGCCAGCCCCGGCCGCTGTCGCTACGGATGCTGTCACGCGTCAACCTTACTCCACAGTGTCGCAAGTGTACGATAAGCAGTCCCGTGATGTACCCCGCACAGTAGCAAGAGCTGGAGAAGGTCATGCGGACTACATGCAGGACTACGGGGTGAAGCGCACCACGACGCCAGCCCCGGTCCCTGTCGCTACGGATGCTCTCACGCGTCAACCCCACTCCACGGTGCCGCAGGTTCACGATAAGCAGTCCCGTGATGTACCCCGTACAGTAGCAAGAGCTGGAGAAAGTCATGCGGACTACATGCAGGACTATGGGGTGAAGCGCACCACGACGCCAGCCCCGGCCGCTGTCGCTACGGATGCTGTCACGCGTCAACCCCACTCCACGGTGCCGCAGGTTTACGATAAGCAGTCCCGTGATGTACCTCGCACAGTATCAAGAGCTGGAGAAGGTCATGCGGACTACACGCATGACTACGGGGTGAGGCGTGCCACGACGCCAGCCCCGGCCCCTGATGCTTTCACGCGTCAACTCCAGTCTACAGTGCAGGTACCACAGCAACCGCAGGTTTACGATAAACAGTCCCGTGATGTACCCCGCACCGTAGTAAGAGCTGGAGAAAGTCCTGCGGATTACATGCAAGAATACGGGGTGAGGCGTACCACGGCGCCAGCGCTAGCCCCGGCTGTCCCTACGGATGCTGTCGCGCGCCAACCTCACTCCACAGTGCAGCTACTACAGCAACAGCATCAGTCCCGTGATGTACCCCAGTCTCGCACAGTAGGTGCACAGCTCGACACCCCTGGTCACCCTCCTACGATGCGTGTTTCTTCCCCTCAGCCTTGGGTACAACCGGCGCAGTGGTCGACAGAGGCTCGACCTATGTCGCCAGTGCCACACCCACAGGTAGTCCCCTCCCCTATGGTCTTTCCCACTTCTTTGGCGTCGCCTCATACTTTAGCGGATACTCAGCAACTTTTTGCGCCACCCCGTTCAGCCCAGCATGGACATTCAAGTCACCAAGAGAGTACCTCCACACGGGACATTCCTTGGCAGAGCTCCACGATGAATAGTCGTCAACCAGCCCCACCAGCCCACTCTCACACCGTTCCGTTACCCACCGCTGGGAGAGGACAACGTGCATCTCCTCAGGGCGCCTCAACAATGGTTCATGAAGTATCTAGTTCAAAGCACGTGAGGTCTTCATCTATGCCTGTGGGGCACACCAATAGTCAACCGTCGTATGTGACTTCCCCAAGGCCGATCGCACCCGGCTTAGCGGCTGCGTTTCCCATTCGAGAAGATCACGTAGACACGTACCGCCAGTTGCCGCAAGGAGAGCGTCCACAAGACCCGCACCCGTCGAAAGATGCACTCGATAATCGGGACCGACATCGTCACAATCCGGACAATGTCGCCAATGCTGCACGTATGGTTGTGAGTACGGTGCCTTCCAATGAGCGCACGCCACGGTCGACCAAGGCATCACCAAGTCTACACCCTCGCCCCGTAAACCAAGGGACACCTCCCAAACCTCCATTACAGCCCTTTGATGCCCCAACTTTTTCGCCGCAATCCTCCACGACTCCTAATGTATCACGCTCTCATGACCATGACTCTTCTCGTCCCGGCGCATATGACACGCCAAACCAAAATTCGAACCCACCATCATACCCTGCTACGTCCATATACCCTTCCTCACCTCGCGCCCAGGTAGAAGCCAACTCTGCGGTTAATAATCCTCCAGTAGCTAATGCATCTTCGAATAATCCGTCGCCTAAAATTAAGTCTGGAAATCCCTCCCCCCGGTCTCGCTCACAAGTCGTTGCGTCATCGCAGGGAGCGACGCCTCCTGCCGCAGTGCACGTCACGACCAGGACACCGTCACATGAAACCGGCTCCACGACTCTTTTAGGTCAGACGCCATCTTCCCAAGGATCGGCATCTTTGCAGGTAGCGATATCACCGCCCGCTCACCAACAGGCCGCCTTGCCACGCGTAACGCCTCACGGCGGTCAGCAAAATGCTCATGCTTCAGCGCCTGTCTCTGATAGCTTAGGCGACCGCAACGCCAATGCAATCAATCATACCCAAGTACCTACTACACGTCAGAGCAGCACTCGCCACCATCACAGCAACTCTGCCCCCGTCGTTTCTGTTCCATCTCTTGCACAATCTCCCCCACCAGTCCAATCGCAAATGCAGCCTTCTCCAAGACCAGCGCCTTTGTCACCAACACCGGTTCGTTCGTATCCGACATCGCAAGCAATTGGAGATTTTCAGGCAGCCCGAACCCCGTTTCCTGGATATTCTCCCTCTGTGCTAAATGCCAGGCAGCAAAGGGACGTGATACCATCTCCATCCCAAGAGTCTGAATTGAATACACCGTCATCGCTTGCTGTATCTACGAAGTTGCCCGTCGTCTCTGATGAACCATTAGCTCCGGTGATGTCCACGCAATCGCTTCAAGAGCCAAAGAAGAAGAATGGTTTCTTTCAAGGGCTCGGACTATTCCGCTCCAGGTCATCGGCTCAGAAGCTGCATCCACATGAGTCTAAGGTACCAGATTCCCGTGCCCAGACAACGGCGACGACGACGAAGCAGACTTCTCACAAGTCCCACACACCTCTGCACTACGACTCTGATTCTAAAGTTGTCACTACCCCTGTGAAACTGAAGAAGTCGAGGCCAGTTCACGCTCCGGTGTCCGCTGGTGCACCAAAGGCACCACAGTCGAGACCGATGCAGGTCCCGGTCCCTGCACCCTCTTTTGTCGGTGGTACAGAGGAAAAATTCAGCTCTGCCCCCAATGCTTTTGCGTCATTTCGAGTTATATCGAAGCGGTATCGTACTATGTCTGGTGCATCGGCGGAGGCTAATGACGGAACGAACGCGGGTGTATGTCCACGTCTTCATTTATATTTTTTCATGGTGCTCACGTTTGACGACTTGTAGGCAAGCACTGTGTTGACTTCTCCGGCAAATTCGACCCGAAGCCCTACTCCAAAGCTACTCCCCCCACAACGAGACCCCCAACAAGCGACATACGCTTGGAGAAACAAAGAAGAGGCCGAGACACTACAACGAGGGAACGCACGACGACGACGACCTGGCGTGCATTTTGAAGGCTATGAAGACCACCCTCAAGCAGAACGTCATAGGTATAAATATGCGACTCGGGCTCAAAAAGTTCGAGGCTGAGGATTTAGTATGCACTCAATTACGCACTCAATTATGATTTGTTGCTATCTTGGCTCTGCAAGTACTCTTTCGTTCGGTTATTTTGCCATGTATCTGCTGCTATATCGTATATATCATCGCCCCGTCTAACTCTGTATTTATAACCGTAGTACGATGTATCATATTATTCTTGCGCGGAATGTACAGTAATACTATTTTTTGCCGTCACTGTAAGCCAGTAGTAAGCCGGGCGGAGGGACACCAAATCCCCTAATTCGAGTGCCACAACCCGCCGCAATTCTCCATTTAATTTCAAGGCTCCACTATTTCCATGCGTCATGTTGAGATCATAGTGATGAATTCCAACTGAATTCCAACTGATAAATAGACACACTTCAGCCCAACGATTTCTCTCATCAGCTTCCATCCCCATTTCACTTCTGTCCCTTTACACAATGCAATCCTCAGACAGTGCGTCAAAATCCAACCGTGTCGTTGGAGGCCACAAGGTGAGTAATCCATGGTTAACCTCTGCTTTAATATCGCCATCGCAGTGTCTGAGCATCATCCATGTTGCCATCACCAGGCCGCTATGCATAACCCGAACGTCTCGGCCGAGGCAAAGGAGCACTCTCGCCAGGTCGTCGAGGAGATCCAAGGGTCTGGCGTTGTCCACGATGACGACACCACCGAGCGGTCATCCCCCTCGTATGGTGGTGGCAAGGACGAGAATCGTGTCCTCGGAGGCTACAAGGCAACCCTGAAAAGTCAGTGTTTTCTTTCTTTTGACCGGCGAGATAGTAGAGGGTTAACGTCGTCTTGGTCCTTATATACAGACCCCAATGTCAGCGACGAGGCAAAGGAGAGAGCCGAACAGATATTGGAAGATCGCGGCGCCTTGTAACTTAGATTCAGCATAGTATACCAGTACTGTGTCAACTTGGAAAGAAAAAGTGCAGCCGCGACTCGGAATAGTAATTTGTAATCGCATTAGTGTGACGATCAAACGCGTGACGTAACGCGTAACCCACTTGTCGAGACGCGTACTAATTGCCTCTCACTGTGTCTTGCTTGCCCCAACGTATACCCCTTTGTACAATCAGCAATGCAGAAGAGCAGCAGGAAACAAGATGGAGAAGTTCAAGTGCACCCAGACTTGAAATACCAGCATCGACTCTGCTTGTAAGGCACTTCAGAGTTATGAAATGCATCTACTTCCTGATCATCTACTCAGATATGATCAACCACCAACAGAAGACATTACCCTCGAAGAGTTTGAAACCTGCGCTATAGACCGCCTCTACGTATTATCTGAGATCGAGTCGTGTTATGCTCGTAACCGGCCATTTGAGGAGCTCAAAAAGATCACAAAGGCGCAGTGCATGAAGCACGTCCCATTGGACCACAACTCTGCCATCACCAAGGCCAGGGATGATCAAAGAAGGAAAGATATTACCGGACATTTTGTCCTCAGGCTAGCATTCTGTCGATCGTATGTGTGTCAGTCTTGGTCTTAGCCTGCGGCCAACGATTGCTCGCTCAGGGAGGAACTCAGGAGGCGATTTGTCAAAGCGGAGACCACACTATTCCGCATCCGTTATCTGGACGCGTTAGAACTGGAACGGAGGGAATTCTGTAAATCTAGGGACTTTGATTGGACGCAGGCCAGTACCGCCACCTGTGAATGGAACCTATCGCGTCTGACGTGTATTTTATAGGTGGATGAGAGCGAGAAGGCCATGTATGCACCTCAGCTAAAAGCGGCTGTTCCAGATGCAGATAGTAAAGAAGAGTATTTCAAAGTGAATGTGTTGGTTGTTTCTCATTCACCTCGATCCTGATGGGTTGTACCATAGGTCAAATGGACTAGCGTCCCCGACCTTGTCGAGAAGCGAAGGGTCTTCCTCAAAGACGGCTGGGCCTACGTTCCCAGCAAGGAACAGTCAAGCATCGTGTTCCAGGAGTTCCAGACTCGACTGGAGCGGGCTTTAGAGGTAAATCATCGTCCCGCATACGAATGTAATCACAGCTGAACTTGAAACGGGAAAAAGATGACAGCAAAGGCACTACCACGAATGGACGAGGATACCCGATTGGAACCAATCCTGGCCAACCTGTCGCAAGGCTTTGTTGCCGGAATGGGTTCAGAATGGGGCACGAGCGAGAAAACCGGCGAAGGAATTCGAGCCGAGATGGTGGATGATCTTGCAAACAAGCACTTCCCGATGTGTATGCGAAACCTGCATGAAAATTTGAAGCGGAATCACCATCTCAAACACTTTGGGCGTTTGCAATATGGACTTTTTTTGAAGGTAGGGTCTATGCATCATTGTAAGAAAGCTGGCTACAACTTTTGTGAACAGGTTCTAGGTCTATCCGTCGAAGAGGCCCTGACTTTCTGGCGCAGGTCATTCAGTGGATATACGGATGATCAGTTCAACAAAAATTACAAATATAATATCCGGCATTCATACGGTTTAGAAGGCAGACGAGCGAACTACCCTGCAAAAAGGTACGCGCGCTTCCTGGTCGGTGGGTTTCGGCCGATGCTAACTTGTGGTCAGCTGCCAGCAAATTTTAATGCAGGACCAACCAGGTCCCTCGGATTCTCATGGCTGCCCTTATCGTCACTTCTCCTCAAACAATCTTCAAACGGCATTATTGTCGATGTATTCCCCACAGGGGCTGACAGAGGCGGACCTTCCCGAGATTATGAACATGGTTCGGGCTGAAGCTTATCATGTCGCATGCACAAGAGTGTACGAGATCACTCACGCGACCCAAAATGTTCGGAAGGGAGACGGGATAGGGTCCGGAGAGACGGTCACGCACCCCAATCAGTACGCCGGGGCCAGTAGGGCATTGGAGGCACCGAAGGAAGGGGTCAAAGTTGAGGCAGATGGAGATGTCGTTATGAATTAATTTGAAGGATTATGTAAGCTGGAGTGGGTAGCCTCGCCTTCCTAGGCTCGGCTCGCTTGACCTCTCACAAGACCTGACGAGCACCATGGTCCAGTCAAAGGAGCCTCAATCAAAGTCCAACGTTAACGATGATGACCGTGTAGCAGTCGTTTTACAACAATACAATGACACCAAGGGTCATTTTTCACTGGTTAGGTGGGCATGGGCGCTTGTCCTTCCCTTTTCATTCTTCGTACTAACTGTGAGCCTCAGGAATTTTCGACTCGCTGACCTTGTAACAATCATGAACGGCTTCTGTGGCTCATTTTCCTTATTCTCTTCTGCAAACTATCTCGCAACGGGCGAAGAACACCACCTCCAGAATGCCCTTTTGTTCCCGCTAGGGGGTCTAATATTTGACTTCCTTGACGGAAAGGTCGCTCGCTGGAGGAAGTCGAGCAGCATGTTGGGGCAGGAACTTGACTCATTGGCAGACTTGGTATGTACTCCGGCACAGTGACCCACTTACTCTCACTTCCCGATCCTTTATGGTTCACATGCAGATATCATTCGGAGTTGCGCCTGCCGTTCTGGCCTTCGTTGTCGGCCTTCGAACTACTCTCGACGCAGTTGGTTTAGCCTGCTTCATCTGCTGTGGACTCGCCCGTCTGGCCAGGTTCAATGCAACCGTGGCGCTGGTACCGAAGGACGGGTCGGGAAAGGCACGCTATTTCGAGGGACTGCCCATCCCGTCCACTTTGGCGTTGGTTGGACTACTCGCTTACTGGGTCAAGCTCGGTTGGATCGAGGGGAAGGAGGGGCTTCCTGGTGGGGTTGTGACTGTATGGGGAAAGTCGGGGGGACACGGTGATCTACATGTCGTGAGCCTTATATTTGGTGTGTGGGCGGCAATGATGGTAAGTAAGACGCTCCGTGTACCGAAGCTGTAAAAGCGCGATTTTATTTTGGATGAAACAAAGGAATGATTGCATTGATGACTGTACTATAAATGTATGATTAGTGGACCGAAAACGCGATTGTGGCTGACAACCATTTGACCATTTGACGCCATCATTCAACGAACGTTCATCAGAGTCGATCAATGGTCTCGTCACTCGACGTGCAGCGTCTCTTCCTTCAGTCCGCCATATCGCATAGAGTTCTCTCAGCTGAACTCGCAAAAGTCATCTGGAAGCAATGTGTCGAAGCTGTCAAAGGTCTTGTCATTGTTCTAACCCACCTCCTCCTCACTCACTCAAAGGCGGGCAACACAACAGCTGCAGATAATACCCTCCAAATAAACGCGAGTATAGCAACTGACTGGGGCGAGTTCTTGGCCAGCCTCAACAAATCACTCGATCCCCTCGACTTGGAACTCTCCCGAATACGCAATGAAGTGACGGGGAAGGAGATGTACGCTCTGGTAAGATAGTTTCGCGCTCCCCAACAACCATCCGCATGTTGTAAACCTTGGAATATGATTCTAGGTCAATCGTAGGGACGATGAAATTGCTCGGATCGCGAGCGACTATACGCCACTCGAGATATCCTACTTCAGAGCACTGGTACGTACATGCCACCCGCGACTTCTCGCGTACAGATAAGTATTATAGAAGTTGTTGACCTCTACTCGCTCCAGGTTGAACAAATCATGCTTGCCCCGAACAGTTCATATTCCATCTCTTCCCTAGCCGCACTACGCGAGGTAAACGCGCTGACATCGCCAATGAGCAAGACGCAAGCCGAGAGCGTGTTAGCCAGTTTCGTAACAAAGGGCTGGCTACTGAAGAGCAAGTTGCGTCTCCCTTCTTTTTGTATCACCGCGAATGCGTACCCCTTTGAACTTAACTAACACACATCCCTCTTCTTTACCTCGCAGAAAGGGTCGGTTTTCCCTGTCCCCACGCGCCTTACTAGAGTTACAGCCATACCTCAAGTCCACATATCCAGACGAGATCCTAGACTGTACAATTTGCTATGAGGTACGCGACCCACTCCCCCCTCCCCCCAAAAAAGAGAAAGAAAAATCCTTACACGCGCACGCACGTATATTTAGATCCTTACGCGTGGCCACGCGTGTCCCAGGGCCAACTGCAGAGTTCGCATGCACGATGCATGCTATGAGACCTATCGCCGTTCCAATAGTAAATGTCCTGCCTGCGGCGAGGACTGGGGAAGAGGCGGCGGGAACCATAGAGTCATTTTGGTAGGCGAGGGAGCTGCGCCTAAAGACGACTGGCCGCGCCGGTCGCGAAGAACCACGACGACGGAAAGTGAGGAGGAGGACGAAAAAAACGATGAAGGTGATGAAGAAGAAGAGGCGGATGCGCCCGCGCCCGCGCCTCCGGCCACAATGCCAGATCGCTCTCAGGCTGGGTCTTCTCGAGCACGCCCACGTCGTGGGCAACAGCGCACTGCAAGCACAAGGTAGGTAGCACGGCGCCATCCATCATCATTCGGCGCGAAGCTATATCCACAGTACAGTAGCTGACAACTCAATTTCCTAGTGCCTCTCATACCGGAGTAGATGTAGATGCAGATGTGGATGTGGACGATGAAGCGGAGCCTCCGCGAAAAGCAAGACGGGCTAAGAGGCGTGGTTGACTTGACTGGATTGGACTGGCGTATGTTGCTAAAGAGCTACGTGGTATGAGCCCGGGTAATACAGTTATCTATGTTTTACCCCTTGGCGGGCCTATTAATGTGGATATTCTACCCAATCGATAATGTTGTAGTATATTATCAGAGTGACTTGTCCGTTCCCGGTGCCGAAGTGACAACCTTGCCATCTTCCTCCCTGCCCCACTGCCTCGTGAAACCGAAGCGATCTTTGCCCCACACCTGTTTCTTCCGCTTCCGGCCTTCTCCAAATTCATCGTTCCATCTACGGAGGTCAGCTAACGTTCCCAGGGACTCGGATGCAGAGGGTGTTATCTCTCTGAGAGCTTTCGCGAAATTATGGGGTCGAAGAATACGCCTATGTATGGTCGAGGCTGCTGGATCTTCCGATGTCTGCGTCGCTCCACCATCGACATCATTGCTCATCTGCGACGTGCCTTTAAATGGAGAGTTCTTGCTTCTTTCAACGACCCATGGCACCGAAACGTTCTCCTTAACTGCGTCTAATGCTGCAGATACGCACAAGTCTAAAACAAGTGGACCGTGATGAGGACACGATCCAGTCAAAGACAGGACGGACTTACGCTTCAGATCAGATCCTGAAAAGGTGGGGGTATCCCGAGCAAGAACTTTCAGGTCAACCTCCGGAGAAAGGACCTCGTCCCGGAGGTGAATCTTTAGTATTTCTGGTTTGGCCCGGTCAGAACGAAAAAGAAGAAAGGTCTTTATCAAAACTAACCTTCGCGTTCGCTTTCTCCGGGAAGGTCCACGAGAAGCCTTCGAGGGAGTCGTCTTAATACAGCATCGTCGAGGTCGAATGGCCTGTTCGTGGCGCCTATGACAATGACGTTATCCGTATTGGATGTCTTCAGTCCGTCCATCTCTTGCATGAATTCTGTGATGACGCCACGGTGCACGAACCCGCCTCCAGTATCGCGTGAGGATGACCGGGCACCAAAGAGGGCATCGATCTCGTCGATGAAAACGACGCAAGGAGCTAACCTTCTGGCTAACGAGAACACGGAGCGGACCAGCTTCTCTCCCTCCCCCACGTACTTTCGAATAAATGCAAAAGTAAGCCACGCGTGATCAAAGGACGACATGAAACCGTACGAACCATGTCCATAACGTCGGAAGGAGATATCGCGAGCATGCGGCATCCAGCCTCCTTTGCGAGTGCACGGACGACCAGTGTTTTCCCAGTACCGGGAGGACCAAATAACAAGCAGCCGGTCATACTGTGCTCCTTCAGAACACCTTGTTGAAACGCTGTCGGATGCAACAACGGTAACGATACGATCGTCCGCACAGAGTCAATTGTATGTGCGGGAAGATGGACCCGCGCAAATGAGGTGGGCATTGATACTGTACGTCATTCTCAGTACTGAATAGGAGAGTGTGATAACTTCGACTTTTGCGAACTCACCGGAATCTACGATACATCCCAAGAGCCTTTGTTCATGTGCCTCTAAGTACGGATCGTGTTTCACTGTCTCGACAATGTCGTCCACGTGTCTGTCTCTTTCATTATCCCGATTCTTGTCTTGTTGATCTTCTCCAGCTAGCCTATTTGAGGATTGTTGTATCCATGCCTTTCTGAGATCGCGAGAGGCTCGCTGATCGGTCCATGCGTTGCAAATATCGACCCATGATATAGGGATCGATGAGGGCGATGACCTGACCGACTCTGGCAAAGAAGACGAGATAACATGGCCTACTGCCTGGTCACCGATTTGTTTCACCGTTGTCCATACTTCTATTTTGTTCCCCCAATCATCCCACATTTTTGCCGCATTCGCTGAATCACTTGACCCGGCATGGTCAAACGGAGGATCTGAAGGTGCAGAGAACACAGATGCTGCTCTGCGCGTCTCGAGTAGCCCTCCGATCGACCCGACCGCCATACGCATCGTTAATTCGTTGATCTCTCTCCGGCAGCCCATTCTAGATGCCTTCTCGCGCGACAATGATCGAGAGGCAGGGACCAGTATCGAAGTTCGCATAAAACCCGAGGTATTCGAACTTGCATCCTGCATACCAGGTCTGAGACCGCCGCCACCGAGTAACGGACGGAGGAATGACGGGATTGGCTGTCCTCCACCGGGCCCACCAACGAACACGACAGGCTGACCGGGAGTGTTCGGCTCGTCCCCGACAGGAGGCCCTGTCAGAAATTTGGGCAATTCGGATTGGAGAGCGTGGTCACCGCGCTCCCATTTCCGCAGGCGTTCTCGCAGGCGCCACTCTCGAGCCTTTTCCGCATGATCTTCTTCACCCCAGTCGGACTTCCCGGGTCTCGACGTTGCAACACCTGGAGTTGCCTGACCACTGCGACTTGTCAACATGTTCATCAATCCTTGGGGACCTTGGGGACCAGGTGGCAGCGAGAGCATCGATGACGACGGTGGGAAGATGGTAGGTGTGATGCCAAATATTATCACCGTTGGATTCACCGCGGGTGACGTTGATTGCGACATGGCGCTTTGTCGACGCTGACGGACCGCAGAGAGCAGAGCCGGATGTAAAGATGCCCACGACGATGAGAGGGTCGGAAAGTCGCGAACGTATATAAGACGTGGTCTCAAAGTGACGCTAGAGCTTCCTGCGTCATTGGGAGCCTGTACATTAATGCACGTGTCGAAGAAGTTCTTGGTTTTGACTACGTTCCCTTTTGGTGGGACATCCCCTGACATTCGAGATGCCCGCGGTGGTACGACGAGCTGAACCGTCATATGAGGAGAAAATGCCGAGCCAGGCGCATCTCCATCGTCATCATCAAATGTCGCGAGCGATGAGATGGTGGGTTGAGGGGTGAAATGCAACGGATTCTGAGGGAGTTCAATAAGGGACGCGGCTGGAGGGAGAGCACGTTAATGAGTGCATGTTTCTACGACGGCAAACGCGACTCACCCTGGCCGAAATGACCCCATTCCCCAGCAGCCATGTGTACCGAATCCAGCACAACCACGTCCGAGCCTGTCCGACGGGCGAGTTCACGCACGGTGTCATCGATGATATAGTTTCCGCCTTCGATCGGGCAATAGAGCGCAACCGTAGGCTCTGGGCCACTCGGAGTGGAAAAAGCGGCTTTATGCTGCGTCTGTGGGTGCAGAGAATGTGCACGTTGTTCAGAACCTCTTCGAAAACTTCCGGTGGAGGCAGAGTAGAAGGTTCGGATTCGGACAACGATTGATACGGCCAGAAGAAGTCCTGTTCGTTGGAAACTTGCAGTGCCGGTGTCGTAGGGTCTGGTGCATTTTTTTCGTTGGGTGCGGTAGGCTCCTTCGAGGGAGGATTGGGCTTTTGGGTGGATGGAGATGGGTTAGCCTCTAGCGATTTGGGTGAAGACGTGGACGCTCGTCGGGCGACGCGAGAGACGCGAGCGGGAGTAGGACGTGTGTCATTCCTTGGATAACGCGCAGGACCGGAATACGAGAGGAGGGCGCGAGTAGAGACTGAAGATGCCTTGGAGAGACGCGTTCTACGAAGGAGCAGATGAGAACGCATGCGAGTCGTGACGGGCGTCACAAACAGGAGATAATCTGACTAGTAATTGAAACGAAGCAAATAAGGTAGAGTAAAACATATCATCGGTCAATTAGTCCTCAAACTGTCTAATAAACACCTCTCATCGCTCCTTCGACCTCGGACTCCCCTCTCGTGCCTTCGCCCGCTCTGCGAGATCCACCCCGACAAGAATTTTTGACGCCTTCCAAAGCTGGACAAAGTTGATGATGTTTTTCAACAGGAATACCCAAGATGACGCGAGAGCAATAGCTTCTGGCCACGTCAGACGTGATAACAACGGATGTCCAAGTCCAATGGGCGTCTTGACCCATTTCATGAGGTATAACGAGACAAAGAACACTTCATTTCCCGCACATATCAAAAAAAGAGTCCGCTACGCAGTTCCATATGAGTGGGCGGTGATCCCACGTACCCAAAGTACTCACCGAGTCATTGTAGTAGTACCACAAGATTCTGCTGACGTCGCTTGTGACCAGCTTATGACTTCGTGATCCCGTAACAAGAGAGCTAAACACACAACATCTGTCGGCTAAGCATGGAAGAGAATTGAGTTTTACTTGCCTGTACATATGCATATAATGGCTCGCAAAGTCCAGGGAAATCAAAAATTGGAAGAATAGTGCGTAGGTTGGGTACGCTGACGAGAGGTAACATAGGAGGCAGGAGGTGGTACACCTCGGACCACAAATCAGTAAAGAGAACAGGGAACATGTTACTGACGTGTACCATACCTGTCTGTCACCATGTCTAACACAGCGCCGAACTTTGAAGTCTGATCAAGTGCTCTTGCAGCTTGCCCATCCACCGCGTCCAACAGACAGGATATGCAGTAGAGGAGCGTGCAGTACTTTGGGTGATAGCTCATGTAGTGGAGGGCGAGTCCTGCGAGGATGATACGACTGTACCCTGGATAGCCTTTGAGCAACGCGATAATGGTCTCGCGTCGAAGAGTGCCACTAACCAATGAGGTTAGGCACGAAGAGAAATACATTTTCTGAGTACGATTGCTGAGTGGCCAGATCAACGGCATACTTTGAGTCGACAACCTCGACAGAGCCGCCTTTGCGACGATGAGCTGGCTGTTTCACAGACATGGCAAGAGGGGGGGAAAGTTGGGGGAGAGGTGATGACGTTCGGTCTCCTCCGTGCCGTCGCCGGCAAACAACTCCTCACCACCACTTTGGCCCACTTTGTTCCACAAATGCACCCAACATTCCATTTGAAAAAAAAATAACGGGGAATGGAGCCCATTGAATCATGCAATAAACGAATTAAAATAAATCGCGCAGGCGTAAAGCAAACCCGCTAGATACAAGCGTAAATCGTAAAGTGGAGCAAATCGTAATCCATTACCAGAGGTCTCCAATGTCCAAATAATAAAGCCATCTACTTCTTTCCGACAGTGACTCCAACCGCAATGCCAACAGCGGCCAGGACAGCGAGAAACAGGAGAAAACAGAACCAACGCTTTCGGCGAGCAGATCGGGCATGTACAACAGCTTTTTCGGTTTGTCCGAGACTGCGACTCCAGTTAGATGAAAACTCGGCGAACCAACGTGTAACATACCCAGCTTCTGTATCTCTTTGAACCTGAGTTGCAGATGTCTCAATTGCATTGATAACGTCCTCCTGTTGATTGACGAGGACATCCATCTATGCAAACAGTAAGTCCAAGATTTGGGAAGGTAAGTCAGGGGCCTAGGTCGTACTTCATTGAACATTTGTGCCAGCTCGGCGAGCGTACGTTCGATCTTTCGGATGTCTTCATGTCGTTCCTGGACTTCACGATATGCGGCGCGGGACTCTCCATAACGCGTGGAAGACGTGAGCTACACAGCTCACTCAGAAAGCAGCTCGAACGGAAAGATACCGCACGCACCGCCTGAGCGAAGACCTGACCACCAGCTCCTTGATCACTCTGAACTACCGCAGCAACTTCCTCTTGCGTAGCATCGGGTTTGACTAATGACAGCGAGTGAGAGTGGAAGAACCGAGGGTAGCATCAACAACTCACCGATTTTGAATTGTCGCTCAACCCGCTGACGGTATCGCGTACGATACTGTTGCTCTACCTGCTGATAATTCTGCAGAGCTTCAACGAATTTTGAACGGACAAGGGAGGTCTGCGGGTGGATGTGTGAGCGAGTGCATGAACACGTTTCCGAAACCTTAACGTGCCTGGTTCTTTCGTATCCTTGGGTCTTGTCCTGGTGGCACAGACTCCTTCTCTAAATCTTGAATTTGATTCTTGATTTGATTGCTCAATGCCCTTGTCTCCGCTACTAGCTCGTCCAGGGCGGCAGCATTCTGTTGAGAGAGCGCCTCGTCCGTGTTATTCAGCGACCGAGAGTGCAAGTCGCTAATCCTCGTCACATTCGCGTCGAATCGTCGCAGCTCATCTTGGATGCTGGATATCTTTTGACAGAAGAAAGAACATTAAAACTATGAACAGATACCAGTTTTGTCTGCTGCGGACCTGATTGTAAAATCTTGTCATCCCGTCGGAAGAGCTGGCCCGACCCCCGTTCGTAATGCGGTCTTCGTTTTGAAGACCACTCATCTCGTATTCCGAGGTGGCATTGGCGGAACTCTGAGGACCTCCTTGTCTCTGAGCCTGGGAGCGAGAAAGTTTGTGTGTGAATATGTTACTTCTAGGTTTGGAGATCGAAAAGGGCGAACCCGCATCGCAGCAAGCCGATCACGAGCCATGGCTTCGACTCTGAGTGTTCACAAGCGGTGGCAACTTGTTCCCACAGGACAAAAGCAGGTTTAAAAAATAAGAAAACGTGCACGTCCAAGCGAGAGGAGAAAAAGGGATGGACGATGTGAGGCTGCGGACGTGACCAGACGAAAAGGGAACCAAGGTGGCCGCCGTGAGAACTTGTGCATGCACAGCGCCAAAACGCACCCGCAGGCCTCGGGACAGCCCACATCTCAGGCTGACCACTCCTAACCGAGCGGTTATTGGTACACAAGACAAATTAAATGTCTCTAACCAGACCAGACAAGGGGTCCGTGCGGATAAACGGACCCTGATTGATTGCCCCTTATCTTATCTACCACAAATAATCGGGTCAGGTCACACGCACTGGAAATTTTGTGAGGCTGAGACTGCCAGTGCCCCGTTACTAGCGACGCGACGTTCACAGACGAAAAATGTGTGGCATATTTGCCGTCCATGGCCTCCCAAACCCCGCCGCTGACAGGTCTAGATTTATTGCTCTCTCAAAGAGACAGCGCCACCGTGGTCCCGACTGGTCCGGATGTTACGTTGGTCAGCGTACCGTTCTCGTCCACGAGCGTCTTGCAATTGTCGGCGTTGGTGAGCCATTTCCGTATTAGACATTGTCTTGATAGACAACTTTCTGGTCCAGATTCCGGCGCACAGCCTATCTTTAGCGAAGACGGGAAGCAAATTCTGGCCGTCAATGGCGAGATCTACAATCACATTAAACTGCGAGCTGCTTGTGACCCAGGCTACGAATTCAAGACGCGCTCTGACTGCGAGGTCATCATCCCTTTGGTGCGTAGAGTATATCCTTCTTATGGCCCCTATAAAAAACCTTTATCAGTATCGGAAATACGGCAAGGATCTTTGCCCTTTACTCGATGGGTTCTTTTCTTTTGTGCTGCTCGACGAGTCTCTCGACCCTCCAAGGGTCATAGCTGCTCGTGACCCTATCGGTGTTACAACACTATATCAAGGCTGGTCTTCAAGCCGCCCCGAAACGGTATTCTTCTCGTCCGAGCTCAAATCCCTCGTCGACGAATGTGACAAAATCGTTTCGTTTCCCCCAGGCCACGTCTTTGACAGCCACGGCGGTTCACTCACCCGCTACTACACGCCCTCATGGTGGGACGGCGATTCTGACAACCCAGATGCCCCCATCCCATCTCAGCCAGCTGATCTAAAGTCGATCAGAGAGACGCTCGAGGCGTCCGTGAAGAAGCGGCTAATGTCCGAGGTTCCTTACGGTGTCCTTCTCAGTGGCGGTCTGGACAGTAGCATCATCGCAGCCGTCGCGGCTAGGGAAACTGAGAAAGTCGCACAGGCTCAGTTCGAGGCCAGGCAGAGGCGACTCGTTCAAGGCAATTCCGGCTTCAAGACGCCTCCGTATTCTGGTGTGACAGAAGAGGGTGAGGCTATTTGGTTCTCTTTTTCCCCCTATCTATATCTGAAACGCGTCCGTTTTTGGGGGGAGCAGCCACTATTGCCTCTTGGCCGCGGTTGCACTCATTTTCGATCGGTCTGGAACATTCCCCTGACCTCCTCGCTGCACGGAAAGCAGCTCATTATTTGGGCACTGTGCACCATGAATACGTATTCACCGTTCAAGAAGGTCTGGACGCCATTCCAGACGTAATATCCCATCTCGAAACCTATGACGTGACCACCGTGAGAGCAAGTACGCCGATGTACCTACTCAGTCGCAAGATCAAGGCTATGGGTGTCAAGATGGTCTTGAGCGGCGAGGGCAGCGACGAGATATTTGGAGGTAACGTTTTCAGCATTGCCTCTGGACTCGAACGCTGAGGCTCAACCCATCTATCTATACAGGTTATCTCTATTTTCACGCTGCTCCAGACGCACATTCGTTCCATCAAGAATGCGTTCGCAGAGTGAAGAATCTACATACATCAGATTGTCTCCGGGCCAACAAGTGCGTAACCTACCGCGGCTCGATGCAAATAAAAATACGCCCCGTTCTGACGTTTCTGAAAGGTCCACAATGGCTTGGGGTCTGGAAGCCCGCGTTCCCTTCTTGGACAAGGCATTCCTGGAAGTTGCGATGAATGTCAGGGCCGAGGACAAAATGTTCAGCAAGGGTACTTCTCAAGGGCACTCGCTCGACGAGGACGGTTGTCCAAAAATGGAGAAGTATATCCTTCGTAAGGCTTTTGATGTGGCGCCCGACGGCAAGGTCTGTCGTTGTAAAATTGCATATCATCATATGATCTCATCTTAGTTGAAATTCCCGACCGCCATATATAGCCCTACCTTCCTCGTTCGATTTTGTGGAGACAAAAGGAACAGTTCTCGGATGGCGTTGGGTACTCCTGGATAGATGGGTGCGAATACAACCAGTCACACATTTATCATCAGTACTCGCGGCTCATCAAACGTATGCTTTATTTTTATTTATTTTTAGATTGAAAGATCAAGCCGAACGTGCCATCTCGGACGAAATATTTGGAAGACGGTCTGAGCGCTGGCCAGAGGAGACAGTGGATACCAAGGAGGCGTACTTCATTCGTGATATATTCGACAGTGAGTTGTTTAGCGTCTTTCGGAACGCGCTTGTTGACCACATTGTTTTTTTAAGGTTTATTCCACTCGGAGACCGCAGCGAAGACAGCCGTTCGGTGCGCATGGAATTTACTTTTCTTCCAACATCCCTGCTTATCCTCTATAGGTGGATTCCACGCAAAGACTGGGGTTGCACAGCAGACCCAAGCGGCAGGAGTGTTGGCATCCACAATGCGGCATACGAATGAAGACAGATGATAGATTCAGAAGCAGCATAATGTTGATACAGGTTCTAGACGTGTATAGATTAAGGAGCGAACGTGTCAATGAGATTCCATAAGGAGTGGTTGTATGGTGCAGAAAACGTTCGTCTGAAATGAGTGCAGGTATCGATGTCGATGGATAGAAACAAAGAGAGGGTAGAGGCCTTGGGAAACCGTAAAACTGGGAAACTTGCTTGCACAAGGCAACGGTATCGCGAAAGAAAGGGTACTCAAGAAACAATGAGAACGGTAAAAAAAAAAGTGAGTGACATTTGACGTTGACAGTGAGAATGGAGAGACCAGAGTATGGTTCCGAATAATGTAGTGAGTTTGGTATCTTATATGAAGAGGTCGTCAAAAGAGATATTAAAAGGGCAGACTGTATTCAGGGCTGGTCATTGTTTAATGGGCCGTCATTCGCCATCATCTGGCGATACAGACCCACTCCGGAGTCTTCGGAAGGGGCAGGTGAGGCAAGGAGCTTGTTGTTGGAGGGGGCCGTCGTGGTACGTGTTGCTGCACTGTTTTGGGAAGTATTGCGAGACCGTTTCATCGATTGGGCGGAGGTGGCGGGCGCGCGTGTACTTCCATCCCAGGCTGGTCGGGTCACGGTAACTTTGACGGACTGTCCCTCGTCTGCTGTAGGTGGGCGGCGACTAGGTGTGTTAACGGTTCGACGGCTGGCTGGGCGTGCTGCTGCGGCTAATGAGGAGTCCGCAGAAACAAGACGATTGCCGAATTTAGCATTCGCTGAAGACTCCCGAGAGTAACCGGAAGGTACAACAGGCCCATTCCGCTTGCCAATCCCTCCCGGACCTGGTCGGTGTTTGATCAAGGGCTTCTGCAGAGTCACCTTATCCGCCCCCCAATAAGAGAAACTCATCTTGCTCTTGCGATCTGAGTCATCGGAATCTCCCGCTTCATCCTCATCATCTTCAGGCATAGGCACAATTCTAGGTTGAACACTAGAATGGATCTGAGCCCTTGAACGAACGACGCTACATAAACTGATTAGTTCTTTCAATACAAAATTCGGATACAACTTACTCTTCCATTGACACGACGCCTTCACGAGGTTGAACGACGTTGCCAATAGCCCAATTCTCAATCTAAACGATAACGCTGTCAGATGTCTTCCTTTGGGAAAGAAAATAGGAGCTCGCCTTGATGAATTTGTAGAGATTCCGTGGCCGCACAGATGAGTTCCGGCGGCCTGTAGTAGCGTATTTGGACTTTCCTTGGAGCTCAGGCAGGGAATTCGTCCTTGAAGAAGCATGGGCACTTCCCAAAGGGAGAGAAGTCGTACCAGTGCGTTGACAACGTAGCACAACATCGTTGAAGACCACCAGCCACATGTCTTTTCTGCCACCGACGCCGCCGCTACTTTGGAGTACGTCACTCAATCGTTTGAATGACGACTTTCCTTTGACAGCCTTGGCAGTCCCAGCTGGAGGAGGTGATGATTTTGAGGCATCACTCGACTCTCTGGGGGTCAGCACTCGCTCCTCGACCAGAACACGAGATGGCTTGGGGGCAGCGAGTTGTTTTACTTTGTCTAATCCCTCGATCCGTGCGAGAATATCACGCGTCTTGTCGCGCTCTTCTTTTTGAATTTTTTCATCCTCGATACTACGGACGATATTCTCGACCTCTGCAACCATTTGAAGGGTACTCTCATATTCGAACGTAGATGGATCGGTGTGAAAAAGGAGGTTTTGAAACAGTAGTGGGTACTTGAGGAGCCGCTGGAAAGGCTTTGATAAAGAGATAGCCAGCCCGGTCTCACCACGGTCTTGAGCATCCATCTCCAGCCTGCGTAGGAAGGTGGAGACCTTGACCCATTCATCTGCGTCCTTATTTTTTGGACGCTTGGTCGAATTGCTTGTTGAGATCGCGTCATTGGCTTGCTCAAGGGCCCGTTCCAAATGTAAAACATAGTCTGCATAACCCCGAAGGATGTGAGACTAGAATCAATGTGAATCGATAGTCAGGGCAGAAAGAGGGGGGAAAAAAGTAGTCTTACATTGGCCACGAAAACGTCTGCCAAGGACCTCACAAGAGGATACTGCTCATCGTACCGCTTCCGGAGACCCTCGCTGAGCTTAACATGCCCGGAAAGAATACTATCCTCGATGACTTCGAGGCATTGTCGCAAATCGTCCGGTATTGATGAGGAGCAATGCCACCATTGGTAATTACGTCCGCTTTGGTTAGGCTTCTCCTGGACTTCCGTAACATCATTCGTGCACTTGGGTTGGTAGAAGTAGATTTGCGATCTCGATCTCGATCCCGCTCCTTTTCTGTAGAAGATCCCATAAAAGACTGGCGACCCAGTGACTGAGTAGATGCCGCATTAGCATCTGGGCGGGCAGGTGGTGGGAGAGACTGATGGGAACGGGAGGGAAATGGCACGGAGGGATTTTTGCCTGTTCGAGAAGTACCATAAGGTGAGCGTGGATGATTGTGTTTCGAAGTAAGGTTGCCTTGACCTCCCCGGCGAGACTCCTGGAAACCCTTCCCCAATCTGTCGTTCTCGTCTTCAAAATCTGAATTAAGGGACTCGCTGTCCATGTTTAGAGCATCCTTGTCTTCCCTTCGAGATCCGTGATCCACAGCGGTAGGTGTATCGGACCTGAACCCGGACGGTGAGAGGAAACGAGAGGCAATTGGTAAGTGCTCAAGCGACTCGGTAGGAGTGTCGAGCCGTGACATGTCGTCATAGTCGAGCATCGCGGGTGACGCTATTGGAGAAGTGGCATATGGGTGGAGGAGAGGAACGATGAACGTCTCCTTCATCTTGATAAGTTCTGCAACATATCTACAATGCGGTTTAACGCATTTCGGAAAGAAGAGAAGCACAGATCTACTCACCTTTCTTCGCTTGCGACAATCTCCCATAGTACCTCTTGTCGTGTCCGTTCGCGAGGTCCAAGATGGGTTACTAGATCTTCTTCTGCGCCCTCACTCCAGGAAGCGGGGGAAGGACGCTGCCGGTTGACTTTTGGGAGAAAGGGGTGCCAGAACGGAGTGATTGGTGGATAGAGGCACCATCTGGGTAGCCTGGTTTTATTAGATAGGGTGAAGGAGTCGGACGTGTCGTAGTAGCTTTAACCGACGTGATGCCATTCTTACTTGAGCCGACATCTGTGCGAGATGCAGATGCAGCAGTAGACGTGGAGCCACGGGGTTCCCTGGGATGAATCGGCGGTGAGCGCACTACGGTACTCTTGCTTGCAGCAGACGCGTCGTCCCCTGGAAAGTTGTCGAGACCAAGACTCGATGGGGTTGGAGTTGGAGCTGGGGAGATAAAGGCAACTTTCTTTTGGATGTCATTGGCTCCAGTAGTTGTATTTATGCTCCCGTTCCCAGTCTTGCGCGAACTTCGACCACCAGAGTCCTGCTCAGCGCGAGGTGATGCTGTGCGAGTGACAACAGTGGTATCGATGGACTCCTCCTCCGCGACATCAGAAAGAGGACCTCTGGAATGTAAAACAGATATTGGGATATATTCCGTTGGTGATACGAGAGTGTCACTGATAGCTGGAAGTGGACGAGAGGAAAGTTCGGGGAGGGGTTTGAAGGAAGTAATCGAGGTGGGTGTTTCGGCCGAGCACTGAGGCTGATCCATAGGGGGTGGCCATTCTCTGAGGGGAGGAAGTTGGGGAAGTTTTTCCCTCTGGTAGGAGGGGGCTTGGGGAGGGAATAAGTCATTGTCCTTTGGATCCTTGGTTTTCTCCTTGGAAAGACCTCGGTTGAATCGGTTAAAAAGGGCCTTCATGGCGGAGGTAGTGAGAAGGATGCGATCAGAGCAAGCTGATAAAGGAAAAAGATAAAGAGGTGGAGGGAGGTGAGGGAGGAGGGGAGGGGAAGGCAAGTGGAAAGGCCGTAAGTGAATTGGGAAAGAAAACGTTCAGCTGCCTCGAGGCGAGGCGTGTCTCGCCCCATCGGCCACCACTTGCCTTTCTCTTCTCCCTGCCTCGCTACCAGTCACACTCGGACCTCTCTCAATGCGAGAATCTTTATCCATTTACATCGACCGCCCGCCTTCGACGTATTATATTATATACTACCCAAATTCTTCAACTACCGCTCAGCGCCCTTCCTACTCCTTGGCTTGGCTAACCGCCCGTGAACGCAGTGACTCCGTGGCCATTGAACGTTGACCGCCCGCTCTCCTTAGTCGAAGCTGTTTAGGCTTTTGCAATGACTTCTGTCACTGTCACTTACAAGGGGTATCCAAGGCGATGGAGAATGCGTGGCCGGAAATGGAAAAAATAGGCAGTACGGTAGATGCAAACTCGAGAATGTCATACCCCCACAATAGACTAGCTTTCAGTGCGAATATGCCCGCTCTATCCGCTCATGAAGCCTGTCAATTAATGATACTATATGATGAGGCCGAAAGTGAGGGCACAAGGGACGACATCCCGAGCGTGGCGGGTGTCATGATCCAGCTTAATCGCTTAACCATTTCTCCCTCGGTCACCCGTGTACGAATCCAAGAACTCAAAAAAACCGTCATACCGTAGCTTGTGGGCTGAGTGAGGACCAACGCCATGTTCAATGCCCTGGGACGATGGCAACGCCGGTTCATCATTACCAGTGTATTACTTGGTGTATTAGTTAGTCGGGGTCGAGCGGCTTGTTCGATAAATAAACTCTCATCAACCATTAAGATACGGCAACTCAAACGCCGTCATTACCGCCCACGCCCACAATAACTGGGCAATGAAATGAATCAGGAAACGATGTTGACTGTGTCGACTTGACGAGTAGGTCTGCTTATGTAATCGACGCCTTTCTCCGGCCGGAACGCGCAAGAATGAATGCTGCGCCTTTAGTCACTTCCAGCGTTGACTGGTTGACCTACTGTCGATTTACTTCAAGAGGTTACGAACGGGGTTTCAGGGATAACTCCAGGTAAGACCATCACAATGGCCCCCGGAGGTGAACCATTATCCATCGAATCGTTGCTGCAGAAGCAGAAAGAGGAACGTGAAGCAGCAGCTAGGGCGAGTAAATGATCTTCGCTATACCCTATCGTCGTCTCATCTCTCCCTTTCTAGCCCAAGTTCCTCTCAAAGGAAGAACGTGCGAAGATTGCTATTGCAAAGCGAGCCCAAGAAATACAACAAGAGAAAAAAAGGGAAGAGGACAACCGGAAGAACAGGGAACAACTCGAGCGCGAGGCTGAGATCATTCGACGGCAAGAGAGAGACAGCAAGTATGCGACGAGTAGTACCTCACGACGTCCGTCCTTCCTCTTTTTCCATGTCCCACCTCAACTCACTGATCGTCATTGCAACAGATGATGACCACCACGATCGCAACCGCGAGGGGCGTGACCGCGGCCGGGGACATGGTCGAAGAGATTACCGTGACAGGCGTGCAAATGATGACAGACGCTCAGGGTATAGCAATGTCCCAACTGGACCCCGTGCAGAGCGGGCTAAAGCTGCTGCCAATCCCCCCGCACCTTCACCGGGAGGTCCCCAGTCCGTTCCGGCGTCCAACTCATCAACTCCTGGTCCAGATGCCTCATTCACTCCGGCAATGACAGATGAGGACCTTGCTGCATTGCGTTCACGATATCTTGGCGTAGACAAGAAGAAGCGCAAGATTCGTAGGATGAACGAGCGCAAGTTTGTCTTTGACTGGGACGAACAGGAGGATACCTTCTCTGCGGATCCCTCAGCCAATATCGGAGTTCAACGTCAGGGGGCCCAAGTCATGTTCGGGCGAGGGCACATTGCGGGAATGGACGATGGTGGAGGGTCAAGAGCTGGCACCAAGTCAGATCCCCAACTAGCTGACGCCATGGAGCGGAGGAAGGCTGCAAAACATGGTTACGATGACCGTCATTGGACAGACAAAGCCTTGGACGAAATGAAGGAGCGCGATTGGCGTATTTTTCGCGAGGACTTCAGCATCGCTGCACGGGGTCTGTTCATTTTTCCAAGTTTGGTGCTTATCGCCCACTGACCCTGGCATAGGTGGTAATATACCTCATCCACTACGTTCGTGGGGGGAGTCCGACATCCCCAAACAGATCCTCGCCGTCATTGATCAGATCGGTTACAAGGAACCGTCCCCAATTCAACGTCAGGCCATCCCTATCGGGTTACAGAATCGAGACATAATCGGTATCGCAGAAACAGGCGAGATCTTATCCCCACATGTATGCCCCAAATATAGTACTGACTCCATTGCTAGGTTCCGGAAAAACGGCGGCTTTCGTTATCCCGATGCTTACGTTTATCTCAAATATGCCACCATTTACCGAGGAAAATAGACACTTAGGTCCCTATGGGCTAATCTTGGCGCCTACGCGTGAGCTGGCACAACAGATTGAATCAGAGGCTCGAAAGTTTGCCACACCGCTTGGCTTCCGTTGCGTGTCTATCGTCGGAGGGGTATGTTTTTTATTCTCCCGTGTTGCACCGAGCTAACATACTCCAGAGAGCTGTCGAAGAGCAACAATTCAATCTCCGCGAGGGAGCAGAAATTATTATTGCTACACCCGGTCGTCTGAAGGATGTTCTGGAGCGCCACGTCCTTGTGCTATCTCAATGCCGCTACGTCGTCATGGATGAAGCTGACCGCATGGTCCATTTGGGGTTCGAGGCTGACCTTACCTTCATCCTGGATCAGCTACCTTCAGAGACCATGGAAGGAGAGGACCAGACCGAGCATATGGACGTCGACGGCGAGACTATGGTGAAGAGAGGTCGTACGCGCGTGACAACACTCTTCTCAGCGACGATGCCACCTCCTGTAGAAAGACTTGCTAGGAAATACCTGAAGCGCCCGGCGGTTATCACGATCGGTGAAGCAGGCAGAGCCGTTGATACGGTCGAGCAATGCGTTGAGTTTATCATCGGGGAAGAGAAGAAAAAGTGCGAGGTTCAGCTGTTAATGGACGAAAGAGTGACGACTAACCTTCTCTAATCAGACAACGTCTTCTCGAAATCCTCAACAGTGGGCAGTACCAGGCTCCCATCATCGTTTTTGTCAACCAGAAAAAGACTGCAGATATGGTGGCGAAAGATCTTAGTCGCGCTGGTGTATGTCCAGACTTCTTGACAAATTTTCATGACACGTGCTGACAGTAGGCCGTTATGTAGTGGAGCGCCGCGACTCTACATTCGGGCAAGAACCAAGAGCAACGAGAGGCTTCGCTCCAGTCACTCCGTTCCGGCTCCTCTGACGTGTTAGTTGCTACGGACCTCGCCGGACGCGGTATCGATGTGCAAGACGTTTCACTTGTCATCAATTTCCAGATGGCAGGCACAATCGAGGCTTACGTGCATCGTATAGGTTTGTCACAATCTTCCGAGTCTCCGTGTGCCCGCTCATGACTAAGCCACGCCTTCCAGGACGAACTGGGC
This sequence comes from Russula aff. rugulosa BPL654, assembly GCA_022496225.1. NCBI lineage: Eukaryota > Fungi > Basidiomycota > Agaricomycetes > Russulales > Russulaceae > Russula > Russula aff. rugulosa BPL654. The sequence continues at coordinate 252,102 of WTXE01000018.1, read as the reverse complement.
GTGCGGGTAAACAAGGAACAGCGATCACGTTCTTGACAAACGATGACGATGAAGTAATGTGCGTTGTTTACGCTTTTCTGTTCGACGGCCCGCAGAGATGGAGCTGACGAACGTTTTGTTTGTCTTTTGTCCGTAGGTATGACCTAAAGCAAGGTGAGCTACAAAGTACATCCGACGAAGTTACGCGCTAATATTGGGGATTGCAGAAATATCGAAGAGCCCTGTGTCAAAGGTCCCAGCTGAACTTGCGCGACATGAGGCCGCTCAGCATAAGGTGTCCCGAGAGATGAAACGGAAACGGGACGCCGACGACCAGGGTTAGGCAAGAAGAGTGGAGCCCTGAGGCTCAGGCCCAGGGCCTTGTGGATTACTGGTGTCACTCGCGCATCTGTCGCGCGCTTCGAGTAGCATTTTTGTAATTCGGGTTTGCGGTTGGAGTTTTGCCGTAGAACCCGACGAAGCCGACTGAGTTGATGACCGAGCTGACCGAGCTGGAGCTGATGTTGATAGTCTGTGCATTGGGCGCAAGCGCTAGTGACTAAGTGTAGTTGTAGTTGTAGCCGTCACCTGTGCTTCAATCACCGACTCGGATCATTATTCTACACCGTAATTCTGATTTCACGAGCTAAGCAGAGTCAAGTACTTCGTTCAACTGTGCCCACTGTAATCGGACACGGGAAAGGGGGAAGTAGGATCGTTGTTGATTTGATTATTTCACTTCCGTGTGGAAGTGCAATCCTCGTCGGCGATGAATTCGATGAAATTCGATGAAAAGCCGATGTTGGACAAGTCTTTGTCATGACCTTGCTTTGAAACCCAGCCTGGCTGTACCATCGACCTGGCATGTGTCTGAAAGATTTGGAACAACGTTTAATACAAATTAAAGACTGCGCAGCAAATTTTGTGATAGTCGAAGAGGTCAGGCTCGAACACGTTTCGATTCGAATTTAAATAACAAATCAGCAATGCACAAGTCCGGAATCTAATTATGTAATCAAAGAATAATAAATGTCCGTTGATCTGCCTCGTGGTTCGGTGTGATAGGATGCAAACAGACACTTGTAAGAGGCCAAAAAAAGGACAAAGTGATCATGTGTGTGCCGTGGCCGTGCAACTTTCAGGTTTGCCCACGTGGCCGTCGGTCTTGTTGGCAGTTTGGGGGGGGGCTTGAGCCCCAGACGCTGAAGGATAAATTATTCTAACCATAGTCGGTCGAGAGCCAAGGCCGAGCAAGGTTATACGTTACCCACCCCCACGGAAGTCATGGAAGCTGGAACGCGCGTGTGTGTTTGAGAAACAACACTGGCCCCACGGCGAGGATTCGGAAAAAAAAAAGAGGGTAACTGGAGTCAGGTCAGTTTTGGGGATAGGGTATTTAGGAGATAAGAAAACGATTAGCAGTACAGTTGGAAACTAACTAAGGCAGTAGATCTAGGTTGGGTTGAGGAATTTTATTCCTTGTGGCTCCAACGCCCTAGTCAGCGGGGATATCTTCACGATACCTCCACCGAACTATGAGAGAGAGCAATTGAAGAGGAGTGATATATAATCAGATGGGATCGTCGTGGTTGACGCTCGTCCGAACCCGCCGAACCCGCAAGGACGGCAATTTCATACGATAGGCGGGGGTTGCTGATCGACCGATTAACCGCCCTATCATCCATCACCCTTCATCACTAGTTGTACTGTAATTGTGCTGGCTCTCCTGCTAGCACTGCAGTCCCTGTGCGTGAGTAAGTTATTCCTAACGCTTGGCGGGGCCAAAGTCGAGTTATGTTATCATGACATACTGTATCATTATATCATGCCGTTACTGTATATCATGCCGTTTAAGCCTTGCCGCGAATGCGATGATGAAGATTTCCTTTTTTACAGTTACTTGCCATTCTATTTTTATCGTGTCCGCATACCCCAAAATTCACTGCTGTGCTGTGCAGTACAACAGAAGAAGAAAATACTGAATACTGTCGCACTTCTTCCCCTATGGCCAAATCATTTCCTCCGATTGCCTCCGATTGAAATATTGTTTCAGCGCCGCGCCACACATGGAAGCTTGGACGAAAATTCAAACTCTGGGCTATTCGTTATACGTTATTCTTGAGTTTCACTCTCGTGCGAATCGACCTGGGACTCGTGATATGTGCTGTCGAAAGGGTCTAGGCACAGGGGGGACGCAATGAGATAAGGAGGGGCGCGGAATCATTTACATCTACCTATCGTATCTGCGTGCCTTTCTCCACCATCGTTGGCTGAGTCCCAATCGCTATTTGCTGCTGACTTACTATCGCCACTACTACACTGATTTGGTATGCGCCGTTGTTTTTTTATTCGACACCGCATCAGATCTCGGCACAATTCGCTGTCGACAAGTTGGTTAAGCTAGTCAGGGTTGCATTGTATAAAGGAACAGTTGGAGTACAATTCGAATCAGCATTTGGGAAAGTATCCATTCATTTGCAAAATACTATTTTGTGCATGCAAAGACTGGTTGCCGGGATCGAAATTTACCAGAAGTTGAGTTGATGCTATTCCGCGGGGACGAAGAGCCCCCATATATCGACAAGTTCTTCTGAGTGGTGCGTGACAATGCAGGCCGTCGGCAAACCCCCTTCTTTCTTGGGGTCTAAAAGTTGACGTGCAGCAGCATGTTACACTAAATGATGGACTAGTAGCTGTTTGCCGAGTCTTGTGAGCAGGGCATGCGGTGGTATGAAAAGAAAATTATTACGGCGACAGGACCCCAAAGCGTTAAAGCGGCGAATTTTATGCGCGGAGGGAGTATTGGAATACATTTATCGAGTGACATGTAGCATGTCGGGAATTACGGGATGCAAGCAGAGTAGCATGGAACGCCATCTGCAAAGGACGTGCCAAGGAACCACGATCAGCCGGAGTGAAGCGCGCAGCACAGTGTTGGTCAACTCGGCGTTGCCCCGTAAGCTGGCTAGAGACTAAGGATCGGTCACGGGGACAAGGGCAAGGCTGGACGTGAGAGCATCAGTTGGATCACTACGCAGTGGAGTGGAAGAATCCGGACAGAACGTTCTTTTTATCATTGGCCACGCTGACCTGCCGAATACTGGCCGTGGCCGAGTAACTTAGGTTAAAAGGGTAGGACCGGGCAAGCCATCATGCATCAAGCGTCATCGGCACGGCAAATGCGATGACGGGACAGTTAAACTAGTGGCAGTAGATGCGTGTGGCACTCAATGCCAAGATAGTGTGCAAATGGCAATAGTGTCGCAAACGTGGGCGGTGTTGTTTGAGAGTGTGAGTAAGTGAGAGGAGGTGGAGGTGGCCGGAGCTGATCGTAATTGCGATTTGAAAATGGGTGTCCGATATATTCCTTTCCCTCCCCCATCTCATCTCTCTTCCCCTCCCTCCACCTCTCCCCTCTAATGCTGTCCGCTCATCCCATTGAACCTCTCCCGCTTTCCGATAGACTCCCTTTCCCCTCATCGTCTCCTCGTCTTCTCACACAGCCTTTAGACGTCACCATGGACAGGTTACCCTCCCCATCATCTACCACTCAGCCACAACCACCTTCCACAGAGCTTTCAACGTCGGGGCAGGTATTTGCCTTTCTCTCCACGTTCCGTCCCTTTAGTCAACCACAACGATCTGATAATCTCTTTCCCAGGCTCCCTCAAAACCTTCCTTCGGGACAGCCTCTCTCTTAAAGCCTGGAGGTACTCCTACTCCTACTTCCTCTCATGAAGGCTCCCCTACAATAGAGCACCCCACCATGACTTCAAAGCTCGGCTTCAATTCCCGCCGTCGCCATTCCCGGTCCAAGCCCGCCGTAGTGCCAAACGCTCCCGTTCCCACCCCATCATCAGAGCATTCCGCAGTCGAGCAACACCAACCATCCCCTGCCATCAAATCCCCCAAACATTCCTCCGGGCCGCTTAGTGACCTTAAGCGTTTCCTGAACAACCATATTCCTCATCATCATGGCCAACATCACCCGGCTGCTCTCCAAACCCCTCCTCCTGTCTCAGCGGGCCAAGTTGGGATAACCATAGAGTGTCCCACAAAGTCCCTGGGCTCCTCAGCAGACCTCGTTCGTGGTACCGACTCGGAATCTGGCGTCTCAGCGGATGGCGCAAACATCCCATCTACACGGCCATCTCCTCAGTCTTCCACCGGGCCACCGAGTCCGTCTATGTCCAACCACACCGCGGACTCGCCCGCCCACTCCAATGTTCCAGAAGGGAAGGCCCACAAGGAGCATATACTTTCGGCGTTTATGCGGAAAGACAAGCATCATGCCAAGGAAGACAAGGCTCTTAAGACCACTAAGAATCACCCATCGAATCGGTCTCCGTCACCTCGTTCGTCACGCGCAGGTCGCTTGCGATCGCGGTCGCCCGGCGCCGATGTTCATCATTCACATCATTCTGCTTCTTCACGCGCTTCAGGTTTCAATACACCCTCTCGTCCACATCCTGTTAATTCCCTTTCCGAGGCTACCCAAGCTCACATTTCCAAGAAGTACGGAAAATGGGGCCGCGTCCTTGGCTCGGGTGCAGGTGGTACAGTACGGCTTATAAAGGCCAGCAACAAAAACGGTGGTCACATATTTGCCGTAAAGGAGTTTAGGCCCAAGCGCACGGGCGAGTCTGAGAAAGAGTACCAGAAGAAAGTCACCGCAGAATTTTGCGTCGGTTCTACACTCAAACACCCTAATATTATCGAAACGGTCGACATTGTTTGTGACCATGGCCATTACTATGAGGTGGGTCGAGTTATCAATGGACACTTGAGATATCATCTCAATTTCCAATTCAGGTCATGGAATATGCGCCATATGACCTCTTCAGCGTGGTGATGTCCGGCAAGATGTGTCGCCCAGAGATTTATTGCGTGTTCAGGCAAATCTGCGACGGTGTCGAGTATTTGCACGAGTTGGGGCTAGCACATCGTGATCTCAAACTCGACAATTGCGTCATGACAACGAATAATGTCGTCAAGCTCATTGATTTTGGCACCGCCACTGTCTTCCACTACCCAGGAAAGGCTTACCAAAAGGCGACCGGCATAGTTGGTTCCGACCCGTATTTAGCGCCGGAGGTCATTACGCAGGAAAACTATGACCCGCGCAAGACCGACGTATGGAGTGTTGCCATCATTTTTATGTGCATGGTCCTCCGTCGTTTCCCGTGGAAGATCCCGGATGCCAAGGCCGACCCCAGTTTCCGGGCCTTTGTCAATGCGCACCCCGAGTTATGTCAGAAACCGACGCCCCGAGCTTCCCCACCACCTGGCCAACATCGGAACGACACAACCTCTCACGTCGGTGATCCTTCATCAGGAACACAACCAGTTAGATCATATAAGTCCGTACCTGCCTCCGCCGATTCGTTAAACGGCGCCTCGTTGGTCGGTTCCAATAGCCCATCCCAGGACGGTCAATCCAGTAGCAATGTGTCGGTCACCTCTGCCGAGTCTAGTGTCAGCGCATTTCAGACGAATTATCTTCGAGAGAGTATCGAAACCGACTTTACGCTCTGCAATCACGCATCCGACGAGTCGAGTCTTTCTGATGATGCCCGTCAGGGTGTCCCGTTGACCAAGTTTGGTCAGGGGAATTCCGGTGGCCGCTCGTTCTCTGTGGCCACCCTTCCTGTCATTCCGCATGTCTTCATAGAGCACGCGGATAGTGCTGAGCAGCTTGATCCGTCGGTCCAAATGTTCGCGCGTCCAGCAGGTTCGACCGAGTCTCTTCCATCCTCACCAACGGTCAGTCCAACATATCAATCGTTCCACACACACATCGGTGCCAGCCGTGCGCCGCGGTCACCATCTGTTGTCGACCTAGCACCAGAGGATGTATTGACATCCGTAACCGTGGCCAAGTCAACCAGAGCTAGGGCTACAACAATCCACGGGCCGGTATTCCCGGCTCCCTTACGGGGATCAGAGATTGGTACTGCTCCTTCCGCAGTCAAAGAACCGGAAGAGGGAGTCAAATCCGAAGGTGAAGTGAAAGCACGGGATTGCATCGAGAAAGAGTCTACTCCTACACCGGTGGCGAGGCCGTCTACATACCGTCCACGTGCGGACAGCGGAGCATCAGTGGCAACCTACAACGGCGGCATTGGCAGCGCGGAATCCATCTTCCTCCTCCTTCCGCGCGAGACGCGGCCGGCCATCCGCCGCATGTTGCATGTCGAGCCCGACGCGCGCTGTACTCTCACAGATCTTCTCAAGGGTCGCGGAAAGACTTCAGGCCTGCTTTGTGGGTGCCAGCGTCACGGCGATGGTTCATCAGCATCATCATTATCATCACCTCCCGGTATTGACACGCCACCTGGGGTGTGTCAAGACCATGACCTGAGTGCGGATGAGGAAGACGACGGCGACGCATGGCTAAAGAGTATTAAGACATGTTCGACGCTCAAGCCCAACGCGAAGCCCGAGCACGCGCACATCAAGGTAACCGTAGACGAGAAGGCACACAAACGACGATTCTTCTAGCACTAGTACGAGCATGGGAGAGAGGGCCTGTATCATCGTTAATGCCAACGCTCACGCAATGCATCCTATACACTTTAATATATTTATATCCCCCATAGCATCAGCATTCTTTTGTTTTTTTTTCATTCATTCTGTCTCTTTGATAAATTTACCTTTTCACTCACTCTTTACTTCTTTGTGCTGTGCTCGTTCTTTCTCTGGTCTGGTGGTCCTTTCCACGCATCATGTGTCCAACTCACAGTGGTTTTCCTTGGTGTTCATTACCGGACGAGCACCGACTCTCACTCAACCCCAGCATGGATCGACAAAGCTTTCGCTGTCTAGCCCAACACTACCTCTGCCGCTCCGCACCACCCTGCATATGTTGTTGCTCATTCATTCATCGTCTTGGACTGCCAACCCTTCCTTCTATGTATAGGTCCTGGCTTATCTACGAATACTGCTAGACTCCGTCGCCGCTTTGTAATTATAAATAAACCATGGGTTGAATACATGTTGGAGGTCTTCACATAGAAAACGATTTTCGGAGAACTGTGCGAAGCAAAGAGCTTATAGTCTCGCCTTCTTCAGCACCCTCAGTGAACAGCTACATGATCAGAGGTGCACTTGTCGTAGTTGCGTCATGGAATACAAAAACAAACTTCACAACTCGTCTCTGTCGACATGCGCATTTGCTCTCCGGCGACCCTTGGCAGCGCCATTCGTCATCCGTCTACCCTTTCTCTGTCCGCCCTCGCCCTCCGCGTCCGTCCCGACCTCGACCTCAACTTCGACCTCCTCATCCCGAACGTCGAACCCAGCTGCCCGCAACGCGTCCTCGAACATCTTGGAATCCATCATCTTGGAAATATCATCGACGCGCTGCTGCGCATTCCCGCCTCCTTCATCGTTCGTCTCAATCTCGCTGATGAACTCGATCACCATCTCGCCGTCGCCGATGTCTTCTACGACCACGCGCGGTGTGGTACCTGCGTCATTGCCCTGAGGGTTGCCTGTCTTTTGCAGGATCGCCTCGAGCGCACGACGTAACATGTCATTGTGGTCATATGCACCCATATTATCCTTGGCGCCGGGCTCGGTAGCCGTTTGCGATGCATCGCCACCACCGGTCTCCACACCGGCACCTGACAGGGCTTCTGCTGCATCTAAGGTGGGTGGTTGGCAACCGGAGGGCGCCTCTGGCTCAAGGGATGATCAGCTTCTGGGAGAGAGCTGTCTGCATTGGCGAGCGTGGTAGCATCTACGACCTGACGGCAGCGGATCAGGGCCGCATCGCGCTGGTCGATGCGCGATTTAAACCCGGGCTCGCCACAGAGACGTGGCGTGTTGATCACGAGGATGTAGTGGCACGTCTTGGTCTCTTTGACAAACATGATGCTGTCTGTCATTGTCATGGAGCAGTGGAACTAGGGCGGACACGTGGACAGGGATTCACATGCTATGAGTCGAACAACGCCACTTGGTGACGAGTACCTACCTGAACCTCGATCTCACGTCGTTTGCCGGTCTTGTCACATTTTGTACCGTCTCCCCAACGTTGAACGAGGTAACGCGAGCCGGCACCACGCGCAAGTTCGAGATTTGCGGCTAGCGCACCGTGATCGGCCATGCCCACGTCAACGCCGGCGCCATGTTCCGGTGCCCGACCGAGATCGTAAGCTTCCCACTGGGAGAAGCGAATGTGAAACCGAAAAGGACGAAGGTAAAGGGAAGGGAAGCACTCACGTCAGGATCCTCCTCGATTTCATAAGCCTTTCCTAGGATCCAACATGTAAGAAGAAAATGGTGACCCTACATTGTCTTGATAAGCATTACCTGGGGCCGGTGGACGCTGGTGGAGAATTTCTCGGAATTGGCGAACGTGCGAGTTATGGCAGTAGGCGTAAGTAAACCATCCTTGGCGATGCTGTGAGGGCAGTCGGCGGTCATATAACCGGAAGAAGACGGTGACAGGCCACATACGTATAGGCAAGTTCCGTCCAAAGGCTGCAGAAGCGACCAACTGTGGGATGCGGTGACTTCTGTGATAGTTTCTTCTGGCGGTGGCGGGTCTTGCTTGATTGGAGCCGGTATGAAGCAGAGATAGGTATCACGAGGCCCCATTTTCATCATCTCAATAGTATGATCTGGGTCAGATTCGATGGCGGCCTGCTTCGAGTAGGTAAGGCGTGAGCCACTACAGATGACATGAGGAGCCCTACAGCTGTGCCCTCCCCTGCATCGATGTGTTTAAATGGGGACGGTTCCCGCCACTGGGTGGGATGGTCGAGAAACTCTGCTTCACCCCCGCGGAGACCCTCGCGAAGCCAGCGCTCTGCGGTCTCATTTAAAAGGGGAAGTCCGTTGAGGAAGGTAACCCCGTATTTTGGAAACGCATATATGTCGTCTGCGAGAGAGTTGAGGAGACTGGCGAGGACGAAGGGAGGGAGGAGGAGAAGGGAGAAGAGGAGGGAGCGCATGATGGGGAGGAGTAGCAGCAAGGCAATGGGACAGAAGCCACGTGGCAAAGTCCGGGTCCCTGGACTTTGTGGCGCGGGATAAGAGATTAGATTTCCGACGGTCAAACTCCGGGAATGGCCGTTTGGCCTCCGCGACGATTGGCCGGGTGGAGGGTAGAGCACATGGCTAGGGCTGACGGGGGTGACAGGAATAGTGAGTAAGAAGGAAAAACAAGAGGTTGATCTAGTCAAACCGGGGATATTGCGGAATTTGCAGATATTATGGGACAGTGTGGGAGGAGCGGGAACAGGACCTCTGGGTGTTTCCTGGCCCGGAAACGGCATTTTCCATTGATTTGATGGACCCAAGTCCGCCTTCCTCCAATTAAATTAATTACGTATTCCGGTTCCAGGGGCCCTCCGCCAGCCCGACACAGAACGCTCTCCCAAGAAACATTATCTAAAGGCAATAAAAATGCACGCGAAAAGAACTCTATTCAATTATGGCAAAATATTCGTTATAACCCGTCCCCTCCCTTCAACAATCCCCATACCTACCCTCTTTTCCCAACCACCATGTCTAACTCTCCAGCCGACGACACCTTTGACGATCACAAACTCCCCGACGAGCTCGAAGAGGGTGCTCAGCTGGCGGGGAACTCAGACACGGGTCAGTCCTCCCCCTCTCCCCCTTTTCGCCATTCTCCCCGTTTGCCTTGTTCTGCAATGATCGATGATGGGACGCGTCGATGTGCTCACTTGTTCCCCATCCAGGCCTTGCACCTACACCTGCGAAACGGGGTCGCGGTCGTCCCAAGGGCAGCAAGAACAAGAAGAGTGCTGCGGGCACAGCCGCTTCCACGTCCGAAGTTGCCCCAGCGGCCGGCGAGAAGAGGAAAAGGGGTAGACCTCCTAAAGTACGCTCTGCCGAACTTTTTCCCAAATGCTCGTCTAATCTCCGGGTTGCGTGATTGCGCAGCCCAAGGAGGAGGGTACGTCGGGTGAACCCCCTACGAAACGCAAGAGAGGAAGGCCCCCAAAGCACCCCAAGCCTAGCCCACCCCACGACGACGTAGGGGAGGGAGGCACATCTGACTCTCCGACCAAGCGAAAGCGGGGCAGGCCCCCGAAGAATGCCGCCTAAGATGTTAATTTTGATTGGATGCACTGTATACGTTTATGGAACGTCCTCCGCCACGTCGTTGCGACGACGATTGCGCCCACGACCATGCAGAACAATACCCACTTCTTGTCGCTGTTGTGCTGTCCTCGGACTTTTTATTGTTGCAATTGTCTGGTATATCTATTTACTCGAAACCTCTCCACCTGTACTGCCCCTTTTCCCGTAGCATTAGGTTCCTGTGGACACGGTGTTTTCATAGCTGATCTGTATGATTGAAATGTTGTCAAGTGCCGAGAATGTTTGGTAAACGGAAAACATGTGTGACGAGAGATGTATTCATCATGACGGACATCAAATATTGTCACCTGGCGAGAGGAAGAAATAAATGGTTTCTCAATCACCGCAGAAAACAAGCAGCTCGGTCCCTGCACCAATATTAATATCATATCCGAACTTCGATGTCGCCGTATTCCCGGAATTGCTAACAATGAGGTCGCAGGCCCCTATCTCTTTTTAATAATTACTACACAACGACACGACACGACTGACATGTCCATCTTCTTCTTCTACCAACCCCTTCCTTTTCGGCAAAATAACGCCATCCGCACCAACAACACACTCGCACCCACACCCAACGCCACCGATCCGACGATGCCTACCTTGCTTATCACCTGCGCCTGTTCAGCAGCTTTGCGCTTCGCATTCGCATAACTGATGTCCGGTCGAAATGTCACCATCGTGTACAGTGGTAGCCATCCGCGAGGTCTTCCCGGCGGGAAAGTCACGCCGGGGGGCAAGGCGCCTAGATCCGTTAGTGTGACAGGCGTGCGACAAGTCAGCGAGAACAACAAGTTGTCCATCATCCTTTTCAGTTTGTGGACCGGTGTGGTTACCGAGTGACGCATCTCAACACTAGATAAAACAAATTTTGCGTGACGGTCATCCGGGGCAAGATCAGCTGACAAGGTTACACTCACTAATTATCCATCGCCAGGTCATTGATCGCGATGAGGTCCTCGTGCCTCGTCTCAGAATACCGGGAAAGGGCTCCGGCAAGTCGAAGATCAAAATCATCCGGTTCGAGAACCGTCGTGGGGTCAACCCCCGCGTCGTGAAGTAATGCTGTGAGGACGCGGACGTCCTCAAGGCCGCAATTCAGGCCTTGACCATAGAAGGGAACCATAGAATGTGCAGCGTCCCCCAGGATGATCGCACGGCCCTTGTAATGGTATGGCTTTGCCTATGGACAAGGGTGAAAAAATAACATAAATGCTCGAGGCACAAGTGACATACCTTGATAGAAATTAGAGGGTTCCGCGGGTTCTGCTGAAAAGAATTCAATAATTCCTCTGTTCCTATGAGTTCCAGTGCGTCGGGGAACTGTATCCCAAACCATGAGAGAATCTGGTTCTTGTTGGATAACGTTTCGAACTCAGTCGTTGGAGCAAATAATGTACAAGTAAATGATTTATCCTGTATCACTCAGGGCGCAAGTTGAAGATAACACTGTGACGTGCCGAGGGAGGTAGGCGACTGACTTTGTTAGGCAATGCTATGAGCATGAAGGAGTGCCTCGGCCATATATGCAGATGATTCGGATCAAGGATGAAAGCTGGATTATTATGATTGTCACGACCAGGTGGTATCTTAAGTTCAAGGTATTCGTGAGGGATGTATTCTTGCTGAAAATCCATGCTACAGAGGAATGTGGCGTGTCGTCAGAACTCGTCAGAACACAAAGCGCTCCTAAGTGGGAGAGGTACCGACCGAACGACCCTCATCAGCTGACGTCTTACGATTGAGAAGCTACCATCGGCGCCGATACATAGGTCGAAGCCCCTTTCGTGTTGTTCACCAGTACTGACATCCAGGACCGAAATCAGGCGCCCGTCGAAATCTACGGATAAAACCTTGTGATGAAAAAAAACGCGAATGGACCTGACAGCAAGCGCCTCTTCGAGAAGTCCCCGGTTGAGAAGGGCTCGGTCAATGGAGTTGATGCACTATTAAAGAACAAGGAAATTCAGGGCGTGGGACAAACGCGGCACAAGGGCGTGAACACGAGGACGAAGGATGAGTGGGAATATAGGCGGCCCACCTGGCCATTCCTATCGTAGGGTTGACTGTCTAGACTACCACTCGAATCATGGATCATTCTGCCACGCATGGGAATAACGTTGTCGAGGAAGCGAGACGCCGCAACGGGATCAATTGCTTGTATGGCAGCTATTCCACGAGAAGAGACTGCGAGGTTAATCGATCGTTGTTGGGCGGCTGCTTGCGAAGAAGGCAGGCGCATATCTAACGTTAACTTGTTCATGAAAAAATGTCGAATGTGGGGGATGTGGAAGGGGATGGGGAATACCAGGACGAGCTTCGTATATTTCGACTACCCAACCCATGTTTGCGAGAGCAATTGCAACGAGGCAACCGACGGGACCGGCGCCGACTACGACAAGTTTTTTTGTCATGGTGGAAGTGGGTTGAGCTTCGCGGGTATGGCATAGAGAAGCATCTCTCCTCTCGATCCTCACCTCACCGGTATGCATATCTCCGCGGGCGGTACACTATCACGGCATGAAAAAAATGTTCACATTCCATTCGACCCCTCTACCTCATATACCTGACATTTTATTGGCACCAGACCTGCTTGCGTGCATGTTATCAGCGGGACCAGTTTATTTTTTTTATTTTCTCATATCATATGAGCGGAAGATGCCGGTGATGTGAGTGGCTTTGAATCTGGCCCGGACTGGACTGATCAGTATAAATGGTCTCCTCTCTTTCTTCTTTTCTCATTCCCACTAATCGGGATGTCGGCGCATCGCGTGTGAATGGTCGGTTTCCAGTTTGCTTCCGTCTAATTTCAAACGCCCGTTGAAGCGCTCCTTTCCCCCCCAGGCGAGGACCCTTGCATTTATCTCTGCGGTAATTCCCTGGGCCTTCTTCCGCAACAGGCAGAGACTCTTGTCCAGCAGGAATTCCGTGTCTGGGGTTCCAGGCAAGCTTCATCGATATCTCCATCCTATTTTATCCGGCCGTGTCCTGACTGCCGTTTATTTATTTATTCGCAGGGCAGTTCAGGGCCATCATGAACATCCACATGGAAGGGATTGGATGAACATCACGGCTCACGTTAACCCCCTTCTTGCTGAGCTCCTAGGTAGAGAAAATTTTACGACCGCTTGTTCTTGGCCTAATACTCCATCTTGTCTTGGCCAAAGGTGCCCAAGAGGCTGAGGTCGCTTGCATGGGCACTCTGACGGCCAATCTGCATCTTATGATGAATACGTTTTACAACCCCACACCCGAACGGTATAAGATACTTTGCGAGGGCATGGCTTTCCCGTCTGACCAAGTAGGTCGTCCATATCGATTACTACATCGTCTCCTCTCCCGGGCTTAACGCCGCACTTGTCAAAAAAAGTACGCCTTTTCTTCCCAGGTGCAACTTCATGGGTTCGATCCTAAAGATGCCATCATCGAGATGTTCCCCCGTGAAGGGGAATTCTCACTACGAGAAGAGGATATCTTGGAAGTCATAGAAAAACAGGGGTCTTCTATCGCCCTTGTCATTTTTAGCGGTGTGCAGTACTACACGGGCCAATGGTTCCCGATGCAGTCGATCACTAAGGCAGCTAAGGCCCAGGCAAGTTTCTTTCCCGTTTCCGTAAAAACCTTTCCGGGGCACACCGAGGCGCACTCACAGACTCTTATTAAGAGTCTGTGACCAGGAAGGACTCTTCCCTAGTCCTACTGCACATCGGCGCCTTTTACGTTTCTGATCCTGCTGCTGATCGGCCTCACACAGAATTGTATATGTGGGTGGGACCTTGCCCACGCAATCGGAAATGTCCCTCTGTCTCTTCACGATTGGGACGTCGACTGGGCAGTATGGTGCAGTTATAAATACCTGAATTCAGGTCCTGGGGGTATCGCCGGCCTGTACGTTCACGAGAAGTGGGACCAGGAAAAGCCAAGGTGCCGTAGATCCATACCATTTCATCGATCCTCCTTCCCTGCCACATATCACTTATTGCCTGGCTGTCTGACGTGCCGTCTCGATTCCAATGCTGACGTTTCTCAAACTGAAGATATGCGGGCTGGTTCGGTCATGATCCATCCACACGTTTCCTCATGCCACCCGTTTTCTCCCCTATTCGAGGGGCACAAGGGCTGCAAATGTCCAACCCGTCTGTCCTCTGTGTCGCCTCTCTACTCGGCTCCCTCCAGGTGTTCAAGAAAGCTGGCATGATGGGACGTTTACGGGTGCGTTCCATCGAGTTGACAGCATACCTCGAAGAACGCCTGGCCCAGTCGGTTTATTTTGTCCCCCCACATGAGGCTGCCATGAGATTACCGTTATGCAACGGTTCGACGGACAGCGCTCAATACCGCCGTCCTGCCTTTACCATCATTACGCCCTCTAATGTGAACTCTCGGGGTTCACAGCTCTCCCTCTTGTTTTTCTCGTCGGATGCGGAACTCATGCAAAAGGTCCTCGAAGGCCTTTGTAGCTACGGTGTCATAGGGGATGAGAGACACCCTAACGTCATCAGGCTAACTCCCACAGCATTGTACAATACGATTCAGGACTGCGAGAACGCAACGAAATATTTGGAGGAGGTCCTCAAGGCGCTAGACATATGAAAGGATTTAGAACAAAAATCTACAGTACATTGTATCTCAAGCATTCGGTATACTGGATATAAAGTCCCCCACAATTTGGATGTATTTCCCTGACTGGAGAATCTCGTTGTGGCCCTCTTCCAAATCATCCCAACTTTTCGCAATTTGGCCACCGCCCTGGGCACCTCCATCATAAAGGGATTGCAAGTGGTCGTAAATGGCCTGGCTTTGAAGGATGTCCACCAGGGTATCTCCTTTGGAGTGAAGGATCATCCAGCGGATATGCTTTGCCCCGTCGCGGAGAGCCATCCTTGTAATGGAATAGCGATCGTAAGTGGCCAAACTGCCGAATGTTTCGCGAATGAACCAGTCGTGGTAAGCCGGAAAGGACTTGAGCAACGTATCGATGTCAAAGATGCCCTCTGAGAAAACTACTCCTCGAACTGCCCGTAAGAGCATCGCCGAGGGTACAAGAGCCGGTTCGGCCGAGTCGAGTAATATGCATGCTATCATATGCGCGGCGCAACTGTGACCTATTAGGTATAGTCGGTTCGGATCATAGGGTGGGACTTGGTATCCGTATCCTTGGCCTTGGGGTCCGGACCACGAAAGGAGGAAGGTGAGTAGTTGGAGAATGTCCTGTGCGTGCGCAGGGTGCTGTAGTGACGGTGACCCGTTGTCGTCCGGCTGCGTCAAACGATAATTCGGCACTGCCACAGGACAAGACGTGTATGCAGCGAGGCTCCGCCCAAGGGAGTTGTAATACCTCTTATCTTCACTGCCAAGCCGGCCGAGAGAGAACGTCATAGATCATATGATTCATAATATGAGAAAAAAAAATTTGGGTTTTTATTTTATTTTTATTTTCGTATCGTATGATGCGCAGCGGGGGGGGGGGGGATTTTTATGGAAATGGAATGGACGACTTACGAGCGCCAAGCGCCACCATGTACGAAACATATGAGTGGAGCGCGATCTGAATTGCTGCTGCTGTGAGGAGGAACGAAGAGGTCGAACGTTTGTAAAGGGTGTGGAGCGGGAGCTGATGCGTATGGGATGTCCAAATAGGCGTCCATGGGACTAGCGTGGTGCGGGTGCAAAAAGTGTTTGGTTCGGCAACTACAAACGGAGCGAGCGGTTAGCCTGTGATCGATGTGATCCGTGTGGTGACGTCACTGCCAACTGGGCGCAGTTGTATAAAACAGTAAACAATACTACGTAAGCTCCGGCCTCTTCTTATAGCCTTACACACACACACCCACACACGCAAGCTCTCACAGATCTCACATCCCAAGCAAACCGACTTACTCATTCACACACCCTCACTCATCCAAATAATGCCTTTCACCGGCTCTGACATTTGCAAAGTATGCAACTTGTTTCATGTTTTTTTTATCCGGGTTTTTCCGTCGCTTACACCGTATTATTGCTAACTGTTTAGATCTTGTGCGTATCGCTTCCCCACTCCGGCCACCCCTTTTACTCATTTTGTCCCGCTATCAACGCCTTTGACATCTGATAGACTTGCCATCTTCATCCCTCCCTTGGGAGTTTTCCTGGAGCGTGGTTGTGGTCCAGACTTCGTATGTTCCCTCCTTTTCTTTCCAATGCCATCGTTCTCACGTCGCTGCGCACATAGTTCATTAATATTCTCCTCGTATGTGTTCCATCCCTCTGGTAACTTTCTTATCGGATCCTGACTTTTTTTCCCGTGTTCGTCGTCCCGTAGACGATCTTGGGTTGGATGTATGTGTTTATTCATATCCCTTCCCCCCTATCGCTGACATGTGTTATAGTCCTGGCATCATCCATGGTGCGCATCAATCCTTGCCCACTTCACCCAGTCTTACCCGACCTTACAGCGTTGTATATTATTCTCAAATACTGAGGCCGAAGGAACGTTGTGTCATTTCCCGCGTCGTTTGTTTTGCCCGTAGATATTTATTTGCCTTTCATAATGTTCGATTTCTCACATGGGAATACTTGCCCCACGTGCCCTATCAGTCATTATGCATTATGGAATCTTGTACATTGTCACAATCGCACAACACCGTACACGAGTGGGTTTCTTTCAGTCTGCATCGTCATCTTCGCCTTCCGACGATCCACTTTCACCTTCATCGTCATCGCTCTCTTGCTCGTTAAATTGGTGGATCATGTGCGCGCCAACTATCCAAGTCTGCTGCAGGTTCTCTACTAGTGTCCGATCCTTGACGTCTTCGCCCTTGGCTTCCGGCAGAGCGTGCCAATTTCGAATGTCCTCTTCCTCAACTATATCGTTCTGATAAAGTGCCGCGAGTATTTGACCAAACAGGTGAATGCGCGTCGAGCTGGCGCAGTGGTACTGGGGAAAAGGACAGTCAATTAGCGCCAAGTTGGAAGGACGTCGGGTAAGAATTCACCTGTAAAATCGAGACTGTTTCTACGCCGTCGATACCGCCGATGAGGTTAATCAAGTCTCCCCATCGATCAACCCATTTCTTGATTTCTGCACGTTGCGGTACGGCGCCTTCAACGAGAGGAATTCGTTCCACGATGCCAGCGACGACCGCCTCACGCACGTGGCGCAGGGGCACATTGTGCGCCATACGCAGCGTCTTGAGCTCGACACTGGCATTCTCGAGAGAATGTCCCTCAGAAAAGGCCCGATCGAGTGACAGTCGGACTTCTGTCTGGAACTCATGGTCGCCGGTGGATGCGTTTGGGACCGAGGGAGCAGACGTGACGGACGAGGTGACGGAGGCATTTTGCGAGAAAGATCCGTCGTCGTCCGTTCCTTCCGACCCTTCCTCATCTGAGGTGATGGAGCCCGGATCGGATGGGACAAGGTCGGCAAAGTCATCGCCTAAGAAGCGGGACAACCAACCGATGTAACAGAACTGCACATGTTTTAATCCGGACCGAAACGCACCTAATCGCATCAGTCGCCTGTTGTTGAAACTCTCCAATTCATTCTCGGAGTCATCCTCGTCATCTTTCTCTGCAGTTTTCCGAGGCCACACGAAGGCTTCTGAGCCAGCACCCAGACTCTGCGAAAGAGAAAGTTGGTCTGCGTATCAACGCGAGCGGATGAGCGTTTAGGAGCGGGTTGCGCGAAGGGTTCTAAACGCGTACTTTGTTCGGCCTCTTCGAGCTCAGAGTCATCGTCACCTTCATCGCTCTCGTCTTCAGTCGTTGACAAGTCGGATTTTTGTCTTTGCTTTGATACCCTGTCAAACGGCCTGAGAACCGTACCTGGTCCGAGCTTGACACCGTCCGCTACGAGTGAGCCCCGGGCTATACTGCTACCTTCGCCAATTTGCACCCCAGCACCGACAATGCAGCTCTCAAGAACACAATTAGGGCCTATTGTCACGTTGTCGAAAAGGTACGCATTACGCAAGACAGTCCCCGTGCCAATAATGGAGCTTGCCCCAATGGTGGATGCGATAACCTGTGCCTCCTCGTGTACCTGAGTTGAAGGCCCTAACAGGGTATTGTTGCCGATTTTGCATGTCCTGCAGGCCTTATCAATTAGTCTAAAGAAAATTCGCGAAGAATTCAGGCACTGACCGGGAGAGGACAACAGAGTTATCTTTGGGAACATATTTGTTGCCACGTAGATGATCGTATGCTTGTCCGCTTGGGTAATTATCGTCAGGCACTAGTGGAAATGTCCACCGGGAGAGAATGTCTTTGCTAAAGGACAATGAAAACCAATTGGTTGCAAAAATGTGGTGAGAACAAACCTGATGGCATCATAACTCCGTGTATCCTGGACGCGAGCCGCGTAACCCTCTTTTGCGATGTAACAGTATATGTTCTTCATGAGTAGATCCGAAGTGAGAACGCCATGCACAAAGTCCCGTCTGATATCGCCGTAATCAAAGTTGTCCTGGAAAAGGGACAGTACCTGGAGAAGCGTTGAATGAGATGTGAAACACGAGAACGACGGGTAGGCTTGCCTCCAAAGCGCAGACATCCATTGAACAGTCGATAAGGTCGTTGCGAATTTCAATATTCGCATGGTCCTCCAAGATGCCCCGAGGGATTTTTGCAATGCTTTTTGGGGGATAACCCGTGATTGATTCATAGTGCAGACATTCCGAGGTATCCTGATCAAGCACGAACACCGCAGAATCGCCTTTGGACCTCGATGCGCTCTCGTCAAGACTTACGATCATTGTGTTATAGATAGCCACTACTCACCTCGTCCTGTGTCTTGTCCCACTCTCTTTAACGACCATCGTCATAATAGCATCTTTGTTGGTTTTCCGCCTGTCCTTGTGTGCCCGGACAACTTCATCTATGCGAATGTTGCTCACCATATCACCAGAGACAAGGACAAAGTCACTGGTGATGATTCCGTGCGTGTAGATGTCGCGCATAGCATCCCCTGGAGAAAAGGTCTCCTTAGTTGTCATGACGGGCACAATCTTTAGCCCTGTCGATGGATGCGACCATCTTGAATTTCTGTGCATCGGGTTCTTGGCGAGTGTATGAGTCTTCGGAAGGTGACTCACTGAATGCTCGCTTTCACTTGTTCAGCATGCGAGCGGCATACGACGAACACTTCCTGTACGCCTGCGAGAGCAAGCCCCTCTAGTGTCCAATCCAGCAGCGAGGCATTGCAGATAGGAAGAAGACACTGGCCAGCCGGTTCAGACAATACAAAGAAAACGGACAGAGGCTTAAACCTTGGGCGATCGATGGTCAAAGGTTTGAAACGTTTGTTGAAACTATCGGCGAGGATGACAGCCTGGAGCACCTGGTCTGTCTCATCGTCTACATGGTCCTTGCTTATAGACGGCATGGTGTAACAGCAACCAAAGAGTTTGTCATCTCTGTCCGAGTCACCCTTGCGTACACACATCACGTGCATGTATCAAAATTTAAAGTAACAAAAGTGAACTTCCTTGAAACATGAGTCTGGATGACTAGTTTACAAAGAAAATGCACGAAACAGCACGACCCATAGGGTAAAGGAGAAATCGAGGGTATCAATAAAGCAGGATCGCTATTAGTCAAGGGTGCTGCGATGGATCGAGTTGAAAATGGCATCAACGCATGGGGCCGAGACAGAACCAGATCCGAACGTAAACTATGCAATATTTGAGCGAAATGAATCAGAAGAGAGCGGACGTGGATATCAGAAGGCATAAAGATGGACAGAAGATAAAAAGGCGTAGGCCGAATCCTGCCACAATCATAATAGTCATTCAGTGATTAAATATCCCCCATTTCCTCACGCCGCAGCGGCAACCACAGGAGCAGCGGGAGGAACTTCCGCCTTCGGTTCCTCGGCGGCCGCGGAAGTAGCCTCAGGAGCATCTCCTGTGGCGGTGGTGGCGGGGTTTTCCAGGGGGGCGACCGGAGCAGGCTCATCGATCTTCGGGGGATTCTCATCTACCTTAGGCGGAGCGGTAGGCTCGACTTTCCTAGACTTGAACAACTCGCCAACGCGCGAAGATAGTCTGCGTCCAACCTTCACAGCGGTCTGCCTGACGTCTTTCCTCTCGAACTTCTTCTCTTCCTTCTACGAAACTGTGAGCTTCGAACTGTACAATCTGAAAATTTACACTTACAGCCTCTTCCTTCGGTTGCTCCGCCTCTCCAGTGGACGGCTCCCCGGAAGTTTCGGCAGGTGCCTCCACAGTTGGCTCCCTGACAAATCAATGAACACACAAATACAGTGCCAATTGCGAACAACTTACGATTCCTTTGCGGCAGCGGCCTCAGCAGGCGGAGCCTCTTCAGTCTTAGCAGGTTGCTCATCACCGGAGGCGGGCTCGGACTGAAGACGAACATGTTAACCAGGAATCAACATGGTTAAAACTTCTCACCTTGGATTCTTCTTTCTTCTCTTTCTTGGGACTCTTCGGAGCTTTTACCTTTTTCTCTCCACCTTGTTTGAAAGGAGCCAGAAGCTTGGCAAGGAGAGACGGGCTCCTTGGAGCGTCTTCCTTCTTAGCATCCGTGGCATCAGTCTAACACTCGAGTGTGATGACAAAATCTCTTCGAAAGTTGATAGACACTTACGGGTTTGGCATCCTCAGAGGCAGGTTCTGCGCTTGCAGCGGGTGCAGCGCTTTCCTGTGAGAAGGGGGGAAATTGCACACCTGAGAAAAGAGAAAAAACAAGGGCAAGAAAAAAACCTACAGTGGCCTCTGCCTTCTTTGCCTCCTTATGGAGAAAAAAAAAAAAAGGGAAATATGTGAGAAAGAAATGAGACAAAGAAACCAACGAGGAAGTCTTACAGGAGCCGCAACGTCCTCAACCTTGGGAACCTCCACAGCAGGAGCAGGGGTCTCAGCGGCAGTCTCGGTAGGCTTGACCTCCTCGACAACGACAGGGGCAGGGGTAGTAGTAGTAGCTTCAACGGCAGACATTACAATAATAGAGATAAAGGGGAACTAAGTGAGTAGGGTGTGAGAAATAAGAAGAAGGTGATGGAGGGATAAAGGTGGGGACGAGCAGGGATATATTAAAGACGAGAGAGAGAAGGGGAGGGTCACCCTGCAGAAGAAGAGAGGGGAAGAGAGGTAAGAAGAGAGAGATACGGTGGCCTGAGCCAGTTCCGCCCCCTCTTATTCGTGTTTGGCTCCGCCCGCGCTAACCAAACAACGGGTGACCAGAACTCTATTCCCTTCCCAATATCCCTTTTTTGGCTAACTCCCCCCCTTTGACATTTTTTTTTTTTCATTTCTATCCGTCTACTGTACTGAGCCCGCTCGAACGCACTCGTGTGACATGACATTCCAACTTGTCCAACGTAATACGTAGGAGAACCCATGAAAAAAAAATAAAGATAGGGAAAAAGGGAAACGAGAATTACAAATAACATAACGCCCGATCACGCGTCTCCTGGTTGTCTCGACGTCTCGACTCGACCGCTGCCGCTTAGAAGCCCTCACGACCTACTTAATGTGCAACGAGCTTCCTATCACAGAAAATAAGAACATATTGTATTTACTAAAAGGTGTCCGCTGTATATATAACTTGGACCGCACTGGCCCCATACCCACACCCGTAGTCCTGTGAAGGGGTGAGAGCTTGTGCCTGCCCCGGCTATCACGCTATCACTTCATTCTCGTGCCGATACTGTATCTTCCGCCGAGGAGATCCATCTGACTCACCTCTCATTTCTCATTTTACAACTTCGAATATGTCTCCCTCGGCTTTTGTGCAGTGCAGCTAACGATCATCAAGGACGGCGTGGGTTATATTTTTGCACGTTATCTCCATTCAAATTGGCCCTGCACATTTGTTTTGCTGCCACAATCGTGGCATCAAATGGGCTTCCTTCATTTAGATAGTGGCCCCTTGTCGATTATCGATCTCCTCACTTGGACGCAGTCGGCTTGCCAACGCCATTCGTTCACAGTTCATCCTAAGTTACCTCCCGTCACCGCACTACTGTAGCTGCCATCTACGTATACTTGTGGTGCAGTGCTTGACGAACTGCTTCCGTCACCGCCGCCCATGTATTTCACATCTTGACTCCTATGACGCCTCTCCTATGACGCCTTAATCACGCCCACGCCCACAATTATGGAATGGAAATTAACGCCCGTCCTTCGGCTCTCCCTTCCGATTCTTCCGCCCACGGGCTCGAAACCACAGCGCAGTGAAAGTTTCGGAGGGACGGTAGATCACAAGATCATTTCTGTGACTGTGACCTGAGGCCCAGCACGATTCCGAGGTGGGACACGGAGACCCTTCGCCTTCAATCGCCTCCGCTTGGCCTCTGTTAAAGATGTGAGTCACGCACTAGAACAGCAATGCATTTCCACTCGCGTGGACTTACCTTGAATATATTCTTCGTCTTCCCTTTCATCAAACTGAATATCTTCCAGTGCCGCATCTTCGTTCATTAATATGTCGTCTTTTCCCTCGTTTTCCTGCTTTTCCTGCTTCGCACGCTTCATCACCTTGAATTTTGCCACGAAGAATCCATCCATGTTGTGCACGTGGGGGTAGAACCGTCGCGTCAACTTAATGCTCGCATGGAAGGATTTACCGCGATAGCTAGGATAACCCGGGCGTCCGAATTCGAGGCCAGCATCCACCAGGTGAACGTTGGGCCGCTTTCGGAGTGCATAGTCAACAACAGCTTCGTTCTCGTCGACCGTGACTGAACAAGTCGAATAGACCAAATATCCACCCGTTTTTGAAGCTGGATTGACGCTATCGATGGCACACAGAATAAGTTGTTTCTGTAAATGCGACAGCAGTGTGAAATCTCTTTCCGTCTGACATCACCATGAGGAATTAATCAAATTCGACAACTTTATCATGAGCACATGATGTAACAAGTCAGCGCCCGATGACGCACCTTGTTGATTTTGACGCCTGCGTCTTTGCTAATCACGCCCGTCCCGCTACATGGCGCGTCGAGCAATACACGATCAAAGCCGCCCATGACTTTGGGGAACTCACGTCCGTCATAGGAACATACTACGACGTTTTTGCACCCTAGTCGGTGTACATTGGCTGTAAGACTCTTGGTCCGAGCCTTGTTGGCGTCATTAGCAAAGATGATCCCGGTGTTTTGCATGAGCGCTGCCATGTGTGTTGTTTTTCCACCAGGTGCAGATGCCATATCAAGGACGCGCTCGTGAGGTTGCGGTGATAGGGCGATCACAGGTAGAAACGATGACGCGGCTTGCAGCATGTAATGACCGGAAAGGTACTCCGGCGTTGCTCCTGTGAAGGCTTCATGAGTAAATCCATGAGGACGTGATTGCGGGTGCTTTACCGATTGGTATACTGCTCTCAAACACCTGGAGCCCAACGTTGGTCCACTTGCCTATTGGTTCCAAGTTGACGCCACGATTAATCAGTGCCTGCGCCAGATCCCGACGTCTGGTGCGGAGTGTATTTGTCCGGATGGAAACGGGACGAGGAACCTCGTTTGCGTCAAAGAACTCGAGGGCCTGGTCTATTCGTCAGGATACGGATGCGGAGTCGGGAAGTCTAGTGGACATGCCTCTGCTATAGGGAAAAGCTGGAATAACTTCTCGGCCAGAAAATCGTTATATCCGTAATAGCTAGCGATATCTGATACGAGCTGTTCGACAAACTCAGAGCGAGCCCTGTCCAACCATCACCATAAAAAAAAGCCTCAAATAGATGTGATCACGAACCTGCCTGTCCTGGCTCCAGATACTTTCCACCTTTTCAGTATCCGAACGCATTCACGCATTCGTTTTTGAACGACGTGCACCTCTGGGCCACCAGACCTCTTTTCTTCTGCGCGCTCCTCGGTCGTCGGTAAAATGAAGTCTTCCGCTCCAGGTGCATCGACTTCGTCTTCATCGTCGTCCATATCCTCAACGCCATCGAACTCATCCGCCTCGACCAGCGCTGCATTTTGAAGTTCTTCCGCGTCAAGTTGGGCTTCTCGAGCGGCCCTGGCGTCGAGCGCACGAGACCGGGCTGCGAAGTTCGATGCGGTGATAGGTGCATCTTCGTCCTCATTTTCATCCGTGTCGGAATCTGAGGAATTATCGTCACTGTCTTCAAACAATGATCTATGATGTTTGAGTTTGTAAGAGTTGACGTTGACGGCTTGTGCATGGATTACATACCTGGTCGGGTTGGTAGGGTGTCCTCATCTTGAATTCCTTCCCAGCCTTCGCTATTTGCATCACTCTCAACGCCATTCAAGGAGTCGTCGTCCTGTAGACTGTCCTTGTGTTTGGACTTCTTTGCGGGCTGTGGCAAATTGCTCGTTCCTGCCTTGCGCTTCCCTAACCTTTTTGGAGATGCATGTTCCGAGAGCTCTTGAAGAGACTCGGGGTCACCTTGCTTGTTTTTAGCGCGTCTACCCATGATAAATATGGTGGGGAGAGGGAATGTCACTCTGCGAAAGAGATTTGACAATTTGATTGAAGATCTACCAAGCGTCGTGCACACAGAGCACGTGACCATTTATCACTTTTTTTCATTTTCATTTCTTCATTTCCCTTTCCACACACAGACAAGTTTTTGCCTACTCGTTCCTGCCCCTCCACGGCCTCTGCCAGGCTCCGCAACAAAACTTCAGTGCTCTGATCTTTTTCGCGGCCCCTCCCCTCTATCCTCTTTGTCCAGTGATATTTTGCTTTTGTTGAGGGATCTAGCTCCAGCATGACATCTGTGAGAGGGCACAACCACAGCCTCTGAGCCTAGAATCGATGGCTGGAGGGATAACTAAGCCCACTAGAGGAGCTGCGAAGAACTGAGGAAAAACAACGCGTAGAATAGAGGCGGGTGTTTTAAAGAACTTTTCTACTAGGTATGTTCTTGTAGCGCAGCAGTCGCATGTACCTGTGAGCAAGTTGCAACAGCGGACGATGAACAGAAAGGTAAGGACCTTCTATGATTTATCCGCTGGCCGCTACGGGACTGAAGAGTGCAGTAGTGTCGTACGTTCGGGACGCCAATGGCTGCATGAAATGTACCGTACTCGGACCACCAGATCTTATGTATGAAAACAATTGCAAAAAACTTCGCACTGACGTCGTTATGTTTACAAAATAAAACGAATGGCCCTGTAGCTGGACTATACGTGATCGATTGACAGGCCTGGTGAAGCTTGGACGTCTTGGACTTGGATCTACACAACACGCGAAAGGAGGTGTCAAAATCGGGTGTTATTCAGGGCTTACATGCGAGCCCTTTTCACAATAGTTACAACATTGTTATGCCAGCACACGAACTCAGGTGGCTTGGGTGTGAAGGACAGTGAAGTACATACAGTATTTGATGCTCTGAAATTCTACTACAAATGAAATAAGGAAGACATGGGCGACGCATTCACCAGGACTGCGTCATCTTGGTATACAAACATATCCGAAAGAAAAAGTAAGTAAGTATCGTAACAATCACGAAAACCCGTAGTCGTAATCAATGATAAATATCGATGAATTATTGAACCAATGGCCGCATCTAGCCGTGCAAAATCGAACATGCCCTCAATCCCTACACAAGAAAAAGAAACGACTTCGAGTATAAACCTACTCTTTCAAGGTTTGGTTGCCGCACCCCTTACCAGCCCCCACCACTGCGTTTGATCCAACACCTGCCCATCACTGCTTCTCCGCGAAAAGCGAACTTTCTTGACAGGAGGTACGCCCTGCGCCGTACCCTCCTCTCCCGGACGTTGCACAATTCTGCGAGGTTGAGAGACACTGCGCACAACGGGTGCATTTGATCCACCGGTCGCGAACGATGCATTTTCCCCAGCTGAAGTATCATTCGGGCCATAGAATGCACTGAGATCTTGGAAACGTGCAGCCCTTGGACTAGGGACTGAAGGAAGGAGACCATATGGGGGTGGTTCTACCACTACGGAGTGGACATTATCAGGGGCAGGGTGGAATGAATATACTTCAGGCATCGTCGTTCGCACAGGGTCGGGGTAGGCCGGTTGTGAATCATCCCAGGGGGGAGTCAAAACTGAGCTATTGTTAAGAGCGGAAAAGACCCTCGGCGGGTATTCAGTGGCACGATCGTGTGGCAAGGTCACTAGCCTGAGGGGAGGAGGGTTACGGAGAGGATTGGCGATAAAGCATCGCGTCGTAGTTTGGGAAATGTAGAAGTCCGATTTGGCCCAACCTCGGCAGCAGGTGTGTTCTTCCCTCCCTCGACCGGTCTAACCATCCGAGTCAGCGCCCGCGAATGGATTGGAACTAGGCGGGAGATTGGGGAATAGGGCGAATACTTCTGACTAAACGATTCAGCACGCCGTGGTGCAGAACCGATGCTGGTGCTTCCTCGCGGAGCATTCCTCGTAGTGGATATCGTCCCGCCACGCGTACGATTTTCATTGCCGGGCCTCGGATTTTTGCTCTGGAAGCCTTGCCAAGTGTGAGGCGGTTCCCAGGGGATCACCTCCCTATGAATGCTGTTCACTGGGGGGGCGTTGACCGGCGGACTCGGAAGTGAACGCCCATTGTCATAAGTAACCACTGGCAGACCGGTGCGGAGAGGTGTGAGAGAGTTTTTTCGCCGTTCGTCTGTGGGGCTTTCAGCCTTGAATAAATCAGGATTGGAAGGTAATCCATCCCCTTCAGTCCGTGCCAGTGGTAAAGACTCGAGCACGGCCTCGGGATCCACTGGCCGAGGGATGCAAGCCATAACACGAGAGCAATGGCAAAACAGAGAGCTGTAAGCATAAGAGGCCTTAGTATCGCCGGTCACGTATGCATACAAGAGATCTTACTGGTCCCGGAGAACACCCAGCAACCAATGAAGATCGTGAAGATAAGGTCCTTGCACAACGTTTCCGTGTCTCGGCCGGAGTTCAGCAATACGCAATTGAAAGAAAAATCTTACGCTCACCAAAACCGCGACATGAAAAGCTAGGTTTGTAATGAGTGAACAGCACAGAGTTTCCTACCCAACAAGTCAATTACTGAGGTCAAACGTGTTCTCAACTCGGTGGTTGACGACCTACCTGTATAGGCAACAAGAATCGCAAACATCCATATAACATCCCACCCAGGACGAACGTGCATAACAGCCCTGTGCATAGTTTAATACAGAGTGGCCGTCGCAAGGTCTTAGGCAACTCACATTAAATACAATAGTATCGCCGTAACAACATCGAGTATCAGAAAGCAGAGAACGATAATCTCTGTCTCGCATGGTTAGGAGGGTCTCGCATGCTCATACGCAAGACTGACGCACTCTGAGGTGGAGAGGAAAAGGACCACTCGTGGGATAGGAAGATCGCAAAAAGGGCAGCCCATGCGATGCAAATCAGAACTAGGAAAACTACGGGAGAGGTGTCTTGATGAGATGCGAGAGGTCAAGAGGGTGACACTCACTAAGCAAAGTAATCCTCGCACTGCGAAGGACGACCCAACCATTCATGACAAAATAGAAACGAATGTGAAGAAAGGAGAGTCGTAACTCAAAAATCACACGCCTTAGAACCAGACAGAACGGCGAAAACTGAGCCAGTCAGTGGAGGTGCGGAAAAGGTGTTTCGCGTTTGGGGCATCCGGTTTAAGTGTCAAAATATGCACTAGCAGGCAGTCACAGGTGCGAGCATTGTTGATACAGGTAGATAGATGGACGCCACTGGTTGTTACGGGGCGTTCAACACATGGTAGTGTCGAAAAGAACGAGGACCACCTAGACGGCTAGACCAACACATCGGTCTTGGGGATAACACGGGCGCCAAGTTACCATCAGTGAGGCTAAAGCCAGTGGCTACTTGGCAGTTGGCACATCATTTCCGTTTTTGACACAATGAAACAATTGGGCTGTAAAAAATCAATGCAAGAAACAACTTTTGTTGTTGTAATTATAGTCTGCACCGCTGTTTCAAAACAATGTTATTAGTAGGCGCGCCTCTCAAACTGCAGTAGCTCGTGCCAGCGGAAACCATGGAAAAAGAAGTCTAGAAACGACTCGGAATTGTAGGAGCCAATTAGTAGTAAATGCACGGTCAATGCACTCAGGCTGTTACGACGACAGGAATGACAAGATGGGTTATTGACCTCGACGACATTAGGTGAAATGGCCTCAGTCTGAGTGAAACATGCCAGTGGACGCATGATTGTTGTATAACTGGAGCAAAGTACAGTGGCGCGGCGTCGTGAAGGATACGATCATAGAACAACAGGACTGCTGTACTATGTCGTCCCGGAATAGTTCCGGAACGCGTACTTTCAAGGTAACCTTGGACCGGGTCCAGCCCGTGCACAGCAGTGCCACTGTGCCAGTTGTGTTCCTGATCATCTCTCCGCTCCGCTCGGATCTGTCCCAATGGGCGAATCAGCTGGCTGCACAGGTCGATGTCGATCATGGACACCAGTGCACTGGCACGTGGTCATAAGAATCCGCCCTTGTGTTTCTGACATTGTTCTCTCACGAAAGCTGGGATAACTTGTAGGTCAGGAAGTCGTTATACTGTATCTGTAATATCCAACACTACCGTACAACGAGCTGTTGATAAACTCAGAGCGGCCCAGTCCGGATTAATCCTGCCACCACCAAAAGTGCATCAGATATATGTGAATGCGAACCTGCCCCCTAGCTAGGCCTAGCTCTCAGTTCTGAATATATCCCAACCTTTCGATATCCTGACGCATTCTCTCAACTTGAAGAACGACGTGCACCTCTGGGCTGCTAGACATACTTTTCTTTTTCATGCTCTAAATAATTGGTTCCAGTGCGCATCGTCTTCATTTTCATCGTCATCCATATTCTCAACACCGTCACTCGTTTCGACCTGCGCTACCAAACGTTTCTCCACATTTTTTCGTAGCCCTGGAGTCGAGTGTAGTACAAGACCAGGTTGTGAGGTTAAAATGTCACGCACCTGGCCAGGGTCGGTGGGGTGTCCTCGTCTTGGATACCCCAACCAGCCTCCGCTACTTCCATCCCCTTAAACCATCCCAGGACCCTACCCTCTTGTCTGAGCTTCTTGGCGGGTTGTCGCGGGTTGATACCCACTCCTGCCTTACACTTCCCTAACATTTTTGGCGAGGCAAAGCTCCAAAAGCTCTTTAAAAGATTCATGGTCATCTTGTTTGATTTTAGCACGCCTACCCATGATGAACATGAAGGGGAAGGGGCATGTCGCAGTCACTCGGCGCTAATTTGACATTCTCGTTGCGGTGATCAACATGTGACATGCGACTATCATACCATCTACGCTCAAGGCGGTTATACAACCACTAGCCAATTCGTATGCCTAGGGCAAGTCCTACGATGAACGAGGCCCTCGGTTGGAAATCAGCAGTCAAAAAGTCGATTAACCTTCTCCACAACGAGTAGACGGTCGGTGGTCGTCTGGTCCCGTTGGCTTCCAATGTATAAGACACTCCTTCGAAGCGAGCAGCAGCCCTGGACCAATCCACTTTGACTATCGATACGCTGCTAAGATACTATTTGTATAGAGTCGTGTTTGAGTCCACTTCGGAAATGGCATCCCGTAAGATGATACGCAGAGCCGCGCTCACCTGCAACAATACAAAAATCCCGCCAAAAGCGAACGCGAGGGCCTTTGCGCCCTTCTTGACAAAAATGCCCGCGCAAATGCCGCATACAGTCCCAAATGTGAGTTCATACATGTTGACAGCAGACTCTGGGGGAGGAGGGAGAGGTGCTAGGTCGGGCGTTCCCAACGCGGCTGTTGATTGGGGTTTTGAAGGGGTGGTGGTCCCAGCTATTTCCAGTTCTCAACCAAACATTCGTTAAACAGAATAAGGAGAGACTCACGCTCGCAGTTCAATTTCCGGAAGTTTGCATAGAATGAAAATCCGAGACCTGCACCGGCAAGGCCTGTACCCAGAGTAGCTGCAACTCTACTGGGTGTTACATGGTGACTGAAGTGCCGGGTGCGAAGCGGGGATGGAAATGGAGTCCTCTGTAAGGGGTATGTTGCGCGCTTGAAGCCATGTTGAAAGGACAGACGACGAAAGGCTGCCTGGTGCGAGAACGCGTGAGTGTACAGAGATGACATGGTGGCTGACATCAGAGTGATCAGACAGACCGTAGTATTATTAACATTTCATTGTCAACCACCACCGCACGGCTATCCATGCCATCATTTGTCGGATTGATTCATGCTTCCTATATATCTACTACTTAGAACCCCTATATGCATAAGGATCTAGCCAAAGAGTAGCCACTGGCAATTCCAGTTAACCATGTGGAACTGCTACAGAGAGATCATACACGTGACCTCATAGGACCATTCCGAGTCAGTGCTGATGCGCTGATGTGTTAAACATAATTAGGTTACTGCATCGTATCATATACTCAAATACTCAAACAAGTAAACGAAAGCGAACGGCCTAGTGGCCGGATATCACATGATAAGGATGTCAACAACGGACAGCCTTCCATCATCTGTCCGTGTTCGAGAAAGACCTCTGAGAAGAGACATACACCCCTAAGGTTTGGCTGCCGCGTTCAATACGAGCTGCCGCCACTGCGCTGGATCCAACACCTGCCCATGACCCCCTTTCCGAGAAAAGGAACTTTCCTTGACGGGCGGATGGTATGGCTGAGGTGCACCATAATGTTGGATGGTTCTGTGGCGTTCCGTGAGCTTTGGAGTACGAGGGGCATTTGATCCACTAGTCGCGAACGGTGCATTGTTCCCCGATGAAGCACTCTTCGGACCCAAATATGGACTTGACCCTCGGAAACGTGCAATATCTGGTGTGAGGACTGGAGGCGGGGGTTTGTGTGGGGTTGGTTCCATCCACATGGAGTGGACACTCGCAGCGGAAGAGTGGAGTGTAGAAATGCTAAGCTTCGCCTTCCACGTACGGTCTGTATACGTCTGTTCTCGCTGTGGATGGTCGCCGGGTGATGCGGGAACTGAGTGATGGTTAACAACGGAATAGAGAGTTGGCGTATATTCGGTGCGAGGTCGCGTGGTGTGGTCACAGGGGGAGGAGAACCATAGAGAGAGGTTGGCGATAAAACATCGTGCGTTAGTCCAGGGAAGGCGGAAGACCGATTTAACCTATTCTTGGCAACAGGAAGGTTCTTCCTTCCCACGCCAGGTCTAATCACTGACGCTTGCGAATAGATAGAGGCAGGGGGATGTGAAGGATTGCCGAGAGGATTATGATGAGCTGAGTCAACACGCCGTGGTCCGCTGGTGTGCTCTGTCGGGGCATTTCTTATTATAGATGTGGTTCCGCCAGGAGTGTTATTGCTGTGCCTCATATCTGGGCTCTCAAAGCCATGCCAAAGACGAGGCGGCCCCATGGTAATAGTCTCTCCACGAGCGCTGTTTACAGGGGAGGGGGTGCAGTCTGGAGAATTACGTCATTGTAATGAGTAACAAACCCGGTGCGTGAGTCGATGGAATAGAAAGACGAAAATCGCTGTTCGTCCGTCGGGCTGCCGGCCTTGAACGAAGCAGGAGTTGGAGGTGCATCAACCTCTTCAGTCCCTTGCAATGACTCGACACTGGCAGGCTGAGGGATGAAAGCCATAACCCCGAGAGCAATTATAAAACAGAGAACTATAAGCACAAGAAGCCTCAACATCGCTGGTCGGGTACCATACAAGAAATCTTACTGATCCCGGAGAGGACCCAGCAACCGATGAAGATTGCGTGGATGAAATTTCTGCATACCGTTTCCGTGCCTCGGGCCAAGTTAGCCAAACGCAATTGAAAAAAAAAAAGAAAGCTCACCGAAATTGTTACATGGAAATCTCGGACTGTAGATGGTGAATAGCACAGAGCTTCCTATTTAACGTGTTAAAAGTGTTCTCGACTCTGTAATTGGCGGCCTACCTGTATGGATAATGAGAAGCCCAAGCAATCGTGCAACATCCCACCAGAGACGAAAGTGGTGACAACCCTAGGTGTAGTGTTAATACGAGGCGGCCTTTCCAAGGATTTGGGCGTCCCACATTAAATACAAGAGGACCGCAGTGAAGCCATAAAGCGATAGCAAGCTAGCGACTAGAATTTCTGCTTCGCACAGTCAGAGAAGTTACGCATGCTTATAATCAGGAGGACGGACTCTGTAATCGAGAGAAATGGGACGACTCTTGAATAGGAAGACGCGAAAAGGGTTGCCCATACGAGGGAAGTTAAAGTCAGAAAACCTATGTGAAGGGACAGCTCGATGAGATACGAGTGGTCAAGAAGACTGGCACTCACAAAACAAAGTAATCCTCGCCCTGCGAAAAATGACCCAAGCACCCATGATAAATAGAAACGAATAGAAACGAGCTCGGAGAAAGGACAATTGTTTGCCCGACGCACCGCGCCTACGACGTCCGTCCGTATGCGAAGTTCGAAGCGGAAAATGAGCCAGTCAGTGGAGGAACGAAAGAAGAAGTTATGTATTTCAGGTTCAGGGTATACGCCGATGAAATGTACTTTTCGGGGACCTAACCATCGCAGGGTGGCTGTGGGAATAACTGATAGATGGTCATTGATGAGTGTCGTTATGTGGCGTGCCCAACCTGGGCGCTGGCACAGACAGTACTCGCGCTAGTCATATTGGTTGCGTGGGAGAAGATCATGTGTCGGGCGCTAGCTGTGCACATGCTTTGGCACATGCATAATAGCTTGTTTGTGATCTGTATCACTCAGTTTTGTGACAGTGATGATATTGGGCGCGGACTCGTCGTCAGAATATTTCGGGAGACAAAGGACCATCACAGGAGGAACTACGATAGTTGTTGTTGTTGTTCCTAAAATAAATAAATGAGAGATTCGGGCACACCGGACCGAGACGTGCATCACAACCGCTGGGCGAGCGGCATTTGTTTGTTGACGTTACCCAGCCCGATGTCGACGGGTATCAACGCCCGATATCCATCATCTCGTATTCTTCCCTGCATCCCTCAGAACAGGGCGAAAAGCTAGGGGTATATCCGACTCGAAGTCCATGCGTCTCGCGAAGGACTCTAGGTCATCGGTACGATGGTTGTAGTCTAAAACCGCTGAAGTTAACCAGTCTAGTTGACACGTTTGAGGGATGATATACAGTACCTCCGAAACAGTAGTCGCCTCGACGAGCCGACGGGCTGTATTATGCGCGCTGTCAGTCATCATGTGCAAGAAATTTTTTGCCCTGCAATCCATATGGCCGCCATCACTCGTGTCGGCTGCTGCATTTTTCAGCCGCGGACAACCATGGCAATGTACGAGATACTATGAATCAGCTATTGGCACCGGGATGATTTTGCGACGACCCGAGGAGCGAAATAAAACATGTCTATATACGACGGAGTCTTGGAGATTGAGGCGAAAAAAAGTACGGATCTTCATAAAAAAATTTGTTGTTAGCGTCGCTTCGGTTTCGTTTAGGAAAGCGACGCAACGCTACCCGGCGTGGCCCTCCTTAGCAAGGAGCACTGAGCAGAACTGGCTCGGATGACTACCGTATTCATCTACATATATCTCGCCCGACTAATTGCCGTGGGAAGTAGCATCGTTGAGAGAAACCAAGGAGATAAGAATCCGGTTAGTAGAATGTATTGCTGTCAGTAACTTAAGTTGCACCTATTTACGACGTTTGCGCATCTCGAGAAGTGGACTCACACCCCGGGGCGTCAGTGATCCAACCAAGGATGTCGTCCGAACAAGAACCGCTCCTTCCATCATCGAATCCACCAGAACAGCCAGAACAAGCAGAGCAGTCCCCCCAAAGGGGCGACTTTCCACTTGGCGCGTTTCGCGTGGGCGAAGCCCTAGAATCAGCTTACGTTCACAAGCTCGTCATCTCCCTCGTCCGTGTCTTTTCTTCCCACCCGTTACCTTTGACACAAAACACATACTTCTGCAGATCGTCATAGACGCAGTATGCGTGCTATAGATCTCGGATATACCCTTTTAAGCCCCGACTGTGAGACGCCTGGTGGAGGAGAATCGCCAGAGTGGTTGGAAGTGCTTTCCTTGATTTCGACCATAATCACCACACTCTTCCTCGTCGAAATCCCTCTCACACTCTGGTCACTCGGTTTCGAGTTTTACAATCCGCGCGGTCCCGTCACACATGCCACTCTCCACGTCTTTGATGCCATCATCATCCTAACCACCTTCGTGTTGGAGGTCGTCCTTAGGGGTAAGGAACGTGAACTGGCGGGTTTGCTCATCATTTTGCGTCTGTGGCGTCTTTTGAAGTTGGTTGGAGGTGAGTAACTGCCTACTACTACTTGGTCTGGAGATGATCTGTTTGCTTACACTTTGGTAGGTGTCGCCATCGGTAGCGGAGAGCTTGAGGAGGACACATATAAGGATCTGGCTCGAGTAAAGCGCGAGTTGGAAGACTCGCAACACGCGCTCACTCGGGCCCAGGATGAGATTCAGGAACTTCGCGCGAGGCTTACTGGCTAGAATCACAAGCCTCTACGGTCGAATAACGACCATGTTTCCTTATCTTGTTATCTCTCTCGAATGTAGTGAGGCTACCTTGTTATCTTTGCTTGTACAGTACTATATGTTGCTACATAAGCTCTTCCCAGGACAATGAAACCGATATTAAGGATTAAGAATACACAGCCATGAGTTTCCAGATACACCAATTAGTAATGTTACATCTCTCATAATCGCGCGTTTAGGCCCTGAGAGCCTGCTCGGCATGCACCCACTCTGACCGGTTATCGACCGGAACGGGCTCGTTTTCGTCCAACGACGCTGGTGGATATGGCAAGAATCGCGATTCACCCGCCGCCGCCGGTGTCTGTGGCTGCGATCCGGGATACTCGGGCGGATCATTGTCCGAGTCGCCAGCTCCCGCTCCCTGTCCATTATTCCCCACCCCACTCTCCCCGGACCACCACTTAAACTCTACTGTTCTCGCGCGACGGAAGTGGAAAGGGTGATCCCTACCAGGCCGACCGGGGAGGAGACGTCCCCACCATACGTCCGATGGGGTGGGCGATGATGGCAGCGGCTTCTCGAGATTAGGACTGCCTGAGAGTTGGTTCTCCACGTCTCGAGGGATCGAGGACGTTGAATGCCGACGGGAGAAGACGGATAGACGCGTAGGACCGGACGTTTCAAGCGGGGGGATTTGAGGTGCTGACTGGGAACTGCGCTTGCCCGCTGCGCCGTCGTCGATGAACCAGACGATGGTATAGATTGAGGTAAACCACAACGCTGGATACACGCGCAGGTGTGTGATACACAGCGTCGATATCGCCACAAAGTAACCCAGTACTATACGCACAGGGTGTATTTAGAAGAGACGTCGGGGTAGAACAGGAGAAAGTTGTACGCACACAGCGTTGAGGCCAGCCAAGAGATAGGAACCAGAATGGTAAACGATGCGCAGACCGAAATTGCTGCTTTCGTGTCGCAGAACTCAGGAGGTCCGCTCATCGTGACAAAGATGCTACCCGCTATTGACTCTAACATCAGCGACATCAAAAAAGAGGGAGAGTAGATAGTGCAATACCCATCTGTAGCATCATGAAAATACCGGCCCACATACACTCGAACACTATCATAGACGTAGAGATAAACGAGATCTTCATGTCCATCAAAGCCCTGTATGCTTGTCATAAACAAACAGATAATCGTGGGGGCAAAATGAGATTACGCACGAAGCGATACAAAGGGTTGTTGCGATGCCATTGAAGATTATGAACGCAGACGCTCCGCCAACTAACCGAACCCGCACCCGAGAATCAATCAAGCACGAGAGAGAATAAGGTTAGATAAAAAGACCCACCATGAGCCCCAGCTGCCCTACTTGCACCCACATTCCAAATTGCGAATACCAGCGCATTCAAGTTGAGATAAATCTGTACAGCTAAAAAAATGCAGATTAATAAGTACTACATGAGAGGGAGCGCGCAACGATCCAGGTACACCACTGACCAAAAAAGACGAATCGTGAAAGAAGGAACGGGGTTTTGATCAACAGAAGGCTAGAGGGTAGATCCTCCCACTGGGGCGTTGACATTTCTCGTTAGTTACACCAGTGTATCAGTTAAACGCCGGCCGAGAAGTTGGATCTGGCACCAGGACAGACCACAGGTGAGCGCGATTAGGTGGGGACGGTGGGGACGGAAACGGTCGGAGAGAGAGAGGGAAAGAGTGGTCGGTGGTGGCTCCTTATGGAGTCGGGGACGAAAAAAAAAAAGTGAATCTTTTTGCTCCCGACATGTGGGTGGATCAAAAGTGTTTAGAAGAGGAATAATAGCTTTGCAACATGCCACTGACACCCTCGCGTGCGGTAGTGTGGCAGTAAACAATGCAAAGCCGAAACAATGCCGGACACACTTTTCTCCCCAGGTAAACGGAGAAACGACACAAGTATGTTCATAAGGAGAAACAAAAGCCAAAGGACACAACAAAAGTGATGTGTATTCTGTGCGTGGACCTCCCAGTGAGTCGAAGAGGATAATGACTCGAGAATGTATGGCGGGTGCATTGCGGACTCGACACAGGGAGATGGGATGGACTCGGGCGGAGGAGGCGACGCGGAGAGGCTCTGGAAAAGCAAGGTTCATTTGGACCCAGCAGCCTATGCCACAATTCCTACCTGCTAAAATTTCTGCTTATTGAACCCGCTTAGTCGTACAGACCCTTACCATACAGGCTGGCAACCTAGCGAGTGGGCACGATCACCAACATGAAAATTTGTCCATCATGCACGGGGCTGAATGTTTCAGCGAAACAGCGTGAGTCCGGAGGGTGACATAAGGGATAAGGATGATAAGGATGTACATCAACTGTACAGCTGTAACAAGGGTAGCCATTTCCGGAGACAATGATCCGGAGGACACGTGATCATTTCGCCGCATAAAAGAGGGTCGCATAACATCACAGCCAGCGGCAATGATCTCTAGTAATAGCCTGCGCACAACACGGTTAATCCTATACTTCATTCTGTTTTCTTATGGTCGACATTCAACCACCCATCTCCCTCATACAGTCCGCACAACCCGATCTAATGCTTCCGCGAAGTATCGAAGATTTTTACTGTTCAGCCCAGCCATCGAAATCCGACCGTTTGCAGTCAGATACACATGTGCATCTTCGACCAACGCCTTTGATTGTGCTGTAGAAATTCCAGTGAAACTACGGCAACAAACAAACAATATCAGCGAAATGACACACTTAAGAGTTAAATATCCTAACGCACCTGAACATTCCGATCTGATTGATGATATGGTCCCAGTTCCCCGGCGTCTTGAGCTCATTGGTCAACACCTCGTGTAGCTGTTTGCGCATGTTAATGATGCGGCCAGCCATCGTACGGATATCCGCTTTCCACTCCTCGAAAAGTTCCGGAGTGTTCAAAATCAATGCAACCTTGATGGCATCAGCATCGGCATCAAATCAAGGCCCAGTTATTGGTCACGGCACTGCTCACCACGCGCGCACCGTACGACGGGGGTTCGATATCTCGCTCCTCTGCAGCACAGACAGTTGACTGCGAACGCGGCCCACAGTCTCCTTATTAGGAAGTATGATATGAAGCGCGCCGACCCGTTCACCGTACAACCCAGCATTTTTAGCAAAGCTCTGCAATCAGTCCGTTTGAGGATACTTTAGCACCAAAAGTAAACTTGCCACTGCGTACCTGGCAGACGAGCATAGGTACACCTCTTGAAACAAAGTGCCTTACTGCAGTGGCATCCCGGTCCAGGTCACCGCTTGCGAAGCCTTGATAGGCCGAGTCAAAGAAAGCATAATGCTTTCTCGCGAGGAAGACACTCGCAATGGTCTTCCATTGCTCATCCGTAGGATCAACACCCGTGGGGTTGTGCGCGCAAGCGTGCAGCAAGAATACCGAACGCTCCGAAGCACTCTCCAGCGTGGTAATGAACCCATTGAAGTCGAGCCCAATCGTTTTCGGGTCGTAATAAGGATACGGGCGCTGCTCGATGCCGACATTTTTGAAGATGGCGTTGTGGTTGGCTGTATGGCGTGCAAGATTCTCTTTTATTAAGTATCCACCCACAAGCGGGAGGGCGGAGGCGACAACACGTACCCCACGTTGGATCGCTAAGATAAATTACCTTATCGCCATTGAACTGATAATACCTACTCAGGAATAGCGCAGCCAAGTGGTTCGCGCCAGTCCCAGAGATGGTCTGTGCGCTGGCGACACGATCGCCAGCAATAGCTGGGGAGTCATGTCCCAATATCAAGCGCGCCGCGCCAGATACATATTCGGGGAGGCCGGTGATGGGGAGGTACTCGTGATTCAGCGTAGGGTCACTTAAGATGATAGATGAAGCCTATATCAGTAGTAGTGCATTCATGAGTGAAAAAATCCCAAGTGAAAAATCCGGAAAACACACACACACGCACCTTTTTAACGACAGGGAGTACCCACGGCTTGTTGTCGTCGTCACGATAAGCGCCGACGCCGAGATTGACCTTCTGTGGGAAGGTATCTGCTTGGTAGGCTGCGGTAAGCTTGAAAATGCTATCGCCACGGTGTGAGGGTGTTTCGATCGGTGTGTTGTAGGCAGTACCAAGGCTTACCTATCCGGGGGAGCCAGCGGTACGGTATCCCACGTCTCTGTAGATGATGAGTGTGCTGGCTTATCGTCTAATGCCTCGATAAAACACACACCTGCGCTCATGGTGAAATGGCGTGCGATCTGTTGCAATCTACCAGACATTAGAAACTGAGGGTGGAATTCGCCCAGCTCTCACATTAGTACTTACTACTACAGTCACACGTGATAAAGAGAGAGAGGAGGGCTGCCAGCTACTTTACTAGTATCGCTCGACTTTTGTACCATATGTGGTGGCGCCCAGCTCTCGATAACCGTTTAAAGACCGCATGTCATCGCAAACAGCGACACGTAGTGGCCCGAGCTTTACGGCGTTACTCTTCCCACCCGAGGCTTTCACCACTTGCTCCTTTAGCTTTTAGCTCCGACATGCATCACTTTCCGCGCATCACACGACTTTCACTCATAAACGTCATTGGAGTTCGATACAAATCGACGCTAGTAATCTACAAAGGGGAAATATGCCCAAGATAAAAAAATTGGCAGGGCAGGATTAAGGGGAGGGATAGGGATAGATAGTATCCAAACAGATGTCCATGAGTGATATGCGCCAAAAAAAAAATAGCGTATGTCGACAACATATGATGTCGTATCCACCGGGGAGGAGAGCACGTGTATGGTAGCGGGCTATTGATGCCGCAAGGTAAGGTGAGGTGCTCGTGAAGAAGGGAGCAATATCAGGATTTAGAGGGCCCCGCGCGGAAAAGAGGTCATGCGGTGGCCATCTTGGACGCTACGGTCCGCTCGCTCTCCAATTTCAGCTTGTTTCGGTTGAAGGCTTGTTGTCGACAATCTTCAAGGTTATTGCACGCATGGTGCTCCGGTAACCGATGCTGTGTAAGAAAGAACCAGTCGACGTTAGAACGCGTATACAGATGCGGGACGAATACGGCGCGGGGGAAAACGTACAGTGCCACAAAAGTCAGAGCGACAATGAGGGCAGTTGCCAATGATGCGCAAAGCGGCTTGATTGCATTGTTGCTCGCCGTGGAATTGGCAACGCTTCTTAGCCGGCATGTCTTCTTAAAGATGTTTTTATGTGGGGGACGAAAGATAGGTGGTAAATTCAGGAAAAGGAGCTTGGAGAGAGAGCTGAGCTATAGAGAAATATTTGTGAGTTTCGGGACAAAGGGAAATGACGGTAACGGATGAATAACGTACGGGTGTGGGACGAGAGCGGCAGGAGGAGGGTGGCACTTTACGAGGGAGGGGAGGGTGATGGTGTGGCCCTCGATTTATACCAGCGAGGACTGGGGACGCGTCAGCATGTGGATCTGAGATCGACGGACCGTCCTGTACCATGATGGCAGTTTCCGGGCAACGGGTATCAGTCGGGGGCACCGCACTCGCTTGCCCGCACAACCTCGTGTTGGCGGTGCGGCGCTTTGTATAATAGGCTTAGTATTTCAACACGCTGCAACCGCACTACACCCCCATTCCAGACGCTTCTTTGTGTTTTACCGGCCGGCCTGAGTTTTGTTTTTACCTGCTTCAGAATTGTGCCGATCAATCTAAAGGGCGCCCCGGGTATATGTTGTCGCAGATCCCTTGTCTCTCCGCTCTCCCGTCTCCCATCGCCCGTAACCAGGCGAGCGTCTACAAATTTCCCTAGCACGCATGAACACAGGCATTGTGGGAACTTTTTCGAAAAATTCCCCGCCATCTAGACCTTTCTTCTCCACATCTGTCAGTCGCGCAACGCCACCAACTGTGAGAATTGCAGTTCATTTATCCCCTTGGCCAGTCATATCTGATCTGGTGACTCATTCCGTCATGCACAATACTAACGGGTATCATATTCAGAGTCAGAGAAACACAGTGAATCGAGATTACTCGATGCACTAGTCACCGAGGAGTAAATGATAGTATACTAAGGGCGGCACATGTCCGAGGGGGCGTGAATATACGTTAAAGGGTACGGAGACGCGGAAAGGAGCGACATGAATGGCTTGCAAAAAGGTGCAATAAATACATCAAGCGGCTCAGATGTTGCGGCCATAGAGATAATAAAAGAACGAGAGACCCGACAGGACTTGCATAATTGTATTATTTCTTATTTTTCTCAACTTCAATGGCTACGATGGCGCCAGCGACGCCGAGGATGATGAGGAAAATGAAGAAGCAAATCCAGCGCTTTTGGCGTGCAGATCGTGCGGAGGTGACAGCCTTTTCCGTGTAGCCAAGACTACCGGGCCGGTGAGAACGTTGCCCCAATAATCAAAGACTCGTACTCACCCAGTTTCCACGTCCTTTTCTACCACGGTAGCCTGAGCCTCGATAGTATTAATGGTCTCATCTTGTTGTT
This sequence comes from Russula aff. rugulosa BPL654, assembly GCA_022496225.1. Lineage (NCBI taxonomy): Eukaryota > Fungi > Basidiomycota > Agaricomycetes > Russulales > Russulaceae > Russula > Russula aff. rugulosa BPL654. The sequence goes on along the minus strand of WTXE01000018.1, from coordinate 211,184 downwards.
CAACAAGGATACTCATCTGTCATTTCAAGGTATAGTCAGGTAACCAACCACATAATGTGTACAGAAAAAACGAACGTCGTTGAATAGTTGCGCGAGCTCGGCGATAGTCCGTTCAATACGCTTGATATCTTCATGACGTTCTTGTACCTCGCGATAAGCAGCACGAGACTCGCCATATCTGTTCGAGTTCATGAGCTGATAAAAAGTTCAGAAACACTTCAAACAACCAAAGAGTGAAACGCACAGCTTGAGAGAATATTTGTCCACCTTGGTCATCCTCGACAACAGCACGCACTTCTTCCGGTGTCGCATCAGGTTTGACTGGGAATGTAAACATTGTCTGAGATATACACGAATTCAAGCGTGTCAGATGGCAACGCACCAATTTTGAACTGGCGTTCCATCCTCTGTTTGTATTTCTGCCTGTACTGCTGCTCTACCTGTTGGAAATTTTGAATGGCCTCAACGAATTTCGACTTGACCAACGCGGTCTATTTGATTAAGGTTAGACAATGATGCCACCCATGTAACGCAAAACGCACCTGCTGTTTCTTGATTTGCGCTTCACGCGCAGTACCCCCCTGGCGCTCCAGAGCCTTAATCCTTCGCTTGAGAGTTGTGCTGAGGGCACTTGTCTCGCTGACAAGATCTTCCAGCAGTTGAGTATTGCGCGCTGTTGCAGCATCGTCCGTGTTGTTAAGTGACCGTGCATGTAGGTCTGATATTCTCGCGACGTTCTCATTGAAAAGCTTGATACTATCTTGAATAGACGAAATCTACATAACAGGGACAATGACGTTGGTCAGTTAAGAGAGTGGCTCATCGTACTCCGAGGGTTCTACCTCATCATAGAAAGTTGCCATGGAATCCCCGGCCATGTTAGAAGTTAAATGGGCTGTGCTAGGATTCGCTACGTCGGACATCTCATAGCTGGGATTGTCGTCTTGTTGGGCGTAAGGGTTTTGGCGCCGAGGGTACCCTCCGTCAGAGCGTTGTGTTGGATACGAACTGCTACAAAATGGGTTCAGGTGGACACCCGGGGGGGAAAAGGCATAAAAATATACTTGTTGGAATAGTTTCCCGCAGTCTGCTGAGCCTGAAGAGTCACCAATTAATACAAACTGAGCGTGAATCGAATATCGACAAAAAGACCGACCCTCATTGCCGCAAGTCTGTCCCTAGCCATGGCGTGATGGTGTGAAGTGTCGATAAAAGCGTAGAAGGATGGAGGGCTTTGAGTGTATGGACTGGAGAGGGATAGGAGGAAGAAGGAATGGAGGGGGTGTGGTGTGCTATGTGGTGTGGTTTCGCAGCGGTTGCACAGCAAAACACGGCCGAACGATACCCGCCCCGCCCCGCCAGACCCGCACGGTCCCTATGTATACTGCGCCCTCTCACGGCATCGGTCTGGACTGCCTTTGTTACTGTACAATATACACATACTACAGCCAACGTCCCTTAAGGGGAGTACCAGCCTCTATCCCGGCCTACTTTATATTCTAGGCTTTATGCCACCATTTCTGGTATTCCGTTACCCGTCAAGCTTTTCTCGGAGCACTGCAACTTGTCTGTCAATCATTGCGCGACTGGGGCCCCCAACCGATTGCCGCCTCTCTACGCTTGCTTCAAAGTCGAACACGTCATGGACGTCGTCACCGAAATTTGGATGAAGAATTTTGTAATCTGCCACCGTGAGCTCATTTAGTTGACATTTTCGGGACTCTGCGAGGGCCACTGCACGCCCAGAAACGTGGTGCGTCTCTCTAAATGGGACCTGCAAACGTCACAATGCGCTGTGAAAATCATATAAATAAGTCCACCCACTCCTTTCCGCACGAGATAGTCAGCCAAATCGGTCGCCAAAACATCCATTGTGAGAGACTGCCTCATCTTCTCGGGGTGCACCTGAAAAGCCCATAGAATTCGTGGCTACATTGGCATAATCTGGATAACTTACGTCTAGTGTACCTATGACACCTTCGGCGATTCGAAGGCATGCCGAAACAGTGTCGACCGTGTCGAACAGCGGTTCCTTGTCCTCTTGTAGATCCTTGTTGTAAGTGGACGGGAGGCCCTTATAGCTCATAAGGAATCCTGCCATCTATCATGCGCTCAGGATACAAAATCACAAAAACAACAAACCAGAAACTGACATGTCCGAATGTGCGGCCAGACTTCCCACGAAGCAATTCTAAGAGTCGGGATTCTTCTTTTGAGGCATCATACTCGAGCCGGTACTGAGAACGGTGCGTCAGCGATGGGATCACTCAAGAGTGAAAATGAGAGCAGACCTATACGCATCGCTCAGAGTGATGAAGCCGAATTCAGCTGACGAATAGATGATAAAGTCTTCCGAGATGCGACTCAAGTGGGTTGTCGTCAGACTGGCCCACATCATGAATTCGATTACAAAGTCGCGGTCGCCCACACCCCATAGACTATTTTCTGCAAGAGACTGGAATCCGAGTTCCTTTGCGAGGAAGTGGCGATCAACGGCGAAGGGGTTACCCGCAAGTGCGCCCGAGCCGAGAGGAAGAACTGATATCCGCGGGACGAGCTGGTGAAGGCGCTCGAGATCGGTGCTGAAGGAGAAAGCATGGGACAAGAGGAGGTGGGACCAACGAATGGGTTGCCCGCGCTATGCAATGGTATCATCGATTAGATATTCGCTTAAGCGTAGGATAAGGAATGAACGAAACGAAACCTGGAGATGGGTGTATCCTGGCATAAGGTGATCCCTCTCCTTGTCAGCACGGTCAACCATGACCCGGATAAGTGAGACCAGGGCTGCCTCTATCTCGCTAACTTGTTCAAGAAGCCAAAGGCGCATATCCGTCGCGACCTGATCGTTCCTCGACCGACCAGTATGCAATTTACCCCCTAACGGTCCTACCAGTTCGCTCAAGCGGCGCTCGTTAGCGGTATGGATGTCCTCATCGTCCGGCTGAACCTGAAACTGCTTAGGATTGAGCGATACGAAAGGTCGTGGTAAGAAGATACGGAATCAAACCTGGCCAGTTTCCCATTCCTTGCCAACAGCCGTAAGACCTTGGACGATCTTGGTCTCCTCTTCCCTGGTCAGGATGCCAACGAGAGTCAACGCCTTAGCATATGCGATCGAGCCGCGAATATCTGCGGCGTGCATCCTGCGGTCGTATTTCAGTGATTCATTGAACGCGTGCATCCTATGTGAGCAGTCAGTAACTAGACCGGGCAAGGCGTGATACCAAGGTAAATCACAGTGGATCCGTCTGCCCCGTGAAGCGGCCACCCCATAGTTTCTGCTTGGCTGGGTTGCCTGCCATTGTACGGTATCATTTACCAGTGGAAGAAAAATGCTCGCAAAGAAGCTGATTGATGACAAATACAGACAGTTAAGACGGTGCTCGATCACGGGCAAATAACGAGGATGTATGCTGGACCCAAGCCGGTGAGAACGGGACTATCTTACATCCTTGGCCCATGATCGCGGAGCACAAGGCATACAGGCCTAGGTATTTGTATTGCATCGTGTCAAAGAAGACTCGGATGCGACTGTGTACTTCACACTGACCGTGGAACCCAGGGTTGGCCCGACAAATAGCAACTGAACGACTAGAGTACTTCCCACACTTATTGATACCGAGACCACGCGCTCAACTTGATTCTAATGCATCCGAGATCCTCCGGCACAGGGTATGGCACATTCTCGTGATCGACGTTCGATATGATGCCATTAATCTAAAGTGTAACCCGAATTGGATTGCAAAGATATCGTACGGGCCGAAATGAATGCGTGCTCTAAAATACAGTTACAATTAATATGATTTAGGTCTAACGTCTAAAGAACTGCGGTATGAATCATTCATCAGATCGATATCAGACGCCACAGCTGGCAACTAGAGCGTCCCAAAGGGGGGCCAGTCAGTGGCAGTCATTGACGTTTATGCATGTTTATGGGTGGAATCAATTAGACTAGTCCCGTCCATCGCTTCCCAAGGAGGATGCTCGCTACGAAAGACAGGAGGGACGCGCCAGTGCACACCCAAAACGTGAGGCTCCAGCATGTGACGCCGATACAGACACCACCACCACCAACACAGTGGTGTGCTGAAACAAATGCGTAGAGGTATGAAAAGAGAGGTGTCCCGAAAAAGGGCGCGTAGGTTATTAGACCGAAATTGCGTCCACAGTCCTTTTCCCCCCAAACGCAGGATACAATACTAGGTCTGTGCCAGGGCGGGGGCTATAAGCGATATAGGAAAGGAGCAAGCAGAAGCTGTGACATACAGAATTGTAAAGGTGGTGCCATATGCAGCACCAGTGGCAACACTGGATAAAGGTCATTGAACAAAATGTGAAGGCAAAAGGCCCAAACCGGCATACCTGAGTATCCAAAGGTCATCCGGAGTTCTAATAGCTAACTCCAGATATACGAACGCGCCTGCCAAAAGAATAGATGTGCCAGACAAGAGCACGACTCTACTAATTCGATACTTTCGCAAGGGCGGCCTATCGCCAGGTATATGGGAGGTGAGAGGAGATATGAAGTCCGCAAGAGGGCCGGAGATAAGTCGCGATAATGTGTTGGAAATGGAAAGAAGGCGGACTTGGGTCGTAGTCACAGTTTCTGCGGAAGTAGAGAGCGACTTGATGCCAGACATGGACTCATGATACAGAGAAAGCACAATGGTCCCTATATTCGAGATGATCATTTCACACTACAGATGGTTGGTCAGAAATGCACGAATTGCGTATCAAAGAGGAAACTCACGGAACCAAGTATAAAGAGTACTGTGAACGCCAGGGCCCAGAAGGAAGGATCTCGGAACAAATGTAGGACAGAACTGCCTTCATCGGCCCGTACGGCCTGTACGTCCAGACGAGGTGTTTTGTTGGGCAGAAGGGCTGACGCTCATCAGTTGAACTTTCCTCATCACTGCCAGAAACAACACTGTCAGACTCTGATGCAACTCCGCACTGCGACGTGGGTATGCGTAGGGTAAAAGCGCCGATAAGATGGATGATTCCAGAAGCGAAGGCCAAGAAAATCATGAAATGGGTAACATTCAAGCCAGTAGTCGGGTCGGTGAAGTATCTGGATGCCAAGAAAGAAAGGAAAAGGGGCGATAATCCAAAGAATGTCATGCTTATCCCTGTTGCAGCACCCGGATATTGAGGGAAAGTCTTAGAGGCAGCAAACATGGACGAAAAAAAGCTGCTCTGTGTGAGGTGACGTGTACATCGACGATGTTGACACGTACGAGGAAACAGCCCCAAGACCCATTAGAAAGAAGCACGCCGCGAGGATCCTGAAGGAAGACTTGGATGGTTCCGTTATGTCATCGGGAGTCTTTGCAACTTCAGCCGCAAAAAGACTAAAACCGGTGGTAAAGAGGATGGAGGCGGTCAAGGAGCATACTGAGGGACCGTATTCATCGATAACTTTGCCAACAATAGAGGCGAACGGATATTGGCCTGTCATTCCACTGGGGCAATTCAAAAAGGGAAGTATAGTGGTAAGCTAAAAATCTCACAGAAGCGCAATGGTGGTTAGCTGTGGCTGTGTGAGCTTGAGATGGTGAGCAAGGCTTGGCGAAAGCAGGGGAAAGGTAAAGATTCCTCCAGCAAGGAGACTGAGGTCGTTCAGGGATCAATGGCACTGAAATAGAGTCGGAAAATCGAAGAACATACGCATTTGCTGCTATTGAGAGACAAGTAAAGGATAATCTTATGAGGGGCATCTTGGGCCCTTGTTGGAGTGTGATTGACAGCCAGCGCTGGGCGTGGCATTGCCGTGGGACATTACCGTGGGAGCCATGAGGCATCATATCGCAGTCACGTGAAAATTCTCGTTTACCACGAATGGTCGCGTCGCGTTGACTCGGATCCACTGGCAGCTTGTTACCACTTACCACCATGCGAACCTATTCCTCCTCCCGTTCTTCTCGCGTGCCTCTCCGCTCATCATCTCCTTCTGATCTATCCTCTCAAGAGCCCTCAAGAAAGCGTCCCCTTTCCGAACGCCTCTCTTTACACAACATACCACCTCTCAAACGTGCTCGTACAACAACCGCATCTAGTTCAACTCCAACATCTAAACCCAAGCCAAAGCCTAAACAAAAGTACAAGGGTAAAGAAGATCGCCCGCCCAAGAGTCTCACCCAACTCCATTTTGCCCTCGACTCGTCCATCTTACGCACATGTCCCCTCTGCGATCTGACTTATACCAAGGGCGCACCAGAGGATGAGACTTTGCATAATTCCCATTGCGCAAGGATCCAGAGGGGTATGCAGTGGCGCCGTGATGAAGAAAGGTCAACATCTGGTGTCCAGTTCTCCGAGATCGCTACCGGCGTGAAACTCAAGGATGGCAAGTCAGGCAGGATTATATCTGTCAGCGCAGATGCTGGGGGAAAGATAGGCTCGAAGGTATGTTCAAAACAGATCGTGATGCTCCTCTATAGCAAACCGAATGATCATCTCGTTTTAAGCTGGCCACACTTCTACAAACGATATCTTTGCACCTTTCGTCGCCCCCGCTCACCCGTGATGTCCTCCGCGTCTCGAAGGTCTACCTCTTCCTCCTTCCATCCGAGCGGTCGCTTCCAAGTGAAACTATCGCGGGCTGTGTAATCGCCACTCACATCTCTACCGCTATGGCAATCGCCTCTCCGGCTGAGGTCCAAGGATCAACTGCCGAAACACCATCACATGCGAAACCTATACCACCACCCACAGCTCGCCTGGTCTCTGTGGACACCAATTCCAGCCTATTTTGCAGACCAGAGCCTCTTTCGACGCCGATGGGCATCCCTCGTGTATTTGTGCCTTCTGCGTACCAAAGGCGCGGCATAGCTCTTCGCCTGCTCGATGCTGCAGCTGCGACCTTTGTGCATGGTTGTCCTCTGAATCCCCGTCTTGGCGAGGTCGCGTTCACCCAACCCACTGCCTCAGGCAAGGCTCTGATGGAGAAGTGGGGTGGAGGTGGTGTGCGAATATATCAAGAATAGAAGTATATCCCATTATCTTGCCGAATATACGATCCCGTTTTACTGTATTAATTGTCCTTACAGTCGGAGTTCCCTCACTCATTTGTATCAATATCTCTGACATGCCCACATGAACGAATGGCGTAACTTAAAACCATTTATTGATCATCGATAGATACTTGATACAACATTGGCCTCATATAATGATTACGAGGGGATATTCCATCCAAATTCCAAGCTGACAGATAGAGATAAAGAAAGTTACATAGGTCACGAAAGCTGAAGTCATGATTCGTTCGTCATCAAATTTATGCGGCAACGGCTATTACAGCCGGGCCTCCGTTGGGAACCTTGCTAAGCGGCTCGACAAAATGCTGCAAAATGACAAAGTCAGGCGGCGTTTATGGTGCGAGGGGAGCTAGTTGGGAAGACTTACTCTCGGTTTGATGCCTCCGGCAGCCGGAAGTCGGGTATTGCCCATTAGCCACATATCAACCTCTGCCGCAGCAGCACGCCCCTCGCTGTGAAGGAGGAATCAATGCGATTAGACTAAGCTTGGACTGAGAGAGTCAACCATGCTCACTTTATACCCCAGACTATCAATGACTGTCCACGGCGACAATCACCTGCTGCAAAGACCCCTTCTACATTGGTTGAGTACTTCTTGTTCGGCGTCTTGATGTTCGAGCGTGCGTCTTGAGTGACCCCGAGAGCCTCAATCGCCTCTGGCTGTGGGCCCAAGAAACCAAGAGCAAGGAACACAAGCTCTGCTGGGTAATACTTCTCCGTGCCAGGCATTTCCTCTGGCTTCCAGCGACCGCCGCCGTCCTTCGTCCATTCGACCTTAACTGTATACAAACCGAAAAGCTGAGTGACCGACGAAGGGGAATCAAAGCACGGCACAGCAACTTACCTATTTGGAGGCCTTTCAACTTTCCCTCTTCGTCCGTAATAAACTCTTTCGTGGAAATGCAGTATTCGCGAGGATCTGTGAGCAAGCCTGCCTCAACAGTGATCGAGTGCAAATTTCACATAAAACACTCACCACTTCCGAAGTGTGCTGCGACCTCTGTGTGCCCGTAATCTGTGCGGAAAATGCTAGATAGGGTTTAGCTTCGCGATGACTTATGGGGAGAACGTTCGGACACACCGAGGCCATTGGGGCCAAGGGTTATCACGGCCACGCAACGTGGGCGGTTCTGGGAGTAACTCGAAGTTGGTAACCGACTTGGCGCCATGCCGCATGGCCGTGCCTATACAGTCATTTCCCGTATCACCACCGCCGATGACGATAACATCCTTGCCCTTCGCACTAATGTAGTTGCCATCTTCGAGCTCGGAATTCAATAGTGATGCGGTGTTCAGCTAATCGTAACGTGATAATGTCTCGATCAACGCCGCAACGCCGAGAGAAGCCCGTGAGCAGAGCGGAGTATAGCTTACCTGTAAATAATCCATTGCGAAGTGGATGCCAGCCGCATCACGGCCCTTTATTTTCAAATCCCGAGGCCAGGTCGCACCAGTACATAAAACTACCGCGTCGTTATTAGCCCGGATATCACGTATGTCAACGTCTACTCCAACGTGTGCATCCGGCACAAATACCTGCAAGCCGGATCATTTAGTGAGCCAAACGCATGGAGTGCACGAGCCTTACCACGCCCTCTGCGGCCATCAAGCTACGCGGCGTTGCACAATGGACTTGTCGAGCTTCATGCTAGGCGTGAGAGATGTTCAGCATTTGACACTTCTTTGATAAGACTGTCACATACTTAGGAATTCCATACATGAGGAGCCCGCCCATGCGATCGTTACGATCATAGACTGTGACCTTGTGCCCTGCTTTGTTCAGTTGATCCGCACATGCAAGGCCAGCTGGACCAGAACCAATAATGGCAATCCTTTTCCCAGTGGTGAAAGTCGGCGGATTAGGAAGCATCCAGCCCATTTCAAAGCCCTGCGCAAATGAAATGAGGGAGGCGATCATGAGAAGGAAGATCATTACCCACCTTGTCAATGATTGCACATTCGATTGATTTGATCCCAACAGGTTGCTCGTTGATACCCAACACACAGGCACCCTCGCATGGTGCAGGGCAGACCCTACCAGTGAACTCAGGGAAGTTGTTTGTCAGCAAAAGCCGATTCAACGCGTCCAGCCACTGCCCCTTGAAGACGAGATCATTCCATTTTGGAATGACGTTTGAGATCGGACAGCCAGTGTCTGACTGGCAGAAGGGAACACCACAGTCCATGCAACGCGCAGATTGGTACTTCAATTCGCTTTCGGTTAGGCGACTCGTGATCTCTTTCCAGTCTTTCGTGCGTTTTCTGGGGGGCCTGTAGGCCTCTCCAAGGCGTGTGTATTTCATGAATCCGCGCATCTTGTCCAACTTCTGCAAACGCTGTTTAGTCGAGGCTTCATCAGCCATCGAATCTTCAACATCCATGATGGATGGTTCATGACGCTTGACGGGTGGGGTCTGCGCAGGTTGTGGCTCCTTTGGATGGAGGATCTCCTCGAGAACTTCGGAAGCGAGATTGACCTGGCTTGCAGTCCGTGATGGCACAAGGTCAATAACGTTCAGACGCAACTTGTCTTCCTTGGATTTCGCAGCTTGCTCTTCTAATACTCGCTTGTAGTCGAAGGGCATTACACGAACGAACGAAGGTAGGAGGTGGTGGAAGTCGCGTAGAACGCGATCAGCAACTTCAGAGCGTGTATAATGACGATGCTCCTCGATGAGGCTACGAAGTTCGGCGATTTCGCGTGGTTCTGTAACCGTCCCGAGCTCGACCATTTCTAGGTTGACCTTTGAAGCGAACGTGTGAGCGGTGTCTAAAACATATGCGATACCGCCACTCATTCCTGCGGCGAAGTTGCGTCCTGTGATGCCGAGAACGACGACCCTTCCACCCGTCATGTACTCGCATCCGTGGTCGCCCGTACCCTCGACAACGGCGTTGGCACCAGAATTCCTAACAGCGAACCGCTCTGCGGCAATGCCACGGATGAACGCTTCACCGTAGGTAGCACCATAGAGGCAGACGTTGCCGATGATGACGTTCTCTTCCGCCTTGAAGGTTGAGTTTCGCGGAGGATAAACGATGAGTCGACCGCCTGAGAGACCTTTGCCAACGTAATCATTGGCATCGCCTTCGAGTTCGATTGTTATGCCCGGAGCGAGGAAAGCCCCGCAAGACTGTCCCGCCGATCCTTTCATGTTGATATGAATAGTATCTTTTGGCAGGCCTTCTTCACCGTATAGCTTGGACACGCGATATGAAAGGGTAGTTCCGAGGGCACGATCTGTGTTGGCCACATCACATTCGATGCGAACGGGCAGTCCTTTCGTAAGGGCGGGGTCTGATTCATCAATGAACTTGTTGTCGAGGCGAACGTGGAGCTTGTGGTCCTGCCTCCGAACGCAAAAAGTCGCAGCGGTTGGACGCATTTTCCATGCAGGTCTCAAGACCTCCGACAGATCGAGATGCTGAGTCTTCCGGGTGCGAAGACTGTCATTAACTTTGAGCATATCGGATCGCCCGACCATTTCGCTGATAGTTCGGAAGCCGAGCTTTGCCATATATCCTCGAAGTTCTTCGGCGAGATAATAGAAGAAGTTGATGACATGTTCCGGCTGACCGGCGAACTTTGCGCGCAGCTGTGGATCCTGTGTGGCGATGCCAACAGGGCAGGTGTTGACTACATACGTTACGATCAGAATTAGAGATATATCACCAACGGAAGAGGGAGCACTAGACTTACGGTGACACTTTCTCATCATAATACATCCCATTGCAATCAGAGGCGCAGTTGCGAATCCCCATTCCTCGGCTCCAAGAAGGCAAGCGATCGCGATGTCGCGACCCGTCCGTATTTGCCCATCAGTTTGTACGACCACGCGACCCCGAAGGTTATTCAAAACGAGTGTTTGATGGGTTTCAGCGAGACCGAGTTCCCAAGGAAGTCCTGCGTTTTTAATACCCGTCCAGCGCGAAGCGCCAGTCCCTCCGTCGTGTCCGGAGATGAGAATATGATCTGCCTTTGCCTTTGCAACACCGCTTGCGACAATGCCCACACCAACTTCGGAAACCAGCTTCACAGACACGCGGCCGCGTGGATTGGAACATTTCAGGTCGTAGATGAGTTGCTTGAGATCCTCAATAGAGTAGATGTCGTGGTGAGGTGGGGGGAGATGAGGCCAACACCAGCAGTGGATGACGCGTGCGGGCAATAGAGGTAGATACTTTGTGGCCGGGGAGTTCACCACCTTCACCTGGTTTCGCGCCTTGCGCCATTTTGATCTGTAGTTCATCGGCATCCGCGAGATAGTTCGAGGTGACTCCGAAGCGACCAGAGGCCACTTGCTTAATTGCAGAGCGCATGGTATCTCCGTTACTTAATTTCTGTGATCGCTCGGCATCCTCGCCGCCCTCGCCGGTATTCGACTTGCCTCGAAGTCGGTTCATGGCAATTGCGAGAGTGGAGTGAGCTTCCATCGAGATTGACCCATAAGACATGGCTCCCGTGACAAAACGGCGAACGATTTCATTCCATGGCTCCACTTGTTCAACCGGAATGGGCGTCGCTTCTTCATAGCAAAATTCGAGGAGGCCACGAAGGTGAATACTCTTCGACTGGTTATCCGCGTTCCGCGAATAAGTATCGTAAGCCTTCCGATTTTTCTCCTGGACGGCATCTTGAAGATTGGCGATACCTTCTGGGTCGTTGATGTGCGGTTCCCCACCGTCGCGCCAGTGATACTCCCCGGATTCCGGCATCCCAGGAGTAATGATAGTTTCTCGGGACGGCCATCCACGCTCATGGAGTTCGAACGCGTCCATAGCGAGGATATCAAAGTCTGCGCCCTGAACGCGGCTAGCAGTACCAATGAAGCACCGGTCGATAACGTCCCTGTGCAGCCCTAGCGCCTCGAAAATTTGAGCCCCCTTGTACGATTGGAGGGTGGAGATGCCCATTTTCGACATGACTTTGAGGATACCGTTGTCTAGTGAGGACCGGTACTGCGCCATGAGCTCGCTCAGCGTCATGTCATTCTTCACCCTGTCCGTTAGAGAGAAGTCAGAAACCCGCTCAATCGCGCACGAATTCTATGGATTCTATCTCACAGTTCTTCACGCACAACCTTGCGTATGACTTCCATTGTAAGCCAGGGACAAACAGCATCCGCACCATATCCGACGAGGACACAGACGTGATGAACCTCCCTAGCCTCCGCCGTCTCCACCATAAGAGCAATCTTCGCTCGCTTCTTCTGGAGAACGAGTGATGATGTACCCCTCCACAGGCAACGAGAGAGGAGAGGGGCACACGGGTAGGTGAGGTCGCTCGATCCGAAAGGATGATAACCTTCATACCATCTTCGATCGCCTGCGTAGCCTCAAAACATACCCGATCCAACGCTTTCTTGTAACCGGGAAGGCCCTCATCCTTCGGGAAAGTAAGGTCGATAGTACGGGACTGCCATTCGGGATACGCAAGCTTGAGGTTCTTCATAGCGTTCATCTCTTCGATCGAAATTACAGGAGAGGGTAGAAGGATGCGATGGCACTGTTCTGGTCTCATTTCCAGGAGATTTCCCTCGGGTCCGACGTAAGTCTCCAAAGACATGACGATACTCTCTCTGATTGGGTCGATGGGAGGGTTTGTACTTGCGCAAACAGCTGACGGAAGTAATCATAGATAATACGAGGTTGATTGGCCATGGCTGCGAGGGGCGCATCGTTTCCCATCGAACCGAGCGCTTCCTTGCCGGTAGTAATCATGGGAAGCATGAGAAGGTTGAGTTGTTCCACCGTGAAGCCGAAAGCTATGAGTCGAGGATCGGTCCTCAGCGGTGATTCTTCAACAACCACATCAACCGACAGGGTGCGCATGACACGTTTGACAATGGTCGGAACACGAAGCACATTATGTTCAATCCACGAAGCGAAGTTCTGCTTCTTTGCAGTGTTACTCTTCAACTCCTTGTCATCGACAATGCGACCTTCAACGGTGTCAACCAGGAGCATTCTTCCCGGTTTCAGGCGACCCTTCGACACGACCTTTTCTGGGGGAACAACCAAAGCTCCGACTTCGGATGCGCAAATTATGATGTCGTCGCTCGTGACAACAAACCGGCATGGGCGCAGGCCATTACGATCTAAGTTTGCACCGCAGTATCGACCATCCGAGAAGGCGAAGAGCGCAGGACCATCCCACGGCTCTTGAAGGCAAGCCGCCCAATTGTAAAAAGCACGCTTCTCCGGGTCCATGTGATCGTTGCCTTGCCAGGCCTCGGGAACGAGCATCATCACGGCTTCAGGAAGAGTGACGACGCCATTGACGACGAGCAGTTCCAAAACATTGTCAAAAGCGGCGGAGTCTGAACCACGCCCTTCAATGATGGGATAAAGGTGGTCGAGTTGATCTCCGAAGAGTGTTGAATGTAGAACGCCTTCCCGGGCGCGCATCCAGTTCCTATTCCCGCGAACCGTGTTTATCTCGCCTTGTGAACAAACACAAGTCAACCTAAGCCATTTCCGGATACGATGACAAACAATCGCTTACCGTTGTGAGCTGCCCATCGCATAGGTTGTGCACGATCCCAGCTGGGGAATGTGTTCGTCGAGAATCGGGAATGCACCAAGGCGAAGTGGGAATTATACAAATAATGATTGAGGTCATGATAGTAATTGTACACTTGAACAGGGGCTAGCTGTCCCTTGTAGACAATGTTCTTGGACGACAAGGAACAGACGTAAAAGCCTTTGGCGAGGGTACTTTATACGGGGCAAGTCCGGTACGTTGAGCTCAGAGCGTTGCACAGAGATAAAAAATCACAAACATGCTATGCGTCGCGCGTTTTCGGAGGACGTAGAGCTGCCTCTCGAACTGCTTTTCGTCAAATTGCCCGCCTAGACTGGCGTTGCCGTCTCCGTAGTGAGATCGGAGAACAACAAAAGGCTGACGGATCATGGGTTCGGTGTGACTGGCGGCCGGACCAAGGATGGAACCGTCAGTAGGCACCTCACGCCACCCAAGGACCCTGAGGCCGAGGTCACGGGCAATATCGGAAAAGACAGACTGATGCTTCTGCAACAGTGCTGGTTCGTTGGGTTTGAAGAAGACGTTGCCGACGGCGTATTCGCCAGGCTTGGGTAAGGTGGAGCCACAAAGGTCTCTCTCTGCCTCACGCTTAAAGAACGCATGAGGGATACCAGTCATCACACCAGCACCATCACCGTCACGGCTGTCGGCACCAGTGGCACCCCGGTGGGTCATGGCGCAGAGCAACTGTCTGGCATCTGAGACGATTTTGTGGGCTTGTTCACCCTTGATATGGCAAATGAAACCGACACCACAAGAATCTTTCTCGAGTTCATTCATATAAAGACCCTGGCTGGCGGGCATAGCGCCAGCCCAGGACTCGGGATCGCGTAGTACGGCATGAAAACTGTCGATAGAAGACTGGGGAGCGATATCCTCAACGAGGGGATGGAGGATCAGGGATGCCGAAGGGGGGAGTATGAGACATAGAAGAGCTGCGACCACACGGATGCTGGCAGCGAAAGGGGGCTCCTGCTGGGAAAAAAAACTTTTACGGAAGAGGTCAGAGTATTTGACGCATTCATTCTCGCATGCTCGGGGCGGAGACGAGATGTGGGGTTATCCCGTTATCTTTCACCAACCATGCCGAATCCGTCGGCCGAACTTGCCCCTGAACCAATCATCATTCACTTTATTCAAATTTTACATCTCAGCGACATTATCTCTCCCCCTCATATCCTTAAAATGATCTAGTCTGGGTCACCCGCTACATATGGATGGCCAGCGAGCGGGACCAGCGTTCTCACTGATAAACGCCACGGATAATGTGTACGACATCCTCTTACGTTGGTCGTATCTACCCTCAGCCCCTGACTTTCCTCAGCCAGCTCCGTCGTGCAACGCAGAGCAGACCGCGGCTAATGAGTTTTAGCTTTCACGACCAGCTAAACTCCTCGGAGAACACGCGGAACGAACCTTTATGATGTCCGTTGTATTGCCTCACAGTTTCTCCGGAAGTCATCTCCCATAGGCGTGCTGTATGGTCAGAGGATGCTGTGGCGCATCAGATGAATAACACTTGATAAGGGCTTGCCTCACCCGTCACTAGGTACGCCGAGTCGGCACTAAACGCACAATCCCATACCCAGCGTTGATGCCCCTGCAACACCTTCTCCAGTTTGAACTCATAGTTGGAAGAGATCGACCAGATCTTCACCGTGGTGTCCGCCGAGCATGTGGCGAGATATCTATCTTATCTCAGATGAGAACTACGAAAAACTGAAGACTATTTCCCACTTGACATCAGGGCTGAGAAGGCACCGCGTGAGATACTTATTGTGGGCCTGAAATTTCGTGACAGCCTGGAACCGGGGTAAACCTAGGCCTTCTTCGTTGATTTTCCATACGTAGCATTTTCCCTTGAAATCGATCAATCATACGAAAAACTTTGGGACGCATCATGTGTTTGCCACCTTGTTGTTACCAGCAACCAAGCATGATCCATCTGCTGCTAGCGTAACAGATCGGATCGGGACGTCTCCAGCAGGTGTCTTGTGCGCTGTCAGGTTAGATGAGACGAACGAGGGGTAGACGGTAGTCCATACTAGTTCATGCGTGCAAATGTTCTCGGACAAGTCCCATTGCTTGATCCGGCCCGCTTGGTCGCACGATATGAGTTCCCCTTGGTTTGGGTGAACACAAACGTCGTTGACTGTGCAAATAGGCAGCTTGAGTCACGATCATGACAATGAGTAAAGGACGTAAGATGGACCTGGGGCCTCGTTGTTATAATTGCGATGTAAGTGTGTATTCCTATGGGAAATTTTTTTTTTATTGTAACGTACGACGTGCATGTGGAATGGACGCACCGGAGATCCCATATCTTAATTGTACCATCCTCACTTCCTGTCACCAACCATTTCCCCTGGCTATGAAAAGACACCGAGGTCACATTAGAGGTGTGGCCCTCGAAAGTGGTGACCTATGTTTCGTCACTTGAGAAGAGGGGGAGTGAAAAAAATCGAAGATCGAATTACGGGAGTTGATGAAGAGCTGGCAATCTCGTATATGTTAACTTTCTTATGAATTGCGGCAGCCAACAAACGCTTGCTGTAGGGTATGGGATGAGGTTACTGGAGAGACTGGAGAGACGGGGACGCACTCGGGAGAGATTGCTAGACGGTTTACTTGCTAGGTTGGAGGTGAGAGCGGAAGGGTGGTGGATAGGAGAATAGGCCTCACTCCTGATTCTCCGGAACGAGTGATTGTTCTAGAGCAGATGCCACTCCATGCTTCCCAAAAGCGAATTTCATGGTCGTAAGAACCGGTGACAAGAATGACGGACATGTCATGCCGGGCGGGAGCAGGAGTAGGGGCCACGGGCTGGGTTGGCATTGATTTGATAGGGATATGTTATGCCGTTGGGAAATAGGGGGCAGGTATACCGTTGATTGTTTAGAACTGGTTTTGCCTCGCGAGTTATTGCCGTTCGATCGAGGCCTTGTAGGGGTGGTGGATGGAGGCAAAGGTTGTTTGACAGGGCTGACCGTAAATGGTGACTGGGGCGTCCGCATGTTTATTCTCTTCTCTTCTTCTCCCGGTCACTTTGTCTATTCCATCCTACGATGATTCTCTTGTGCCATAACGGATTAGATGGGCGGCCAGTCTATCGAACCTCTACCCACGCCCCGGCCATGCGCTCAAAGATAGTCGGCCTTCTCGCCGCGAATGTCTACCCACTTTCCACTTTCTCCACCTTCGCACCTCTTCGACCGAAGCCTCGCGCCGTACATCCCCGACCGGACCTGCCTTGTACGGTCGCGCGTGGTTCTTCGTCGGCTGCGCGGTAAGATTTTACGTGTAAATGTCTGGTAACGGTGCCTGCTTCTTTTCCTTCCGAGAATGTTCTCATTATGGCCCTCAGAAAACCCTTTTCACTTCGGCAAATGGCTCATTCCTGCCACGCACCCTACCATGCAGTCTTACATTGGACCTGGTTCCCAGACCACGCTTCTACGGTCGAGACCTTGGCGTAACCGCTTCCGATATTTCGCCTTGCTGGAAATCCTAACGTATTCTAATGATCACAGTTTCCAATAAGCGGCGGTCCTCCCGTTCCTCAGACAAACCCCTCATCCTATATGTGATGAAACCATCCCGCCTTTCTCCTCCATTGATCGGACGCGAGGTCTTTTCATTCACGCGTTCTTCTCACCTTTATTCATCCCCTCATCCCCCATCCGAATGCAGAGGCGTGGCGCTCTTGTCTGGGAGTTACATTAACGATCATAAATTCGCACTCTTTTCTGGGTCTTCGACACAGGCGACTCCTTTATAAAAGAGGTTCGGAGCTGGCTTAGTCTTCAGGCCTTGGAGCCATCCTCCTCCTTGCACGACACTCACCTCCTTTTGTTTCGGCTATGAACTCGCCCCTCCAGGTGAGCTTGGTTTGTTTTTCTTGACGCGTCGCATGGCCCTGACAAGGGCAATATAGGTTGGCAGTCGAGTCAGGTGGTGGGATGCCCGGGGGGCGCTCAAACATGGGAAAGTAAAGGCAATCCACTTTCTGACCGATGTGCGTCGTATGACAGATCTACTGCCCGATCCTAACTTGATTTTTTTTGCAATTAGACCTCTCAAGTCGTTGAGATTCAAGTGGAGGATGGTCAACCATCAATAGTAACGCTTCCGTACGTAACACAATGCTTGCGTATATGACCACGTGAACTCAAGATTACATTACAACCGCAGGATCGATCACATACAGCTGGCGGGGTAGCAATAATGAAGCGTTCTATTCGACCATGACACGAATATAGCATGGAGAGACTCACCCGATTGTATCTAGTAGATGGATGGGCCCAGTATGTATACAGTAGTACTTGTATCGCGGACAGACAGTTTCGGTTCACATTCCCGTACTCACATAGATCGCACGAGATAATTTATGTCATTATTCGATAGATTCCATTGTAAGATGATGGGAGGTAATTCTAGTTCAGTTCGAATGACGCGCGGTGGCGCTGCCAGGGGGAGGAGTGACGTCAAGAAGTACATCTTGAGACCAACTGGATGGGGGGATAGGGACGGGAAATTCGGATAGAGGACCCGTAAAGAGCAATATAATTTCCCAGGAGTTATTGAGATTTGCCCAGAGGCGAGTCTAGAATTCAATTATTGCCTAACAAAGGCCATGGCAGAATTGGGGTTGCAATGTCGGTCTCATTCCATATGGTGGACACAGGAGTTACAATACAGATGGGCGGCCAGCTACGACGCCAATGCGGTACAGCCACGAAACCATAACTTTCCAGCTTTGAAATTCGGAAATCACAGGCATCGCAATACCGGTAGTTGAGCCCGGTAGTGAGTTCATTTATTATTACTGTATATTACCTCTTACCGCAAGGACTGCCGAGATCCGAGTCGGCTAGAAGAGCAGGGCGTGCAAGTATGTAAGATGAGAACGAGTGGCCAAAGAAAATGCGGACGAGATCAGTGATCCAGGGCGTGGGATGACAGGTTGCTCGGGAACACGTAACGGATTGACCATGGGTGTGCGTGTAGATGGTGATGTGCGTGTTAATCTCGACAATACGGCATGATCGTGTGGACGTTGCTGCGTTGTGATGAGGGCTGCGGAAACTGCGGGCTTGTCGGAGGGCGCAGTGAGCACGGAGGAGGAGTGGTGTTGAAAGCGTTTTTTTGGGTTGGGGAATCTAGATTGGGGAGGGGGGGGGGGGGCAAATCCGAATGAGACACAGATATGGCAATTGGACTTCCACGCGTCAATCATCGTTTCCCCTGCCCATGATGATCAACTGTTGGCTGCTCTTCTGGCTCCTTCATATCTCTTTCTGGGCAATCCAATGGCCGATAACCGCGTTCATCGCCGCGATCTCCGTCCTGTTTTCCGCCTTTGAACAGATATCTGCGGTTCTGTTCGAGATAGCCTCTGACTTGTATGGGGTACCCCCTCGCGCCTCATTTCCAACGGAAAAATGTGCCGTCCTTATCCTAGGGGCTCACGAAGGTGCAGACCGAATTACTCCTTAGAATATGGAATTAAAACATCGACCCTTGGTCCAGGTGTGGGAAGAAACGCGGCACTTTGGTTTTCTGAGTTGGGTTATACCGTGTTTGCATTGTGCCCGAATCGACAGGAGGAAGAGTCTGGACCGCATTTGACATCTGGCAGGTCAAGACAGGTCGCTTCGGTGAGATCCGCCTTTTTCTTGGCGGTGGCTTATCCGTTATCTGAACCCCGCCTTCGAAAGCTTCTTTACATCTGGCACAACAGAAAGGAGAGGTCACGATCGATCCCATGGGGTATGGTGGCGCCAATGCCACTCAATCTCTGGTCTCGATCCCAACGAGAAGCAGTACACGAGACCGTCCATGCCCATTGTACTAATTACGATCTTCACCTCGTAGCATTGCTCATATCTCCCTCCGAAAACTCCCTCCACCGCACAACCTCGTCCTTCGAGAACACCGAGACGGCGCGTTCCGATGTGCCCCCTAAAATACACCCCGACGAAGACGCATGGAGAATCAGTCTTGTTGATGAGGTTACAGAACCGGTAATCATGGCATGCGACTACAGGGCCCTGTATCAGAAGCATCGGGCGAGTAATTATACTATCCAACTTTGCTGAGCGTCGGTGTACTGGACTCTCCTCCCGTCCAAGGTCTAATCCCTCTCAATAGGTTCTCCCCTTGCGTTCTTTTCCCTGAAGAGTCGCACAGCTGCAGCTGAAAATTTGGCCGAAATGTTAGAATTTCAAGGGATTCGCGTCTCTTCAATTCAATTCGGGCCATTGGCGCACTATTCTACACGACTCTCGCCAGTGAGCCACGGTATCAATAGGTATGTTAAGCATTCCTCGGCTTGTTTATCACTTCAAAAGTTCACAGGAAGAGGTCCTTCTCGCGACCTTTTGGTACATGCGCTGGACTTCAGCTCTCTGATATCTTCTAATGATCTGCCATAAGATTGGCAGGAATCATTCAATCTGTTAGCACAGAAGATATCCAGGCAACTCACAGTGCAGGACAGCCTCCTACTCAGTGTCCTACACCGCATCGTGCAATCACGGTATGTGCTCCTCAACGGTGATCCAACACCTAAATATAATTTCATTTCCAGACACCCGAAATTCACCTATACTGTCGGTGTATACCCAGTTTTACGCCTCGCACTGGGGTCAGCGCCCATCAGTGCAAGAATTGTTGTAAAGAGTTTCATGCGTTGGGCAAAGTCGTTCGAAGGACTAACATAAGTACCTCTATGATTTAATGTCTGTATCTGTTTACCTCGCTGGATGAGGCGAGGTGTATCCTATTGCGACAGAGCGGGAGGGAGACAATCCTTCAGTGTGTAGAATCGTAAATCAGTAATCCAGTTGAATGCACGAAATCAGAGCTGGGAGCGCACGCACCCTAATCATGATGCTCATGCGCTGGCCGTGAGACATCTTTCCCCCCAGAGTCGAGTTGGCGTACAATATCGAGTGCTTGTAATTGTAGCGAACAGAGTTCCTACGATTCTCAAGCAACAAGACCCCGAGAAGATAATTGGCCTCACTTTTGGATATATACGCTCCCAGATGACAATGACACATCGAACGTGCGGTTCGGAATTCCGTCGACGTCTTCTTCCACCGATTCCATTCGTAACATCCTCTCAGAACCTAGGCTAACGCCCAATATCCAAGACCCGCTTGCGCCAACGTTGTCAACATGCGGATGTATCTCCCCGTCGGCGGACAAATGCAGTATATGAGTTTGCGTGTTGCTCGCATCTGGGTAAAGTGTTTCCAGGCGGCCGAGGGCTGCTTTCATGACAGGATCCTTCTCGTCATCCCAGGTGGATACACGCATTTCCCGGAAGCGTCGAATAACGCCATCATAATGACCCTACTGCTGCCGGTGAGGCAGGAATTCCCGCAATCGATCGCAGTCACCAAAAACGAACCTCTTCGAAATGGTACAAATGGTCAGGGAGAAAGGCATTTTTCATATCTCCGATGTCTTTCGGTTGTCGGTCCTGTCGACGAGCCGCGAGGAAATCTCGGCGTCGTTTACGCGAAGCCCTCGGCTCGACGCCGTCGAGTTTTCGAAGGGCTGCAGAAAGCAGCGCGTGCTGTTCCACCTGGTCGAAGAAGTGCGGATACCAGAGAAAGTCTTCGGTGGGGAAAGCTGGAAGTGTGCTATAACGTCGTGAGACTGTGCTGCAAAGATGAATGACGCGGGAAATGCTGCATTGCATCTGAGGACACGATGTCAAAACAGGGGTGTTGTGTGCACCGATGTCGGTGTAGAAAGCGGAGCTGAATGGACGCGGTTAGCTTAGTGTGTCGTGTCGTCGCGAAGTGCCTTGGTCGGAAGTCCGGTACGCGAATCCGGATCGCGGGTAAAAATGTTCCTTAGGCGTGTTTTCGGGGCGCCGTGCGCACTTACAATCATCATCCTTCTAATACACAACCTCGGCCGAGACCTTATCGTATGAGCCAGGATGTCAAATGAGCCGTGCGACGACGGTCAGCCTCACGGTGACCCAGGAACGACGAACCCAGTGTATGCCGCTGTCGCGCGATCGTTGACCCGTGGCGCTGCATTATATTTCTCAAGACCCATACGGCTATTCAGGCCATCCAAAAGTACGCATCCTCTCGTTTAACAAGCGAATTTATTTTTTTCTCAGTCACGCGACTTGCAAGAAAAGTCAGCGGTTGGCAATCCCTCAGAAGCCTCGCTGCCAGCGGTGGAGCGTCCTTGAATCTCGATTTCGTATCGCGGCTTGTGCAAACGCAGGGGGTGCGTCTAGAGAGTTTACCTCGTAGCACACGTCCTACTCATCGTCTTTCCTCAGGTACTAGTCATTGGAAAGCACTTTATTCCACCACTCCTTGTGAATGCATCGTTGGGCACTGTCCTATGGGCGGTGTACTCGGAGAGCTCCTCGGCCTTGAGTAGTTATGACGGCTTAGGAGCTCGTCCAATCACGATCGCTGCAATCTCCGGTGCCGTCGCTGGTGGTGCACAAGCCGTCGTGGCTGCCCCAGCCGAGAACGTTCGCTTGGCTATTGAACGTGGCACGGGAAGGGGCTGGTCTCATGCATGGAAGGAAGTACTCCGAGGGACAGCACCAATTCAGCCGACTGACAGTGCGGGTCTTCGCGAATTGAGGCAGGTCCGAAGCTGGATGATGGACGTCCGTAGCATGGCAGGGCGTGGATGGAACGGGTGGGGCTGGGGGCTAGCTAAAGACGTCTGTGGTGAGTTTGCAGTTGTTTCGCAGTGTGGGCGTTTTCAGATAATAATCGTGTTCTTTGAAGGATTTTCTGTATTTTTCACGATCTTTGAGGTCACTCGTCATGTGGCCAAAGATCTGAAGGTTTACTCTCTGGGACTCGTGCAGCCTTTTAAGGTAGCTGATGCCAGTCAACCGACTGCCATAGAACGACACTTGCCTCGCGTTGTGCATGGTTTTACACTAGTAGCAGGAGGGGCCACAGCAGGACTAGCGTACGAGGTTGTTTGTCGACCTTGGGATGCTACTCGAAGACTAGCACAAATAGAGCAGGTTCAAGCCTGCGACGCTCGTAGACCAAGACGCTATCTTATCGATAGCATCGCACGCAAGATACGTGATGACGGCTTACTCTCCTTCTTCCGGGACGCTGCAGTCAAGGAAGAGGGGACTCTAAGCAGTCCCAGGTATCAGAAGTTATTAGTGGCCGCGCGGACACTTGGGCGTGTTGGCCCCTGGGGAGTGGCATTCTTGGTTTGGGAGACATTTGGACCAGGGATATCATGATACTACCCAATATCGTTTCTAGATCCAATTTATATACCACTCGGGACTGGTACTAAGGCTTGGTCCTTGGTCTCCCATATATCGTATACACAGAGGGTAACTAGTAGATACATAGGGTACTTAATGTATGTGAGCAACTTGCGGATGACAACCGAGTGAATCCGGACCGCTCGATGCCCGAGCTTGTTCAAATTAATCGTCTTCTTCCCTCGTTATCGCCCACGATATTGGCCGCCTATTCTTTCCCATTTTTTCAATACTGTAACTTTCAGACAGATAGAAGATAAGATAATGCCTCGCTGTACGCATAAAGGTTGTGGAAAAGAGTTCGACGTTGCAAACGGTACAGAGGAAGTTTGTATCTACCACCCTGGTGCTCCTGTGAGTGTCCTCCATCGCTACCTCTTCACCTGACCCCCTTGGATGATAGATATTCCATGAAGGCCTCAAGTCTTGGTCTTGCTGCAACACGGTCAATAAGCCTGTTTTGGACTTTGACGAGTTTATGGCCATCACCGTACGATTTGCGTCTTTTGGGATAATTTTGGACGTTCACAACTCATTCGCACAGGGATGTACGCGCGGTGTGCACTCTATAGAAGCACCTAAAGTCGAGCCTTCGGCTACATCTTCGACGCCAAATAGATCCCTTACGATGACAGAGTCTGCCGATGGGAAGGAAGTGTACACATCGCCTTCCGCTCGCAGTCGACCTCGAGAGCCTGCGGCGAAGCTCCCGGCGGGCATTCCCGTTGCGCAGCCCGCGCCAGCCGAGAAAGCCGAAGAAGTGGATGATTTAGAAGCCACCGTCCCCAATGGCACCCCGTGTCAGCGGGCAGGTTGTAAGGTAACTTTCGTGAGTGATGAGGAAAACCGGATCGGGGATGGACCAGGTACGAAGTGTGTCTATCATTCTGGAGCGGTGAGAGAGCCTAGCCCATGCTAAACCCTTGAAACACTGAATTATGGCGCGTGTGACAGCCCATCTTCCACGAGGGGAGCAAGGTGGACTTCACGCTTCCATCCTAAAATGTATGAGATCACTGACGTCGATTTTTTGATTTTTTTTGCCCAGGGTTACTTCTGTTGCAAACGTCGTGTGCTAGAATTTGAAGAATTTCTCAAGATCGAAGGGTGTGCGGAAGGGCGTCACCTTTTCGTCCGCAAGTCTAAAGGAGAAGTACGTGATACTACACGCGACAGGCTAACGATATTTGCTTGTTCGCTGATATTGGTACCGACGACCCCTTGCCTTCACAGCAGACGACGGAGGAAACCGTGAACTGTCGAATTGATCACTATCAAACGCCAACCATCGTTTATGTCACTGTATTTGCTAAACAAACCGACAAGGGGCGGAGCAGCGTGAAAATTGAGGATAATGAGGTAACAGACCGCACGGCAATCCGTCACTCTTCAAATACCAAAGCTCACATGTGCAGATACACCTTGATCTCTACATGCCTGGGCCAAAGCGGTTCACGCGTTCCATCCAACTTTTCGGACCGGTCGACCCAACTGCGTCATCCTACACGGTCTTCGGAACCAAGGTAAAAAAAAAAATCGATCATCTGATGATCTTTTGACTTCATCAGAAGTTTCCAGGTGGAGATCCGATTGAAGAAGCGCGACGGAAGGAGCTGGTCATTACTAGAAAAGACTGATCGTGATCTAGGGCCCGTCAGCCTTACATTCGGGGTGACTGGGCGTACGGGCACGGTTGGCGCCAAGGAGCTCGTTCTAGATGAACAAAATAGTCAAAACTACGCGTCTTAGAGCAATCGTCTAGGTGTTGGCCGATACACGTCTGAGAAAGTGATGCAGTGTAGAAGAAGAATGGTGTGTGTATACATCTCTATCTATAAGGTTGTTGTCTACAGTACTTTAGGAAGCTCTATGTCACTATATATCTGAATGACATCGTCTTTCCTGAGATCACCGAAGGACTCCAGGCTAACACCACACTCGGTTCCTTTTGAAGCCTCGGTGATATCGGTTTTCAGATGTCTTAGGGTATCTAACCGACCTGAGAAGAGTAATTGAGTGACCAGGTCGACTCAACCATGTGTTGCAGGACCCTTACCTTCGTGGATGATCTCGCCTCTCCGGATGACTTGTGCTTTCTTATTCTTCTCGACAATGCCTTTCGTGACACGGCATCCGGCAATAGTCTTAGTGCGTCCACCAGAAAGCTTTAAATCGAAAATTTGAAGGACAGATGCCTCGCCAGAGACACGTTTCTCGTATTCGGTTGGGAGTAAGTTCGCCACGCGCTGCCTGACATCCTCTACGACTTGATAAATAATTTTTGACGAGAAAATGGGGATGTTGTGCATGCCAGCGGCAACGGTGGCACTTCGAGGGACCGGAACAGAGAATGCAATGACCGTGCCTAGAAATATCATGTCAGATAGATAAGAGAGGTTTTTGATTGATTGTAACCCGTCGGAGGAAACTCACTCCCTGAGGTCTTTGCGAGATGGATATCAGACTCAGTTATCTCGCCAACACCCGTGCTGACGACTTTTGCCCGCGCGTTCTCGTTTCCGATGCATTGTACCGCGCTGGCGAGTGCCTCGACGCTCCCGCTCACATCTCCTTTAATGATCAATCGAAGTTCACGCAGCTTCGCCGTCTCATGCGTCATCTCACTGGCAGGCTGATCAGCTTCATCGCGTTCCCTGTGTTCGCGCTCGAGCCGCCGGTGGGTGTTAATCGCATCAATATCTACCATCATGGCCTGCTCTTCTGCTTTGCGCAATCGGTTGGCCACGGCCTTCTTGACGTCTTGTTCCGGGCCTTCGAGAACTTCATCGCCAGCACCTGGGAGTTCCTTCCATCCCGAAATAGTGACTGCCATGCCAGGGACGGCGACCTTGACTGGCGAGCCCGTCGAGTCGGTCATGACGCGCACCTTGGCATGCGTCGTACCAGCGACCAAGTGTGCACCGGGTTTGAGTGAACCACGGAGTAAGAGGACAGTGGCAACATGCCTGCACACAGGACCTATTTGAATGGAAAGGGCAGGTTCGTAGGCTGAACAAACTCACCCGAGTCCCTTTTGCAACTTTGACTCGATGATGTGACCGCAGGCTCGGCCCTCGTGTTCCGCGCGCAGGTCTTGCATTTCTGCAACAGCAGTTATGGTCTCCATGAGTTGATCAAGGCCTTGACCAGTCAACCCGGAAATTTCGACAGAAGGTACATCGCCACCCATAGCTTCAAGCTGAATGCCCTCAGCCAATAGAGCATTGTGAACATTGCTCTGTAGAGGGTGTAAAAACAAGAATCGAGACGTAGATCAAGACGCACGATATTGATTCCATGCTTGTCTATCTTGTTAATGGCTACTATAAGCTGTACGCCTGGATCCTTCTGGACCAGTTGAATGACCTCCCTAGTCTGAGGGCGGACGCCATCGTCTGCAGCCACAACTAGAACGACAATATCGGTCACATCAGCCCCGCGCGCGCGCATCGCGGAGAATGCTGCATGGCCAGGGGTATCTAAGAATGTGATATTCTCAAGACCGCCCCCAACGGTGTTAGGGACAGGAACTGAGAAGGCGCCGATATGCTGGGTAATACCTCCTGCTTCTCCCTTCGCCACAGAGGTAGAGCGAAGGGTATCCAATAACGTTGTTTTCCCGTGGTCAACGTGGCCCATGATAGTTACGACTGGTGGCCTCAGGGGCAGCGTCGAGGCGTCCGCAGGAGGTGGTCTGCATGGTAAGTAATGTAATCAAGTAACGCGTGATATCTATTACATAGCTCTTACGGAGGGTAAAGGTCAAACGCCGCTTCGTCATTGACGACAGAATTACGGTTGAATTCATCGGCCAGGAGGACAGCATACTCTGAAGTCAGGACTAGGAATGAATGTAAGGGCCGCGAATGAAGAAGTCGCACAAACGGGAATACCGTGATCATACGAAGCCTCCTCCGCCATTCCAGCTTCCCGCATCTTCCGTTGGAGCCTACCTGATCATCGGGCAATGAAAATCCGAAATATTGTCGTACGAAGTGGGGCGCACCTAGTGTAACACCGAGAATTCTGGCGAGGTTTCCCACAGACACGATGCTGGGGATGAAAACATCAACTTTGTCCTCTTCAGAGCCTTCCAGTTACTCTTCGGCTTTGGTTTATGTGCATGAGTTTTCGCGGCGTGTCGCGGTGGTGATTTCGAGAAAGTAGCTCATCGTCCCTGAAAGCTCGCCTAAGGGATCCATGCTCCTTGTGCGCAATCTTTAAGCGCCTTGCCCTGCTGTCTTTTAGCGCTTCACGAGCATAGTCAGAGCAAGGAACTTCGCTCTCGAAAGTCCCTTCGTCATCGGGCTGTTCATCTAACAAGGGACGGACTTTCTCGGCGTGAAGACCTGGATCATGATCCGTTCGTGTAGAGGGCGCTGCGGCGCTTCGTAAAGGGAAGGCAGGGGCAGCAGAGTGAGGCTGGTGAAGAGCAGAATCACGCGGAGAGGATCGTTCGGACCCTGTGGCGGGTATGGGGAATGGAATAGGCCTCTTCGATTTTGTCTGACCCTTTGTCTGACCACGAGGCGCTGTCCGCAAATTTTCATGGCGATGTTTTTGCCTGCCCTCCCGACCTTCACCGGACGGATCCCAAGTGCGTCCCTTCCTGAACGTGGAAGGAAATGTCTAGAAGATGAGACGAGCCGGAGTCCGAGAATCGTTGAGGGAAAGCTTCCGAACGTTCCCATTTGCTTAGGTTGGGAGAAGGCCTGTTAGCAGAGAACGTCGAAGGGATCCGGGGTTGCGCGTGGGCAGCGGCTATGCACATTACACGATGACAGTCAAAACATGGCTTAGATTAGACGAGCACGAGCGTGAGGCAAGAACGTACTGCAGGTTTGGTGGCAGCGGTAGCGAACCTGATACCTATGGATTCCCTCAGCCGCGGGAGGGCATGGCGCGAACGACTGTGCATAAAATTGTCAGTGAAGTGGCAGTCGAGTCAACGCCCTCCGCGTTGTCCGAATGAACACGGGTGCCGCACGGAGAACGCGGGCCGAGCCAACGTTTGTCTCGGTCATGCTCAAGCTGAACAGTTTGGGGGCTTGGCGAAGCCCTGTGAGATGTTGTCAGCGCACTCTCCTTTTTCAAAGATCCTTTGCATTGTCCAGGTTTCCTGACAGAGGCGCTCCGTCCGGCGGAAGGATCAGGCCACCCACACCCACATCGCGCGTTCGTCCAAATCCTGACACCCAGCGACCCCTGGCGCACGACGAAAGTACCTTCAACACTCCTGACTCACCTCTGTTGGAAGAAAGCCACCAAAGACCCCCTTCCTCGGATCCAGAGGATGGCCTCAAGAGACTCTTGCAAAATGACGCGCTGGTTGTGACCCGGTTAGTACGTTGTTGTTCTGGTAATCAACTAGATCAATATTTATTCGTGCAGACAGCTCGAAATGCTGAACATTTTCGTAGGCTTTGAACAAGCTAATAAATACGTCATCTGTCGGTGTTAAATCCATTATTCCATCCCCTATTAATGACGATAAACATAGCGAACGACGTCGGCGAGGTACTAGGATTCATTGCCGAGGAACCTCGTGGTTTATTGGCGTCTTTCTCTCGCCAACTCCTCAGAACACACCGACCATTCCGTGCCGTGATCATGGATCGCGAAGGCACACCCATACTTTGGGTATGGTGTACAATGCTTAGTTGGCACTATGTCAGCTCATTCCTGCGCTCCAGATCCGGAGGCCTTTCGCTTGGATAAATTCTCGCATGTACGTCCAAAGTCTCAAGAATTGGCATGAATATACTCCCGCTGGCGAACCCGTCCTGGATACATTTGCTGAAGCCCAGCAAATCTGGCATTTATGGAGGCGGCGATACGACCTTTTTCTCCGGTGGGGACCTCTTAGCCTATGTTCCACACCTTCGAATTAAGGCCGCCAATAGGGCTACACCAGAACCTATACTATCGAAAATTAGCGAACCCCAGCCCGAGCCAGAGTCGGATCGTTTTGCCCAGTTCGCCAAGATCGACGAGGGCTTCTGGGCATGGCACTTCACGCTTCGCGGCTCCCGTGGTGAAGAGTTGGCAAGTATAAGTCGCGCATGGCGTGGTTTTGGGCGTGAAATGTTTACCGACACAGGCAAGTTACCCACGTCTCGTAAAGGCAAGAAGTGATGTCTGATCATGTGTAGGACAATACTCGGTGGGCTTCACTCCTTTACCACCATCGGCGGAGGACGACGCGCCGAGAGAACCAATTGTGATACGCGAGTTATCGCTTCAAGAACGAGCAGTAAACCCACCGCATCCTACTCTGTATATGTTTGTTCACGTCGGTTGCAGCTCGTATTGGCAATGGCAGTAAACATAGACTTCGATTATTTCTCTAGGCATTCTGAATCGGGGTGCGTGTCTCCATGGTCATTACTGCAATTTCAGGCCCCAGTCTTACCTACGACCAGACCCGGGATGGGCGGCATCTGGCATTTCGGATGGAGCTCGTCAGAATGAAAGAGAAAAAAAAAATTTGGGATGTTTGTGCCATTGACAATGTGGCAGGTTCGATATGCAGAGAGGTACATGTGAGTACAGTGTGAGTACATATGCATTTGCTCTATACGTGGCTCGGTATGTCTCTCAGAGCATGATATTCGCAGTGCGTGGGCCCACAAAATCATTCTGCCTTTATTGAGCACCATCGTCTCATCGTCTCTCGTTCTGCTTGCATTCCTGTTCGATGATTGCCATGTAGTTTACGTCTATGACCTGTGATAGTTCTTTCTGCATTCGTTATTGTGTATGACAACCAGGTCAGGGTCAGAGTGCAATAGGTACTATGCATATTCATAGTCGCATACTAATGATACAGTACTATGCACCGACTGTATATTCCACATTCCGCACCAGGTGCTAGTCAACCGTTGAACTCTCAAGAGTGGACAGTTTCACGGCTTGCTCCTTTATTTCCACGCTTCCGAAGCTTATGTTCCATAGGCTTGCGAGGCAGGAAAAAAAGAACTATGGTCACATTAAGGTTGGTGTCACGATAAATGTGAGTGCGCTATTCGGAGTATGGGAGAAGAAGTGCAGGAAGCCGGTTAGGAAAGCTGGCATCCTTATGAAGGAGACTTGCGATCTTCACCGAACTAGTACTTGTCCTTTGCGTTATAGACCTCTGCGATAAACTTATCGAAATCTGCCTCGTTGACTTCCAACACGTTGGTATCGAACGAGCTATGTCGAGTTCGAGCCCCAGAGTCCTCCTTCGCATCCAGGAAAGTCAGACCGAACTCGCTGTGCAAAAAACGTTCAGTACCTTTCGCATTAATATTGTGCGCCTAACGCGAGTGGGGCGAGAGGACACGATACTCACTTTCTCCTAACATCGCCAAAATCAAGACTTTCGTTCAACCCAATCACGAGATACGTCCGATCTTGCTCGTCTAAGCACGCAGGATCAAAGGTAAACTCTTCTTTTTGGTTCGCCTGCTGACGTTGACGCCTGTGATGCGGTCGCGTAACACTTCTGTGAGCCAGAGGCCTAGACGAAATAGGACGCCTGGTTGTGTGAATAGGGCGAGGTCTGGTCCCTGCTTGAGCTGCACGATGCGATGGCCGCGAATCATGCGAATATCATTCTTGTTGATGATGGAGGAACCCGTTCGAATGATCGCTTGGTGGACGGATTTTGCCAGACCGATCGCTTCGCGCAGGCGGGTGACGCTGTGAATTCCAGCTATCAGCTCGATAGGGCGTACGAGCAGTATAAAAAGCGAGACTCACTCTTCGAGGGCGTCAAATGCGTTCCAAAAGTTCTGCACAAGCCGAGATCCTCGCCCTTCCTGCTCTTTTTCTCCCGCCGCTTGCTCTTCTTCCTGACCATGACTGCGCGCGGCGCTTGCTTGCTCCGATTCTGGGACCCCCCAGCGTCCGGCGGCCCGCCACACGCGCCCACCTCCAAACCACTCCCCGCCATTTCGTGCGCCATCGGCTTCAATTTCGATTCTCACACCCGTGGCAGCATCCAGGAGTGCGTTGAGCGCGTCCACGGCATCAGCAGCAGATAGCGGTTGCATATGATAGCCATAACAGCGCACGAAAGAAGGGTACGTGAGCTCGATCATGCCGTATTCTGGGGCAATCGCGTCAAGCTTGTCACGGAGCTGGTGCTTCAAGTCCATATCCATGTGCGCATACAGTTGTTGAGTTTGGGGGACAGAAAACCTGTAGATACTGTTAGTATTAGGGGCAGGCGTTGGCAAGCGTGCGTGTTGCCTACCCCATTTTTGCAAGGAGGCCCGCTAGTCGTTTCCGACCCTGTTCCTTCCAGAGCCCCAGTTTTCCAGCGACATAACTGGAGTGGGACATTGCATCATAGAGCGTCCAATGCCGAAAAAGCTCAAAGCGGAGCTCATCTGTTGTGCGCAGTGACATATCGTCGGCGCTTAATGCGGCTAGGCCGTGGACATCGTTCGTGGGCGGGAGAGGGTTGAGACGAAAAACCTCGTCATAATAAATGGAATGGAATTTCTCGTACTCAGTACGGGATATTCGACAACGGGTATACTGATTGATAAGACCAAGGATTGCGAGCCTTGGTTAGTGAGTATCGCGAAGGAATAGGGAGAATAATTTGAGCGTACCAAAGAAGATCATTGTCTACGCGCTCTAGTGCAGTGGCGAGAATGTAGACAATACCAGCTGCGCTCTGTCCGTACCATGTACCAGACATATAGTATTTGTCCAGTAAGGCGTAGTACTCGTCACGCTGCTCTCTCGACGCGCGAGGAGGCCGCTGAAACCACCATAAGAATTCATAGATGCCAGAGAGAGCAACCGCCCTTACATCGTTGTCCACGCGTTTGCGTTTCCTCGGGGTCCTACTACCGTCGCTGAGGGATCTCCGCTTACGAGAGGGACTTTGTACGCCCTCTTCCTCGGAGTCTTCTGGCAAGT
Source organism: Russula aff. rugulosa BPL654 (assembly GCA_022496225.1). NCBI lineage: Eukaryota > Fungi > Basidiomycota > Agaricomycetes > Russulales > Russulaceae > Russula > Russula aff. rugulosa BPL654. The sequence goes on along the minus strand of WTXE01000018.1, from coordinate 179,395 downwards.
CTTCCAACAAGTCATCATCGGAGCTCGCGTCTGAGCCTGGCTCGGGTTCATTCTTTAGAAGAAACGCAATCAGCACACGCAAAGCTGGCTGTGCCACAGAACACTCACGTTTAGTGTCTCCCACGCTTTCCTCTCTTCGTCAAGGCGTTCCGCTCCTCCGTCATCCCATACGATAACCCGTTCTGACCCTTCACCCTCGCCAAACAGACTGGATAAATTCTGCGGCCGGCCTGAGTCGATGACGTGCACATGAACCCTCTGAGGGAAGTCACCAAACCACTCCGATGAAGGCAAATCTAGGATAGAGCCAATATTTAAAAGAATGAGGGTATGAAGCTGGTAACGCATCGATCAACTCGAGGCAAATGAAGATGATGGCGTGACACACTTCTGAATATGTTATAAGCTCATCGCGCATTCGCTCCAGATCTGCAATTCCCGATAAAGGTGTGATACGATGCATAACGTCGTCCTGTTTAAATAGCTCTGCAAACATCTTAGCGGCGCAGAGCGCGTCGACATCTGGCGCGACGAGGATGATAATCGAGGAAGCAGCAGAAAGCGGGGATCTTCTGTGGGTTGCGAGTATATTATTGTATGTTTCGGCATATGATGGACGAGAGGCGGATGCCAGGTGAGGCGGTGGGATGAAGACCATTAAGAGAGAAACACAAGGACAATCTGGCAGATGACGCGACGCGACGCGTGTCTCACGTAATCAATGTGATTGTAGTTTAACGCTTAACGCTCGCTAACATCCCTCCGCTTTCCACGAATACCCCATATTCCCCAGTTCGTCTTCACCATCACCCTCGGGTCAAAGTCAGCAACCTCCCATTTTTCACTTCCAAATCCATTCTCCCCTGGCGTGACTACCCAATCAAATTCACCTGCTACTCCTGGTGCACGTGACATTGACTTGATATCGCGCTCAACATCGGCGGGCGAGAACCCAGTCACGAAAATGGGGCATTTCGTAGCCAATAGAAGCGGGAGGACGGGTCCCCATTCAGTGGGAGACTCGATCTGTAGGAGAGGCTCCCCAGTGACATCCGACGTCGAAGTCGGTGAGGGGAACCCAAAGCCCGGAGAGAACATGAAGAAGAGGTCGGTATAGGGATCAAAGGTGTCCTGGAATTGTACATGCACTTCGTGATAATCGCACTGCATGCCGGTGATTGTCAATTGTGGGGTGTATGGCACCGTATAGGATGGTACGCCATAGCGTTCAATCGAAGACCGAGTACGTTTATGTCGCGAAATGGGAGCAGGAGTTGGAGGTTCATAAACATTAGGCAGATATACCGGCTTTTTCTCGTCAGACTTGGCAGGTGGGGCTGGGGCTGAGGCTTCCTCCTGTGGGCTCGAGGAAGTGCTAGCTAATTGCGACCCTGCTTCTGACGTGGGATCACTGGACGCAGTAGTCGACGCAGTAGCTGGAGGCTTTGGCAGAGAAACTTGCGGCCCGATAAAGTAGAGATGAAACAGTGCCGCCGGGAACAAAAGCGTGAGCTGTTCCCAAACATGGTGAGGCAAGGATGATTCCGCCCGTGCACCAAGGATGAATATTCGCATTTGAGGTTTGTCGATTGAGGCTTCTTCGGTCTCAGGTGTTCCCGTGGCACCGTGCAACGTCAATCGCAGAGCTGACGGCGTACTTGTAAAATATAGACACATTCATAAATATTAGTGTACCCACCAGCTAATGACCGACTACCTTCTGGAGTGAGCCTTTGATTCCCAAGAGTCAAAGCGCTATATTGGTGTATGACAGACCCGATGGTTATGGGATATGTGAGTAATTTGCTAGCGTGTCTCCGTGACCGTTCGGTATCCATCGAAGGAAAGTTACGTGTATACCAGAACACGTCCCAGTTCGAAAAAGATATGGAAGCTTCCGTATCCTGTGGACCTGGACTTGCGGAACAAATGTTTGCAACAATTCCTGGGACGCATCGGAAACGCACCTGGCAACTCAAACTCTCGCAATCTCCGACCACTGCGGAGATCGTGTTCGTCTTCATTCACTTCACGAAGACGCGAGCAGTATCTTGCGTGGTTCGTGTCAGCAAGCCAGTGTTCCTCGGTGCAGTGAGTAGGCCACCCGCAGTCCGGACATTCGAAAGCGATCGGCCGAGGTTGAGCCTTCGTGTGATCATGCGTGTGGTCATGATGAGACGCACAAACAGGACATGGTGCCAATGACTTGATAGCCTCCCCTCGAGCAACTAACGCAGGAAAAGGAGATGCGGAGAAAGGATGGAAAAGGTTGTCTTGTGAGAGTATGGGTGTGGATTCTGGCTTCGAGGACGCCTTTTTAAAGAGATTAAATAATGATCTAGAGAGAAGCAGAGGTATTGTGTGACGAGTAGGGTACTGCAGGTGGATGCAACCGCGACCCACCGACCGGAGGGGGCGTTGAGTGTGCGTAACATCCGGCCAACGTGATGAGAGTCGCCACGCGTGCTGTCACTCGTAGATCCCGGACCGAATCTTCCGGACCAGTCCAAAGTCCGTCAGTCGCGCAGTCGCGTGTCGTCCTCAAGGTGCATACACAGCGCATACACGCGTTGCTCGCTCTCTATCTTGTCTCATTCCTTCTTGAAGCACGGCTCTCGCCATGTCTGAGAGGCAGGCAAGAGTATCTACAGATGAAGGTGTGTACATATCTGTTTCCTGGTATCGAGCTTAACACTCTTCCTCGCTTCCAGAGTCTGCTCCCCTCCTTCAAGATAGCTCCGGGAGTGGTGGTCCCCACCCTGCTCCTACTCAGTCCGTAACCGACAGACTTGGTTCAATTCTTCAAGATCCACTCACTCCCCTCAACAAGATTTTACTCATTCTCCTCCTGGTCTTCCTCCTACTTTGTTCAATCTTCTTCGGCCTATTCATCGGTTCCCAACACAAGCTTGGGAGCGTGCCAGATACCCCGGGAGGAGAAAAGCCCCCCGTCACCTTTACGAGCGTCGTCACCGCCCCCGTCACTTTTACAAGCGTCGTCACTGCCCCCGTCACTTTTACAAGCGTCGTCACTGCCCCCATCACATTCACGAGCGTCATCACTTCCCCGATAACTACTACAGTTGTTTTTACGACTACCGTGGCTCTACCTGTCCCTTCGACCCCCCCGGAGAGGGTGAGTCCTTGCTATATATTTCTCCCACATTTTATTCTGATAAGCTTGCAGAAAGAAGATGAATGCTTCTCTTCGGAATGCGTTGTGCTTTCTGCAGGCATCCTCTCTTCATTAGACACTACACAGGATCCCTGTGAAAATTTCTACGAATATGCCAGTGGGTTTTCTTTAACCTCACAGTTCTTGGTCTACCTAACTCATACCCTCTAGCCGGAGGTTGGCGCAAGGCACATCCACTACCCTCAGACAAGGGTCGGTTCGGCAGTTTCAATTTTCTCTTCCAAGAAAATCAGCAAATTGTGAAAGATATTCTCGATATCGGCGGTCCCATGTCTATTGCTTCCCTAAAGGAATCCGCTGATCAGCAACTCCTTGTCAAGTTACGCAACCTATACTACTCATGTATGGACGAGAGCACCCTGGATCAATTAGGCGAGGGGCCTCTCAAGGACTTTGTCGCTGAAGTCAAAAAGCTCTATCGTGGCGAATCCACCGGGTTTGCCGCCGGTAATGGTGACGACAAAGAGCGAGAGGGGTTGACAGCTGCCCTAGCTTTCTTGCACTCAAAAGGTGACATACACTTGCGAGAACCAGTCCATCGTATATACTCACATCCCATACAGGTATTCCCGCTCTCTTTGAATTCGGTGTCGAGGGTGATGCTGCACTTGACCCCAATTTAATGATTCTTTGGTTTCAACAACCCAGTCTTGGGCTTCCCTCAAAGGTCTGTGTATACTCACCAATTCAAACACCGCTTTTAAACAGGGGTTAGGAGTACTTTGAAGACAAGACGATGCGGGAGGTCTATGCAAGCGTTTTGGAGCGTCTTCTTGTTATCCATTATGAGCTCGAGAAAGGTAACCCTTCTCGGGCCTTGGTAATAAACGACGACCCCGAAGATACTTGGCCTCCCTTTCCTTGGCCTCCATGGCATGACCCCGACGACGACGACGACGGACATGACGATGGCCCGAAAGACCGTCCAAAGAATGCGACAATACTTGCTGAAGAGGTGGTTAAATTCGAAAGGAAGCTTGCACAGGCGAGCCTAGACTTGTCAGAGCAGTTTCAAAATATATAACAATTTAGATGCTGATCGTTTTCCAGAGACATTTTATACCAGGATCCCCTATACACGTACAATAAGGTCCCCATATCCAACATCACTGAAACCATAACCCATGTCAATTTTCTGGATTACTTTGCAACATTTACGCCTCGCAACTACCCTAACGAGGTTGTCGTGACCTATCTAGCATATCCTCCCTCGCTTACCTCCATTCTCAACGAAACTGAGACGGATGTACTCGAAGCATATCTCGTCACTCGCGCCGCCCTAATGCTAGCACCCCGGCTTGGAACCTCCACGGAATCGTGGAAGGCGGTGAGACATTTACAAGAGGTGTTACAAGGCATAAAGCCGGGGGCCGTCAGCGATCGCGCAGAGTACTGTGTCAATAGTGTGGACCAGGCTCTCGGGTTCGCCACTGGGAGATACTTTGTGAATGAGACATTCGCGGGTGACTCCAAGGAGAAGGGCACCAAAGTGATCACTGGTGCGTGATTGACTATTAGATCTGAGTTCTCGAACTCATGTTGCACAGATATTGTGAGTGCTTTCAAGAAGTCACTTTCATCTATATCTTGGATGGATGAAGAGTCTGCTGCTGCTGCCGCTGGAAAGGTCACCACTCCCATTTTGATCTAGCATACATCTTTGTGACCACCCTTCTTAGGCTGATGCAATCCGCGTGAAAGTTGGCTACCCTGTTTCCCCTGATACCCAGAGCGCCGAGTCCCTGTTGCGATACTATGCTCTCGTCGAAATAAGCAAGTATAACTACTTCAAGAGTATGCTCAGTGCGAGGTATGACATTAACTTCCTGCTATTATACGGACTAAAGAACACGATCCAGTTCAAGCGACACATTTAAGCAGTGGCAGCGGCTAGGAAAACGCCGCGACCTCGATGAGTGGGAGATGACACCAGCAACTGTAAATGCGTATTTCAATCCTCCGGCGAATGAAGTAGGTTTACTAGTACGCGCTTTTGTGTCTATTTACGGAAGCCCTGCAGATCGTATTCCCTGCGGGCATTCTCCGTCCGCCATTCTTCAACAAAGATTGGCCTGGCTACCTCAAGTATGGGGCGTTCGGTCAAGTCGCCTCACATGAGCTAACTGTGTGTCCCATTTGCACTTTTCGACGACAACATGCTCATTTCGTTCAATATCATTAGCATGCTTTCGATTCAGCCGGACGCTTGTATAATCAAGAAGGCAAGCTAGAAGAGTGGTGGACTAATGCAACAAGCGAGAGGTTCGAGGAGAAACAGACTTGCCTGGAGAAACAATTCTCTTGTGCGTAGAACCCGCCTCCTCGGCACTTCCATGACTCACCTCGACGGGCTATCCTTAGCTTATACTATCGATGACGGCCATGGTGGCAAGGTCCACGTCAACGTATGCTTTTCTCTTCTTATTTCAGTACATCTCCGCTGAAACTGGTTCCTTGCAGGGTAACCTGTATGTAAATCTCCCACTGTAATGGGCCGTGCTTAAGTGATTCTCAGGACATCGGGGGAGAATATTGGTGACTCTGGCATTATTCAAGCGTACCGTGCATGGAAAGCACAATTTAATGACTCGTTAAAAGCTGGAAACGAATATCTACTACCTGGTCTCAATCACACGAGGTGCGACATAGTTGACCTGATGCAAGGCATCAACTCACACGACAGTACGCAGAGATCAACTTTTCTTCATTGCCTTTGGTCGTATTTGGGCAGAAAACATCAAACCTGAGGCTTTGGTCCAACGGGTTCGCACGGATCCACATTCTCCCAATCAATATCGCGTGGACGGGACTTTGCACAACATCCCGGAATTTGCAAAGGCTTTCAACTGCTCTCCAAAGGCGAAGGTTCATTTCTCAATCGATCCTACTGAATGTGCTTCTCATCACTTTTCAGCTTAATCCTCCCCCAGAGAAACGATGCCTTCTCTGGTCGTAATCCTAGAAGGATACGAATAACGTGTACTCTAATAATATCTTATTTAACCCCTCAGGCCACGATATTGGCATACCCGGAGTGTGTGTCAGACGACGACCGCTCTGCAAATCCAGTGTGTTGACAGCAATGCCTTTCTCATCCTATAATACACCCTTAGTACTGGGTACTTCATTCCCTCCTGTCCGCTCAATGGCCTGGCGAATGGCCAGGGCGAGAGCCTTGAAAGCAGATTCTGCTCTGTGAACGGCGGTGAGTGACCTTACACACTCAACGAGCCCCGAACGAATCAGCACACCTGTGATGATCGTTCTGGCCACGCAAGACGTCTACATGCAGCGTGCACCCAGATGCCATGGCAAAAGAATAAAATATATGAGGGAACATCTCTGTCGAGAGATCACCGATCTTTTCGCGCTTGATACCCAGGTCGGTCACGCAATACGGACGTGAGCAGATATCGATAACTGCACGCGAAAGAGCCTGTGTGTGCGCAATGAGTCATTGAAAGGATGTGAGGGATTTGCGATCTTTGTTATAACGCAGACTACTTGCCTCGTCGAGTGGTGCGAAGCCAGTACCGTATCGACGGATCCCTTTGACTTCACCTAAAGCCTGTTTGAACGCGGTGCCAAGTGCAATCGCCGTGTCCTGTGTGAGTGCGGGGAAAGATATGAATAAGCGCGCTCGTTTCGCGGTGTGAGTACGGAAATGGGGTATGGGGCATGGGGCATGGGGTGTCGGTATGTCGGTATGGATATGGGTGCAGTGGGACTTGGGACTTATCTGCTGTGTGGTGATCGTCGATCCAGAGATCACCCTTGGCCTTGAGCGTGAGAGACATTCCACTGTGCTTGGCAAGGGCGTTGTACATCTGTGCGTGTGCAGGCATGTATGCATGATGTATGTGAACCATGCGTCATCCTGGGGAGTGTTTTTTCTGTGGAGTGGAGAAACGTACATGATCGAGGAAACCGATTCCGGTGGAGATGTTGATGATCTGCTGGGATGCTGAACCTGGTTGGCAATCAGATTGATGTACACTTCGATCTCTGTCTCGTTTGTTTTACGAGAGATGGTCGCGGTGCGATCACTCATGGTGGGCACGGATAAAGTGTAAAGTGTAAATTCAAATTTCTAACCGACGACTGATAGATCTGACACGAATGGCCTCGTCCCTCAGCTTTCACGTCCATCACCTTCCAAAATCCACACCCTTTCCCCTCGTTCTGATCTCCAGCCGTGCACGTCCACCAGTAACCTGTAGTAGTAGCACGCTCGCCACTCAGGCTGGAGCCAGGGCTTTTACTAACAATACCCTTGTCGCTCGCGACCCCCTCTGATCCACGCTGTCGTCCTTTCATGTCTGGTCGCAATGCCGTCATCTCACCACACTTGCATCGTGGAATGGTATCAGGGTGAAAATCTGGGCGGAAGAATCGGAATGTGATGTTTATTCTACAGTTTCCCGGGTCGAATGCGAAATCGGGTACGTCGGGGGGCGGAGGGTATGGTGGGTGGAAGCGGTCGATTGTCCTACGTGGGGGTATTGAGTGCTTGAATCGCTCCTGGGTAGACGCGTGCATTATACAAAGCTGCAAGGGACCCGCACTGTTGAATGGGTAGAGTTCAGGCCAGACTACATACACGTACTGAGTTATGTGATAGAGGGATGTCGAATGTTTGAGCAGCCCTTTTCCCAATCTCGTCAAGAGGGATAACCTCTCGAAGGCGAAATACTCTCCGTGTCCCTGCAAGAGTCATCACACTGTCAATCAAAAAAGGAGATCAGAGCAACACGTACCTAGACTGAGACTCGCAATAGTTGGATAGGGACCTATGCTGGTCAAGCGGTCCGAATGGAACCCGACCGTTTCCTTCGCACCCTCATAACAATTCGCAGCGGCGAAGTTGGCTCTCCAGGTCAGACCTTGACCATTTGGATCCCCGGGGTCTCCGCCCCACTCAAGCGGAAACCGTTTGCGCTTGCACATCTCAGCATTGACAGTCTTCTCAACGATCTTACAAGCTTCCTCCATAGCCGAAGGGAACTGTTTCGTTTCCTCGCCCTGTCTACCGGCATACCTAGTAATAGCGAAAAAAGTGTGAGCGTAAGAGAGGGAGAAAAGGAGTGGCGCAATGGCTTCACCATGCACGTGTGATCCCCTGCCAGGCGGCCTCGTCCTTCCCTTCGACAGAGTGTCGAGTGTACAGCGAGGATCGATGCGGGCTTTCAACCAACCGATCAACTAGCCACCACTTGTTTCTCGGCCAATCTCGCGCTTCATGGAGCATAGTGTAGAAAAGACGACATGCGAGTTCCGCGGTAGAATGCCCAGATGGTGTGTGCATGGTGTATGCTGTGCCACGAGCGAAGGATTGCTGAGCGTCAGAGGGGGAAGCCGTGGGACACTCGTGCCAGTGGCGACACTGCCTTGGAGGGGCTGGCGGAGGAAATCGAGCAGATTATCCACCGGTTTGGCTGGCTTCGACAAGGGCGAATCAGGGGCGATCTCCGTGGTGGATGTACCACTTGCAGAACGTGGTTCTTGTTAGGCGATTCGACCCTAGCCGATTCTGTAGAGATGAGGATTGGCCGTTGGCATCGTTCGATGAAGCGTTGGTACGGATCAGCCAGCTATCCAGGCTAACTTTTCTCTTGCGCTTGCCATTTAGACGTTGCTTCGATATGACTTCAACCGCCTTCTCGACGTCTCCATCTGTCTGAAGAAGTGCATCGAGGAGGCTCTCCTGTGAAGGTGTGATATTATCTGGGAGAAGACTGCATATTAAAGCAAGAAGCGTGTCTGTGTCCTCATCCATCAAACACTGCCAGTAGAAGTCTGAGTTACAGAAGGTCAGCTCAGCCATACACAACCAAATAATATAATTGCTACATGACATTACAGTAACTATACATTTTTACGATATAAACGTCCAATGACGACAACAAACTATCCTCGAACTCTTCGAGTCCCTCTACTATATATTAAATTCGTCGAGCGCTCTGTGAGCGTGCCCATAGCAGGAATAGCATCGGAACCTGCTTTTCCAATCTTTGCCTTTGTAGCCGGATGAGAAACTGTCGAAGGTAGTGCTATAGGCTGAATGAGCGATGAAGCTAACGGCAGGGAAAGATTAGAGGGTGGTGGTCGTTCGGGGTCGGCTTCAAGGTAAGGTGGGGGCAACGGATCCTGTGGCTCTGAGATGTCTTCAGGCTGGGCGGCAACGCTTGGTAAGGGAAGCTGTTTCAAACTGGCTGGAGAGCGTTCTCGAGGAATACGACGTCGAGAGGAGGATGACTCGGAGTCGGATCCGCTGTCTTGTGACGGTACACCCCTCCGCTTCCAATCTTGGATGATAATTTCCCGTTCCTTGGTCAGCTCCCAGTTATCAGTGTATTGCCACACGCGCTTTCGAGGTGTGGTGCCTGTAGGCAAGTCCTCTCTGCTGCCTTTGTCGACCAGCGAGTTGGTCATTTCTCGCATAGACGCTAAGTGTTCTGAGGCAGATTTCTGATAACCTTGAGCTGATTTGCTAAATTTCGAAGTCTACGAAGGTGGTTAGTCAAGGGTACAAACGCGATGATATGTGGAGTTCGTACCTCTGTCATCACCTTGGAGGTATTTGCCTCCATGGACTTTGACATGGCAACGATGGCTTGTTGAAGATGCTGAGATTCAGCTTGGATATCCGCACCAAGACCGTCGGTGGCGTCAATCCTAGCTCTCTTTACGCGAGCATGGCGTTCAAATGCTGGTGAGGTGTCAGCGCGATAGTCCATGGTCATGAATGACGCTTACCATCTGCAGTTGTTGAGTTCAACGTATGGGTCTGCCGTGTAATCTCGGCGGAGTACGTTGAGAGGGACGACGTGACAAGGCTCTGCATACTTGACAGACCTTCCAGGACGGTGTCGCTGACGCTGTTAAGGGACTACATATCTTGTCAATCGCAGTGCAAAAAATGTGAGACAACCCAGAATCACCTTGTATGCGCCATCCCGTAGACGTTTGCATTGTTCACCCTTCTTCTCAAGCGAGGTACTCAACTCTTGATTCCGCGCCATTACCTCATCAGCTTTCCGCGAATACTCCTCGGTAAAGCCATTCAGACTGCTTTCTACTCGGCCATTCTCTTGCTTCATCTTTGTGAAAGCATCCTCTAATGACCTATCCCTTTCGGCAACGAATTCATTGAAGAGACCCGAGACACGTTCAACGAGATCATTCTTCATGCGTTCTGATTTCGACTTTTCATGTTGCAAGAGACGAGTCAACTGGGCATTTTGCTCCTTAAGGTGACGAATCTGTTCTTCCGCCTGGCTCTCTGCAAGTGCTTTGACTTCCGTGCTGTGCTTGCGTTCGACGGTCATGTACTCCTGGCTGTCGTGGATTACATTCTGGATAAGGACCGCTATCGAGTTCAGGGCCTTTTCCACCTGAACTCACGTCATCATGTGTGTAACTGAGACAGTTGAAATTATACGCACTGCTTGAAACCCGTCGGTTGAAGATCTCTCCAAGTCGACGCGGAAGGAGTGGCCAGATTTCTCAAATTTGTCAGACCAGGAGGAAAACACCGAGCGGATGCTATCATGGGCCTCCTTCACCGCCGTCTGCGCACTCCCTAAAGCTTCTGCGGACACCTCGTCTTTTGCTTGGATTAATGCCATCACATCTTGCACACGCTGGATTTGATCGTTGACTCGACTCTTAAGGCCAGCAAGATTCTCGAGTTCCTTGGTTTGATATTGGCTTCATCATGGCGCAGCTTCGCCAAGCCTTGCGTGGTGTTTTTGGTGAAAACTTCCAGCTCGGCTGAGAATCTCTGCGTTTCTGACGTTAACTCCTTCCCGAAATTGAGGACCTTTTCCACATTCGAGCTGAGCGCCGAGGTTTTCCGCGCTATACAGCATCATGAGACATCTTAAAGTGAAAAGACAAAACATCCGTACATAGCTTGGCAAACACCGCACTCAGGTCTCCTAGGCTTTCTTGGGTTGCCCGCTTAAGTCCGCGTGCGATCTCATCCAAGGTGGCCTCGGTAGTCTGATAGGACTCTCGTACGACGACCTCCTCTTCTAATGCGCTCTTTGTTGTTTGCAATTCGTCGTTCGTCGTTGTCAGGACGCGAATTGTTTCCGAAAGTTCATCTTTGGCCTCTTTGAGTTCACCATCCCGCTTCGTAAGTAGGTTCATACTCTCCTGGAACTCCTCTTGAACGTTCTTGAGCTGTCTTGCGACAATCTCAACTTGGCGCTTGGTCTCCTCCAGGGCTGTCCGCGCGAGTTCCTGTTCCACATTCATCTGATTCCACGTGTCCTCGGAGAAGAAAATGCCATTCTTCTCGCGCGCCGCAAGGAGATCCGCCTTTAAGCGCTCAATTTCACCGACGTATTCTTTGAGTAGAGCGTTTCGTGTCATACGCTGGTTGATTTCTGGACGATTGCGGATGGACTTCGCTCGGATAGCGTAGTCGAGGGTCGACAGTGTTTCTTCCATATTTGAACGAGCAGGTGAAACGGTTGCAATGATGCACGTCTTTGTTCGACCTCCAAGAGAATCTTGTAGGAGTCTGGTTAGTTTGGACTCCCTAGAAAAAAATTAATATGCCGTACACATTGAATGGGAAGAAATGTACACACCGGTATGGAATGTGAGGCGACTTTTCCACAAGGGCATTGATGACGCGGCCGAGTGTCAACAAACTCTGATTGATCATTCCAGCCTCGCGAGCCCTCTTGTTCTCGGCACCCGATCTGCCTATATTTTCAGAACCCGCGAGGTCGACAAGGTTAAGCTTTCCGACTCGAAGCAGGTCATCCCCCATCGCCGAGACCTCCTTAGTGTGCACAGTGATAGAAAATATAGAGTGAGAGCGGCTCGAATGGTCATTAAATTTGGTGGCGGCGATCTGGCGGCGGTCACTGCCTTTGACGAGGAGAGCAAGTGCGTCTGACGCGCTTTTGACAGAGATATCCTCTAATCCCTGGATCAGCACCCCACGTTTACTGGAGTCATCGAATATTTTGAGCCCGCCGGCTGCAGCATCTCGGGAGCTTCCAGACCCCATGCTCATTGGTTGATTGTTCCCAATTGGTGCCGGGAGATCCGGCGCAAGGAGGTCGCGAAGCTCTTCGTTGTAGAGTTCAATATACGATATTTTGACACTGTAATCGGCCCCGGACTCTTCCAGATGATGGAAAAGACGGAAAAGTACTCGAGGAACCATCCCTGCACCGGCCACGGGATTACCCAAAGGAGTCGTTCCAAGATCGCCTTGCATAGTGTACCTGAGCAAACGATCACCTTTCCGCTCGGGCGACAAGCGTGTTTAAACCTACGTTTTCCCAGTCCCAGTTTGACCATATGCAAAGAGGGTGCAGTTGTACCCCAGTAACACTTCCTCGAGCATCGGATGAACGACGTCTTGGTAGATCATGGACTGTTCTGCCTCTGGTCCGAAGACGAGGTCGAATGGATATGTGCGCGTTGGAGGAAGAGTAACAACACCTAAACTCGATACCGGAGCAGCAGTCTCTATCGACACGGCATGGCTACGGGCCCCTTCGGTGCTGACAATGATCGGAGAGCTCTCCTGGACTTCTCTGTCCGAGCGCCGCCTACAGCGAACCACGACTTGAATGTTTATCTCACATTCTTCTTGGGATTGAAAGGATGCTTGAACCTTCGCAACTGGCTTAGACTGCGCGAGGGAGTAAGTTGAAGTTGAAGGAGGCACTAATGGTGGTTCGGATGTTTCATCTGACGAAGTCGTGTTTGCTGGTACAGAACGCTGGACCCTGGCCATGACGGATTTTGGCCGAGAGGAGAGCTGAGGGGGAGGAATTACGCCCCCCGTTTGAGAGCGACTGCGACTTGTTACGATGCGACGAGGAGCCATGGTAGAGAAAGATCTCGCGTGCAGCAGCACTTTCCCGATTTGTCGCGATTCAAACGCAACGCGTCGAATCACGTGCACAATTGAGCCATTGTCACATGACCGTGCGGCACTGGTCACCAAACCAGTGGCACAGTGGATCCCTCGTCATCCCTTGACAGCAATGGGGAAGCGTAAAAAATCATCCAGGAAACCTGGCCCAAAGAAAAGGAGGGAACCTCTAGGTAGCGTTAATTGCTCATTCTCTGCGTCTCATGTTCCCATGGGTGATTTGCCAGATACCACCTTTACCTGCCTATTCTGCCACCACGATAATTCGGTGACCGTCAAACTCGACAGGAAGGAGGGGGTCGCTCAGCTTGTGTGTAAAATATGTGGCCAGAGTTTTCAGAGTAAAGTCAATCGTACGTCTTACACTCGGATGTGATATCCTGTTAGGCTGAGAAACTTATTGCGATGTGATTTTCAGACTTGACAGAGCCAATTGATATATACTCTGAATGGATAGATGCCGCGGATTATGCTGCGAAAGAAGAGGAGCGGCGCGCACTGCGCCGCCCTACGGCATCGTCAAGCCGAGCGAGGCCTGCTGGTCCACCCTCGGTTGGGAGCGACGAAGAGTGATGGCATTAATCAGTCGCTGGCCGATAGAATTTCTGTACCATTACCTACCTATTCTCTGTATAATTAGAGTTGCTTGCTGCCCTGATTGTCCCGCACAATGGAGTAGCGCATGATAATCAGTAGGTCAATCCCTAAATGGCCAATTGTGGTCGCGACCCGCGCTGGCGCTGCCCGCAACGCGTGCACGCTTAGATTCTCGTGTCTCACGTCGGCTCGTCACCCACGCGTTCTTTTTCCTCACTCCTTATTCTCCCTTGATCATGTCTTCAAACAACATCAAGGTCATCTGTCGGTGAGCTATCCTCCGCCTGCTCCGCTCTCTGTATCTACTTATAACCTCATCGTCAAACCCAATCTACCCATCAACAGATTTCGACCGCCAAACTCCCTAGAGTTAAGAGAAGGCAGCGACATCGTTGTCTCCTTCGATGACAACCTGCAGACTGTTCAGCTTCGTTCTGCGCAAGTCAGCTCAGGGCCTGAGAAGGATGGTTTCTCTTTCGACAGAGTATTCCCTATGGGCACGAAACAGGATGAGGTGTTCGATTATGGTGTGAAAGAGTGAGTCGTGCCCTCCTGACCTACTGCGTATAGTTACCATCCCTGCGTTTTAGCATTGTCAAGGGTATGTACAACTGGCCGTACTCCCTGATCTGTCTTGTTGGTGCCGGGCCTTCGCGCACCCAGCTGACCATATCTACTAGATGTGCTTGATGGCTATAATGGAACGGTTTTTGCGTACGGACAAACGGGTAGTGGGAAAACGTTTACCATGATGGTATGTTCATTGTTACATTTGACTTGAAGTATTTAACCAGGAGCTTTCAAGGGGGCTGACATAGATTCAGAAGAACTCAAGGGAATTATTCCTCGTATCACCGAACAGATATTCCAGTCCATCGTAGAGTCAGACGCTCACCTAGAGTATTTCGTAAAGGTATCATACATGGAGATATACCTGGAGCGTATTAGAGATTTGCTTCAACGTGAGTTTGACAATGATCTACTTTCTTTCTCCACTGAATTTCTTCGATTCAGCACAAAACGATAATCTTCAAGTACACGAGGAGAAGTCAAAAGGCGTCTACGTGAAAAATCTGACCGACTATTACGTCAGTAGTGCTCGCGAGGTCTACGAAATAATGCGGCAAGGAGGGGCTGCTCGTGTTGTCACCTCTACTAGTAAGCTACGGCCTCACCCGTTTCTGCATGAATTGCTGAAGCCGTCTCCCTTAGACATGAACGCTGAAAGTTCTCGCTCTCATTCTATTTTCCTCATCACGATCAGTCAAAGGAACACGGAAAGTGGTGCACAGAAGACCGGCAACTTATACCTGGTGGATCTAGCAGGCTCCGAGAAGGTCGGCAAGACTGGTGCTTCCGGCCAGACTCTGGAAGAAGCAAAAAAGATCAACAAGTCTCTTTCCGCACTTGGGATGGTGATAAATGCCCTTACGGAAAAGGTCAGCTCTCTCTTGTGATCTCAGAGCTTTCGTTGAATATCTGGGATGTCTACAAGGCGAAACATATACCTTACCGCGATTCTAAACTCACCCGCATCTTGCAAGAGTCTCTTGGTGGTAACTCGCGTACCACGCTAATCATCAACTGCTCGCCAGCCTCCTTTAACGAGGCTGAGACATTGTCCACACTTCGCTTCGGTATCCGCACGAAGTCGATCAAGAATACGGCCCGTGTCAATGCAGAGCTTTCACCACTTGAGCTCAAGAATCTCCTCCAAAAGTCTCAAATTTCCAACGCGTCCTATCAAAGGCAGATTGCCGCCCTTGAAGCGGAACTTGCCACATGGCGTGCTGGAGGAGCCGTCGATCCATCGGAGTGGGTTCCAGCTACCGGAGACAAGGCGGGGACAACCGGAATGCCTAAGAAGACGCCTACCTCACCAACACCTTCTACTTCTACTACACGTAGTGCTACACCCGTCAACCCTGCTTTGGAGGGCTTGAAGGACTTGGACAGTCGTCCACAGACTCCAACAGTGATAGGACTAGACAAGGACGAGAGAGAAGAATTCTTGAAGCGCGAGAACGAACTCAGTGATCAGCTGGCTGAGCGCGAGGGTGCTCTAGTGGCTGCCGAGAAGCTTGTCAAAGAACTGAAGGAGGAGTTGGCCTTCCTTAAAGAGCAAGAAGCAGCATCCTCAAAAGTAAAATTTCCATAAGCAGCGTCATTCCACGCGCTAAACTGATCTGGGTTGCATCGCAGGAAAATAAGTCAATGTCTGTCCAGCTAAATGAGCTCCGACTTCAGGTCGAGAAACTCGAGTTCGACAACAAGGAGAGCGTCATTACTGTTGATATTCTCAAAGAACAGAATGCAGATGCAAGGAACGAGCTCGAGGAACTCAAGCGCACCATTACAGAGTTGAAATCTTCTCAGAAGGATCCCTCCGCTGAGGATAAGGAGAAGAAGAAGCAAGAGAAGATGGCTCTGATGATGGCGCAGTTTGATATGGCAAGGATTATGTCATCACTGATCCGTGGTTTGGCGACTAACAACACTCCATGTGTTCCGTTGCTTGTAGCAAGGGTCCTTCTCTGAGAAGGACGAACAAATGCGTCAAATTATTGCCAAGCTTGATGCGATCGAGTCGGACCCAGAAGCCCCATCACTAACTACTGAGGATGTCACACAACTCCGCCGGCAGCTAGCGGAGGGCCAGTCTCTTGTCCGAGAAACGGTAGATCGCCTTCGCCAGAAACAGGAGGAGAGTGACCTCCTCGCACGGCGGAAGGATGAGTTGGAGAGTCGCCTCAGTACTCTGGAGACAGAATACGAAGAATTACTAGGTACTCGTCGTTGGTTTCGCTCCGTGCATAGCGACTAATTCATCATCTAAAGAGAAAATTATCCATGATGAAGAGGCCAGCAGTGCAGACATTACGCGATCGACTGCCGAGTTGAAGGTGAGGGTACTGTACTGGCCGTCTTTATAACCCGAATTTACCGGATACCTTCGCAGAACAAATTGGAAGCTCAGTACGCCGCAAAGCGTGACGCTCACCAAAGCGAAATCGCCGATCTAAGGCAGCAATTAGAGATGAAGGGTAATGAGGTCCGGACTTTGAACGTGTCTATCGACAGTCTGAAGAGCCTCAATGAAGAACTCAAGGTAGACTTTTAATTACGCTATACTTGAACCCCCACTGATTTCTTATCAGCGCGCCTTCGCTGTCACATCCGATGGCATCGAAGGTGGGAAGAATTTGGCAGAGAGTGCTCAAGATCTTGAAAGGACGCGCAAGGCTATCAATGTCCAACTTGCGGAATTTGATGGCGTCAAGAAATCCCTCATGCGTGATCTGCAGAATCGCTGTGAAAAGGTTGTTGAGCTCGAGATACAGCTAGATGAGATCAAGGAGCAATACAATAACGTGATCAGGAACAGTAATTCGAAAGCACAACAGAAGAAGATGGCCTTCTTGGAGCGAAATCTTGAGCAGCTAACGCTGGTCCAGAAACAGGTAGAGCCATGTTTCTCGTGGCGTCTGGTGCTTCCCTCTGACACGTTTTGCACAAGCTTGTCGATCAGAACTCTGCGCTCAAGAAAGAGGCTGGGATTGCCGAACGCAAGCTGCTCGCAAGAAACGAGCGGATACAGAATCTCGAAGCGCTACTTCAAGATGCCGACCGTCGGCTTGCCTTGCAGAATCAGAAGTTTGAGGCTCAGCTTCAGGCCGTCAAGGACAGATTGGATCAAGCGAGAGGTATTTCCATAAGTCAGGTTCCGCCTCTACCCCGAGTTCTGAATTTCTCCCAGCGCAAAAGGGCGCTGTTTCCTCCCCACTCAGTTTCGCAGGCCGAATCGCGAAACCTCTCCGTGGTGGCGGTGGCGGGATTGTGCCGAGTGCGGCAACCCAGACATCCGCTGCTACGGTTGTCTCCACTAACCCACTTACAAGGGTCCAGAATGAGGAAAGGTACGCTATTGTTTCTTTTATCATCGTGGCGTCACTTGATTAATGTTTTTCTCTTTGCAGTGGAGGTAAGTTCCCTACGGCCCGTATATCTCTCTTGACCGTATGGTGTGACTCATTGCGTTTACAGCCAAGCGCGCGTCGTGGTTTTTCCAGTCTCGA
This sequence comes from Russula aff. rugulosa BPL654, assembly GCA_022496225.1. Taxonomy (NCBI): domain Eukaryota; kingdom Fungi; phylum Basidiomycota; class Agaricomycetes; order Russulales; family Russulaceae; genus Russula; species Russula aff. rugulosa BPL654. Next base: position 161,619 of record WTXE01000018.1, on the reverse strand, counting down.
TCATGAACGACTTGTATTATCTGCTCCCTTTCTGTTTAGTATTATACCTGACGCTAGTTGTACGCTCTATTGATCGTCATAATTATATCTACAAACTCGTACACATTCATCCCCCAACGCATATGCATACAATGAATCTGGAAGCAATATCAAGTGGACGTCCGGACATTCCGCGGGGTTAAATTTTTTTTTAGTATCCAACCCCAAACGGCTAGGCTGAACCCGAATTATGGGGATCCCTCATATAGAGTAGCAAGCCTGACAGCGGCAAAGTGATTGAGTTGGCCTTGGCTCTCGACTATTGCCCGCGGGGACCGGACAAGCAGATACTCTTTTTTTTTTCAGTCGAACCTGAGGCTCAGGAGTAGAACAAATTGCATGACAGCAGTTTAAGCTTTAAAGGTCCTGAGAATGGGTGCCTTAGGATGTAAGTACGGTGCAAAGTTACACCTTCCGCTTCGCGCATTTTGCATTTTTTGACAAGCTCCGGGTCATCCGGTTCGGGAAGATGCGCGCGTTTTCTGAATCGGGAAGGAGCCAGCTAGTAGGTTCGTCGCTTCTTTTGTTTACGATAAAAGGTAAATTTGGACCCTCTTTATAACCGGGCAGTCTTCAATATTGAACGACTAGATGATGGCCTGGACTGAGAAATGGCCCTTATTTCGATGAGAACGCAAGCAGTGCCGTCAAGCCTGTGCAATTGGCGCCGCAGGGGGCTAAAGGCCGTTCCGCTCCGTGCGTTTCAAGTTGTCTCCACCCGTTGGTCTGTCAGTTTAATTTCATGCCGGGACCAAATAGTACTGGTCGCCGAAAGCGTCACCTGCATCCGTCATTTTGTCCCGAAATTCAATTTCCTCCGTTGCTTCGAGCGCCGGGACCAATTCCCGTTCCCCGTCCACAGGCCCGTCGCGTGCAGGGCGTCTCTCAGCCCTTCACTCTTCAACTTCCCGCTTGTACTGACTTGAACACCGCTGGTCGTACCAAACCCTCCGCTCTCGATCCAGGCAACGTGAGTATCATCTCATCTCATTTTCTCCTCCTGTCTCTACCTCGTTAGCATCCCATTTGCTACCCATTGGTGCTTTTCTCACCGTCCTTGGACTACCAGCGGCTGCACTGCTTGGCAGGAACTCAGACTTGAACGCCGCTAACTGTGCTAACCCGCAGCCTTCTTCCTTGGGTTCAGGTTGCTTGTAAAGATCGTGATATTACTTTTCCTTCCTCACTTAGTGGGCTTTCAACGGCATTTCTTGTCATATGCGTGCTCTACTGAAACGTCTTGTTCTTCCGCGGCAGGATTTTCACCCGTTTCATGTCCCAAAACACCAATGATGCCTCCAGAAAACCCTCAGGTTCTTCGTCGCTGCCCGGCACCCACTCGCCCTTGGGCTCTCCGGCAATGTATGTCGTCACTTAATGTTAAAATTGTCCATTCATGAATAATGCATCATCTTTGTTACCTAGGTCCAATCCCAGCGGAGAGTGCCACATCCTACGACAAACAGTACATTTGGAGTCGGCGTGGGTACGCCCGGGGCCTTAGCAAATGCAAGCCTCACCTCCGGGTGGCAAGTAAGTGCACCTCACCTCATCCCTTTTCGTCCATTCACCATGGTCCAGGTTTGGGGGGGTACTGCACCGTCCCCCCAGCGTAATGTGTCGGCCAGTTCAGCTCCAGCGACCACTGACCCACTCTCAACTCAAGGCGAAGTGCCATTCCGCTCTAATATGACCGAAGGATGGCGGTCCAGCAGCGGAACATGGGTCGATGGTGACGCGGGGGAGTTTGCGTTGGTAAGTCCTTTGAAGAGACGGGCCGAAATCGCTTGCCTCAAGTCTACTTGCGAGCCAATGCTAACGTCTATCAGGCCCGCCCAAGACAGGTCAGCGTCGCGCCAGGTGTTACCTTCTCTCCCCGTCCTGTGAGTCAACAAAATATGCATTGAGTTTTATGACATAATAATACTCCGCATATTTAGGACGACCAACCTCTTGGGGGATCTAAGGCTAGCTTCTCTCCTCAACGGTTTGACGTACATTTGAACAAAGATTCTGCCACCACCCCACGATATTCCTCCCCACAGCCACCCACATTTTCTGCGTCCCAATTTCCGTCGCAGCAAGTTGCCCCGAACCATCCCATGGGGTATGAGCCGAGTCGTAGCCCGTCTGTCGTAGACAACTTGGCTTTGGGTATTCGTGGCATCACTGTAGAGGACGATGCCTCACTTTCACAGCAAGGTTCTCCCTACCGTAATGGAAACCATGCTTCTACCGGTATTCCAAATACCTTACCTCATGTCCATGGTGCACCACTGCACCCTCGGGGACCTTACACCGCCTTTCCGCCGCCCGAGTATGGCCCATATTACTCAGGCACTCCCACAGGTTAGCATTGCCACTTATTGTCGTGTAACTGAGGTTAATGTCTGTCAGATCCATCCATGTACACCCCGTCACCGGTCACTCCAAGTGCTGTGCCCGCAAGTGTGTATCCCCCGGTAAGCTTACGTTCATGTTATTTTAACGCGAAGTAACATGGTTATAGCAGCATGGCATGTTTTATGACTTTTCGGGTCCTTCAAGACCTCCCGGTTCTCAGTTCTATTATCCTTCGCAACCAACATTATATCATCCTAATCATTCTCCGTTGCTTTCCCCTCACATTACTGTTCACGTGCCGCCAATAGTAGGTGACCATAAAAGAGATATGCAAGTGCGCTTGTTTTTCTCCTGTACTTTGTCGCGATGTTCTGTTAAACACGTTGTTCCCGACAGATTCCTCCGCATGGGTTAAGCTATGGTACCATGAGGTCGCCACCATCTCCCCACCAGTATACCAGTTCCCCGCATCTGTATGCGGCGCATGTAGAATATGGTGCCCCTCATCCAGGAGTCCATCCAGGGACTCCAGGTGCTATTTACGGCAGTTTGGGTCCACACGCGATGCACTTCTATAATCAAGGCGCTCAATTCTCCCGCCGTCGGGACGCCGGTGACGCAATCGCGCTTCGTAGTCCGATATTAGAAGAATTCCGCACTAATCGGTCCCGCAAGTGGGAACTTTGCGTTAGTACCTCTATTATCATACATTCGTTGAATTTCATCTTCATACTATCCATAGGACATTTATGGTCATATCGTGGAGTTTAGTGGTGACCAACATGGTTCACGATTTATTCAGCAAAAGATTGAAAGTGCTTCAAGCGAAGAGAAGCAAATGATTTTCGATGAGATCGTTCCGGACAATACGTTACAGCTTGTTCAAGATGTATTCGGCAACTATGTCAGTCGATCGCACTCTCGCATTATATTAGTTTCCTGACTTCGTCATTAGGTCATCCAAAAGCTCTTTGAGCACGGTACTCAAGTCCACAAGACGATAATGGCCAATGCAATTGAGCCGCATATCGCACAGTTATCCGTGCAAATGTATGCATGTCGCGTCGTTCAAAAGGTGATATTATAAGCCAGTGTGTCATCTCGGCTCCTTATCGCTCTACAGGCAATCGAATATATTCTACCCGAGCAACAAGTTGCAATAGTAAAAGAATTGGAGCCGCATGTACTTAAATGCGTCAAGGACGCAAATGGCAACCATGTCGGTCTTGCATTATCTACTAGTGTCCTCACCTCTATCTGATCGAAAAACCAGGTCGTGCAAAAACTCATCGAGCGTGTGCCCGCTGAGCGTCTGAGTTTTATTCCAGCTTTCAAGGGCAGCGTTTTCGAACTTTCAACTCATCCTTATGGCTGTCGCGTTCTTCAAAGATGTTTCGAACACTTGAGTGAAGAACAGACAAGGCCGCTCATGGATGAACTTCATAAGTACATTATCAACCTCATGCAAGATCAGTTTGGGGTTCGTTGGATGCTTATGCCAGCACTTAAGCTCTTACTGGTGACTCATCTGCTTTACAGAACTACGTCGTACAGTATGTCCTCGAATATGGCAAGCAGCATGATAGAGCGCTTGTTATATCCAAGCTTCGAGGGCAGATGCTTCATATGTCTCGTCACAAATTCGCGTCGAACGTCTGTGAGAAGGCTCTCCTCACGGCTGACCCTGAAAGTCGTCGAGCTCTCATACAAGAAATGATGTCATCCAAACAAGATGGGGTCAGTACCATCGCCACCATGATGAAGGACCAGTATGCGAGTAAGCCATCCCTGGCCATCCCTTGACTGCCTGTCCGCTCACTCGTTACCCTGAGATTATGTTTTGCAACGCGCAGTTTCTGTTGCAGACCCGGAGCAGAAGCACGAGTTGATCAGCCGGATCAAGCCTCAGTTGGTTAGCATGCGGAGGTATTCTAGTGCTTACAGCAAACACCTACTCTCTAGTGAGTTAGAACGCCGTAACTCCCTTTTGCCTCAGACATGACGTGCCCTTTCCGTTTCTTTGTGCGTAGTCGAGCGTCTGTTGACACAAGCGGGCGAAAGTCTCCCTTGAAATCACCAGGTGTTCCTCATCAATAGCCATTGTTCTATTTCATCGTTCTGAGTTCATTTTGCAAGCACCTGTCGATTCATTCTATACCACACACGCGCATTGCTTTGCATATTAATCAGCTTTTCGTTGGATATACTATCGTTCATCTCCTATATTTCGACGGATTCTAGCAGCTTGACCTTTACTACATTTGCTACTAAACCTCGTTCCGTTGCCCTTCATGGAGCCTGCTACTATATATCCAAGTATGATCTAATCATCCACTACGCCTCTTTCATTGCTTCGCCTCACAGTCGCGCATCACAATCTAGCATTTGTTTTCGAGTTTTTGGTGTTGGCCGGACCCGAGCCACCGAGAAAAAGTGCCAGAACAAATCGGAACAAACAAATTCTGTGAAAAGAAAAAAAGGAACACAGGGGACCGCCGACGTGGAGCCGGGAGCGCCGCGTTCGCTGTTTCGTGGTTGTCTCCACGTTTATTGCCGCCGCGCTTGCACGTCTGTCACCAAACCATTCTCCAAAAACCCCCATGGAGGAAGCGGCCTCTCTCTTTGGCCCACCAGACTCTGCTTCTGATCCGTTTGGGAGCATCGTAACCAACGGTAGTGACGACTACACTGCAAGTTCCACCTCACCTCCCAGTGAGCACCCACTCTCAGAGACGCAGAAAGTCGATACTGGGAATGGTTGGTTTGATGGCTCGTCTGGTCACTATCAAGCCGAAACTTCATTATATCCCGAATATGAGTGGCGGAACGGTGACGACGCTGGCGGTCACTACAACACTCAACCACATTACGAGGGAGCAACACCGAGTGGCTTCTACCACCACCAATCGTTGAATGGACATGGTGGTGATAATTTGCAGTATACGGCGTCCCACGACGGTGAGTGGCATCCTCTCTAGAGAGACTTTGGTCTCACCGTATATACGAATTTAGCCGGCCTTGTCTATGGGACGCAGCAACGATCCGATCCGAATGCCACACAATCATCATTCGAACAGTCCTCAATTCCGCAATCGAATGACGTTTCGTCGGGCGATCCCACGTCATCCGCGTTGCAACCCCGTGCTCCCCACGTGCAGTCTGCGACATTAGACCCTTACAGACCTGCAACGCAACTATCACCCAACAGCAGCAGCCCTTCTATGTATCCCAAACCCGTCGTGTCCTCTCCCTACGACCCCACTGCCACGTATTCAGCGTACCAGCCAGTGACTAACAATAGTCATTCGGTTCCTCAGCCCACGTATCAATCATATTCGGCTCGGCCTAGTCCCCTACCGCAATTGGGTACCACGGACAAACCGCCTGGCCCTTCTCAGACTACCACGCCATATCGTCCAAAAACCTCCAATGCGTATGACCCCCCTATCCCCCCTCCAAGACCTTCAAGGCATGTTTCCAGCGCTCTAGGACCCCCTCAGGTGTTTCCTCCCACCGGTGCATCACATACACCTGTAGCACAAGATGCGAGTCATGTCACGTATTACACCAACCCCAGCCAGCTACCTCCACCAAACAGATACATCCCCCAGACCCATGTGTCTCCCCCTCCGGTTTCTACCAATCCTCCACCCAATCCCCGGCTACCTGCCAATGTGTCACCGCCTCGTCGTGAGCCCCATTCACGTATAGTCCCCGGCTCATCGATTCCCAGGGAGTCTTCCATCGGCAATTCTTCCTATTCAGCGCAACTGGGATCGGAGTCATCCTATCCTCTCCGTAATACCGTTGACCGCACCTGGCCACAGCACGGGCCCAGTATGGATGCGGTTGCAGAGAGTACTCCTTCAAGCCAGCTAGGCTATCCAGCCGCCGTTTCGCGTGGAAATGAAGTCCCAACCTCGGTTCAAGCAGACAGTCGTCAGCCCGGACGCGGGGGAGAGTTTCCCACACGCATACAAGCCTCAGATACGTCATTGTCCGGGAATCAATATCACCACCCGGAAACTGGGGATGGGTTCACCCAGCATCCAATCACAAATAGCTATTCTCCGGAAGTTGCCCGCTCAATCCCCGCGCCGATTCATGCCAGTAGATATGAGGCCTCCGGCTATGTGCCTACCCAAGGCAGCAGGGTTCACTCTCCTAGCAACTCCTCTGTGCATAGTACTCGGTCGACGAAGAGCCGTGATTTGGTCTCTCCTCCACCTTCTAGCGTTGCTTCGGCATCCGCGTCGCGTGCGCCTGTCTCTATGGGACCTTCCACAGAACCTGGACCTGTTATCTCTAGAGGTTCTTCACCTGCTTCTACCCAGTCACGGAAGGCTCCTCGCTACCCCTCATATGACCCCTACGCTCCTGGTCGCAACACAGAGCCCGCCTCGTCGACCACCAGGGATCGTTCCATGTCGAATAGTTCCCTCGTTTCCTCTCGATCTTCGGTTACCTCGGACTTGTACATTCCTTCACGTCTTGGACAGAACCTATCCGAAGTTCCTGTGTCGGCGTCATTACACCAGACTTCGCGTGTGACCGTTCACAGTACAGACAGATCACAGGGCCAAACCCTGATCCTGCCACCTCAAACCCATGCACCGTATGCCCCATCTCCATCATTGTTGGGCAGCAACGACCCTCTGGCCAGGACTTCAAGTCGTGCTCCCATAGTCAGCTTCGGTTTTGGCGGCAAGTTAGTGCTGTGTTTCCACGGATCAAATACATTAAATACTGGATTCGACATTGCTCTTTCCTCGAGGCAGACGACGGGAATACAAATGCGACCTTTAAATGCGGTGATTCCTGAATCCGCACTTGACCATATATCAACTTCATTCCCCGGCCCACTATTCTGTGATCCCGGATCTCCAACAAGTTTGGTGCGCGCTGCTGTAGCTACACAGACCAAGAACAACAAGGCCAAGGTCACCGAATACCTAGAAGGACGCGCCGAAGAGATTTCCCGCGGGCTGGGTTATCTTAGTAGAGGAAGCTCCGAACACAGGCAGGCAGAGGGGAAAGTCACGCTTGTAAAATTGCTGAAGGTCCTTGTGGAACATGATGGTCATATGTCTGGCAGGTGAGAAGCACTCCGGCCAATCATGAAGCGGCATATAATTCTGAAACTATCTCAAACCAGTCCTCAGATAGACGCCGATGTCCGAGCAGTTCTCGTTCCCATGCTTGGCAATGTTTCCGGTCTTGAACAGTCGACACCACCGAAGACAGCCCCGTATAGTTTTGACGGCGCTGCAACGTCATCCCTCTCCTTATCTTCCTTGGACACTCGTGACCGTGTCCTGTCTGTTCATACTGTCAAGGCCTCGGCCCTTGACACAATTCAGGGACTGCTAGCTAAAGGCGATCGTAGAGCTGCTTACCGTTATGCCCTAGATGAACAGTTATGGGCACACGCTATGGTTATTGCGAGTAGCGTTGACAAAGAAGCTTGGAAGGAGGTCGTCAATGAGTTCATTCGCTCGGAATTAAACACCCAAGGTGTTACCGACTCCGCAGGTCCTGATGCGACAGCTTCGGGTACAGGCCGAGAGCCTTTGAAGGTCGCATATAGCCTCTACTCTGGCCAGGGCGCCGCATCTAGTACGTGTGTTGTCCAGCCGTCGCATGCCTCGTATTAATCACGCCGTGCAAACAGTACAAGCACTAGTCCCGCCAACATCTCTATTGAAATTCGGTGAAAAGCCACAACCCCCTGCTTTATCTCACATCACCCCAATGACTACAAACTTCACTTCTCATGCTACCCCAGGCCCCGTCCCAGCGGATATACTGAAGAAATGGCCAGAAACGGCTGCCATGCTCATTCCGGGTCCTTCTGTCACGGAATGCTCAGCTGCTCTTCTCGCCCTTGGTGACTGTTTACTTGCAAATGATTTCGTGGAAGCTGCACATGCATGGTACGTTTCTTTACGACTAGCATGGATATATTATATATCGTGAACCATAGTTACCTCCTCGCTCCTCAAAGCACCGTCCTTGGAAATATTGGTTCCCCTGGCCGAGTTCCTCTTGTTGGCTCACGTGGACCTACCGCCACTCCTAACTTCCATGTGAGCGACGACGCAATTGTATTCTCGGAGATCGCGGAGTTTGCCCTTTCATTGTCTCCTTCCAAGAGCCAAGAGTCATTTAACGGGCTCTCCAACTTGCAAGCATACAAATTCATCCGAGCGGCGAGCTTGGCTGAGATGGGTCACATGTTGGTCGCGAGCAGGTTAGTGTTGTAACCGCGCCTTCACAGAAAAGTAACTCAGTCGAATCACAGGTATTGCGAAGCAATAGCTGCGTGTATGAACCGAACACACACACTACCTCACCCTGAGCTATCTGAGCAGATAAGGGAATTCACCGATAGACTGGTTGGTGCACCGCATTTGGACAAGACGGGCTCCTGGATCCGTGGCAAGATGACCCGTCCTAGTCTTGATAGCCTTGGAAATTGGCTTGGCGGCCGTCTCACAGAGTTTGTTGCGGGTGGCGATGATTCACCCACTATGGATGGCGATACGACACCTCATGAAAGCAAGACATTCGCGGGACCGTTCTCTCATTATAGTACAATCACGCCTTCTACCACCTCGAAAGTTCCTTCTCCCCAGCCAAGTATGGATCACAGCACGTTCGCGGATGCGCAGAATAAACTTCCTCAGAGAACAGGTTCTGCACAGGCCCTTCGCCATAACCCCCTGGTTCAGATTGACCGCGCATCGTCAGCAATGGAATACCGACCGGCTTATCGAAGCTCGTCACCAGCGCCCCGTATCGCATCGGCCAGTGCTGCTACGTCGCAATTTCCCCAAACAAGTTTCAGCTACGGCGGATACCCTTATGCCAACGACTCCACGGATAGTTCCTATCAGCAATCCTCGGATGGTGACTCGCGCGCGGGCGCGTGGTGGGGTTCTTCGAGCACGGGAAATTCCAGTGTAACAACGCCGACTGTTCCCCTGTTACCGAATGACCGTTCATCTCCGTCGTCGGATTTCGTATCATTAATGGAGGTGTCCCCAATTCCCTCAGTTTCTGAGTCTAGCATAACGCCCCGTTCTTCCGCCCTTGCGACATACAACGATGACGAAGACGATGATGATCTTGGCTTGGGAAATTCTTCCAACAAGCGTAAAGCTTCCTTGAACGATCCTGGCACCCGAGACAGCTCGGTACCAGATTCGAAGCCAGCCGAAACTGATACACGTTCGCGACCAGGTAACACTTTCATGCCATCGTTGACCGTGCGCTCTGCTCACCTTGACATTGAAGAGCCGAAACCTAACCAGCAATCATCGAGTTGGTTTAGCCGTTGGTGGAACAAAGACGGGTCCGGTGGTCCAGTCAAAGCCACACTCGGAGAAGAAAGTAGTTTCGTATATGACAAGGAACTCAAGCGTTGGGTGAACAAGAAGGTGAGACTTCGATTGCTCATACCCGAGTTTCCTTGTCTGAGGCGTCATTTTAGGGTCCTGCTAATACGGCGCAACCCGCGCACCTCCTCTGCCTCCTTCTCGAGCTCAAACTGCATCGCCCGGTTACTCTGCTCCGAGGAAACCAAACGGAGTTTCTCTAGCACCTCCACCCCAGCGGGCTGCTTCGGCCGTTGATCTCAGTGCATCTCCTCCAAAGCGTATGGTCCCCCGTCCCAGATCAGCCTTACCACCAGGAGACGAGGTCCCGAATGGCGTGCCTCCACGCATGATGGATTCGCCTTCACCAGGCCCTTCTGGGTCTCCGACTCCTCCACCTAGTCGGCCGCGATCGCAAGCAACAAAGCGAAACATACGTAACCGTTATGTGGACGTTTTTCAGCAGCCCAATGCGGAGACTTGAATGTATTCTCCTACAGACATCAAATTCGCCTGTATACAGATAATAACTTGGACCGCATCGTCACTTTATTCGATTGTATATGTGTTCTCGGTGTTCAAGTCATACGCTTGCACTTAATTGATTTATGCATTATGAAGCCTGTCACGTAGCATTTTATTCCAATCATGGGACTGTAGACATTATCTCCTAGACATTAAAAATCAATTACAGGAGAAGTTTGAAGGGGTAACCTGGTTCAAAAGTATTAGATCAGATCAGATAGACCGGTCATGATAAATGCATACCCCTGTTCTTCACTCTGAAGAATGACAGTAATACCGAGAAGAGAACGACCACGATCCCTGTCCACAAGTAGATTTGAATGCGCTGTCTGGTAGGCGAGGTCTGGAGGGGTGCCACAAGCGTGAGCATTAAGAAAGAAGCCGATAGCAGACCATCTGAAGAAATGATGTTAATGGCTGTTGTCCGACTCGAAGAGGCAACATACAAAGGGTCGCAACAACTGTTGTTTCTTGGCCATATTGGGTCTGGAAACCCTGCGCAATCCATGAGCCATCAGAGGCGGTGGTAGGCATGCCGCGGATGCGAGTAAACATATAGCCTGATGTCATAATAAGGGAAGTGAGAATGGTGATAACTGCCCACGTCCAGCGATTGCGGAGTACAGGAGCGAGGAATCGAATAGATAAGGCGCCAGATAGAATAAAGAAAACCACGGTGCCCCACATAGCCCAGTCAATTGGTGCGCGGTATGGAATGGGCACGGGGGTGAACGCAGAGAGCTGCTGAGCAAGGGGTTGGGGATCAAAGCCGCTGTCGAAAACATCTCAATTAAGATCCTGAACGATTGTTTGGTACGCTTACGCAGAGAAGTCATGGATGATAGGAGTATTAGCTTTGTCTGACTTGCGAGGACCTGCCGCAGGGTGGAAGTTCATTACAACCGGAGCGGATTGTACGCCCAACTAAGTCCCTCGTTCAGTCACCGGTCTTTAGACGTTCAATGACAAATTACCTTTTTGAAGGTTTCGATATTATTCTCAAACTCGACGGTAGCGAAGAAATGCGAGTCGCGCGCAGGTGGTGCTACTTTGGTCCATGTCTTGGCTACAGCTTGCCAAGAGGGATTAAACTCCCTGTGCGTTCGATGAGTTTAGAGCCCCATCAAGGAAACATTGAATACAGCTCACTTGCATGGGCCACATTTTCGCCGTTTGTCGAGTGCAGTAAATTGAATGGAGGCCGACCAGTCACGTTCGGGTGAGGTGAGCAGCTCGAAGGTCTTAGCATCAAGGTCGATGACACCGCTGTTCTGTGCGGCCAGCTTAACCAGCTGTTGACGTGGGCTGTCCTGCGCGGCAAGGACGATGGCTGGGAGCGCGAGTAGAGAAAGGAATGGGAGGGAGATGAGCATGGTGGTCGCGGTCGCGAAGGATAAAGCAATACGTGGCCACAAGGCGCGCGCCGCGAAACTAGCGGGATTGCGGCGGGTGGTCTCGTCAACTACCATCATGTCCCACGCTCTCCTCCTACGGTTGTTCCTCTCTCCTTCTTACTTCTCCGTCCATGTCGCCCTGCACTATCTCATGTTGTATTCCGACAACATCGGTATCACGTACTACCTCACTCGCCGACTCAGGGAATTCACCATCGACGAGCTTCGGGAGGTCTGGGGTTTCATATGGTGAACACAGATGTTCGTTACAAAACACCCTCGAACTCGTTTTTGACATCCCCGTCTCAGCCATCTGCTTGTCTCCAGGCCATCCCGATCCCGAGCACTCGAGTGCTTTGTCATGGACTTTTCGCAAAGGTCCACTCACGTAGCCATGCTTGTGTGTAGTCCGATTGTTCTGATATCCGTATGATGTTTTTCACGAGCGTAGACTTTATGGTTCATGCAAGCGTCGTTGAGGGACTTTTCAAGTACCAACCATAACCCCGAATCACTCTTAATATGCCAACGCACGTTGCTCATGTGTCATGAACTTATATTCGGGGAGATCCCCCCACCCGCGGCCTCGGCATATCCTGGACTCTCTCGCCAATTTTTACCACAATTTTTGCGGAAGAAAGTAAAACCCCGACTATACCCGGCCATTATTGGCGTGAGTATGGTGTTTGCCGGTTCGCCTGGCCTTCCGGCCCTTTCAAGAGTTATGGGAGACGTTGCCGTCGAACAGGGGCGAATAGATCGGCAAGGGAGAGATGTCAAAAGTCTAGAGCGGTACGAAGATGATTTGGCTCGCGGGAAAGCCGTATCGACATATGAACCGGTCATCGAGGACGACGAAATAGATAGCCCTCTGGAATTCGCCGATGCAAAAGACGCTGAAGTTCCCGAACACTCGCCCAAACCTTCTGCTGGAGTAAACCCTGAAAATGGTATTGCGGGAAGTCAGCAGCGCAAGGTGAACCGAGCAGTGCGCACTAGTCCTGACCTCTCTTTCCCTCGAAAGGAGGGTCGGTTACCCAGATTCTCAGATGATCCTCTAGGGCAATTGGATCCCATTACTCCTTCAGATGTAACTCAATCTGTCCCTTCCTTCCTTGCTGGCAAGCGATCCCATCAACCAAGCTATTCCAATGCATCGGAAGCTTTGTTGAAAAAGTATGACTTTGGATCGCAGATTCACCTTTTGCGGTATCACTTTTGTCGGTCTGAGGTCTGTAATCATCTTTTAGTTTCAATCTCATATTGACTCTGGCTATAGATACAATTCATATTAAATCTGGAGAGCATTTCGAACAGACTCGTGGTGGTTCCCAAACCTGCGCGAGTAAGTGCTCTGCGTGCTGAGTTGACAGCTCTCAACCACCGACTACCTGCCGAGGTAGGCAACATAGCATCCAATCTGGCGCTGGACCTCATTAGCTCCAGGTTTGTATGCCATTGTGGTGTCACAGTTCCGATGAAGCGTCATCCTCCCAATCTATTCCCGCACCCCATCATCGCATTGTCCGAATACCACCCGGCGAATGTGTTGTGCTGAACTCAGCAGAGCGTGCTCCTTATTTATTGGTAATCGAAATTCTTCATAGCGATCTCGATTTCGACCCCACAACCGGCATAATAAGTCCACGTTGCAGAAAATCTTGGCCAAGGAGAATGACAAAAAGGGGACATCGAGAGATCTCATACCTTTTTCATCGACCTCTTCCATCAACCAGGACCAGTCCTCACTTCGGGTAAATGTACCTGATGTTGTGTTTGGCGAGGACACTCCCGAGATGGAAAGCGGGGAGGACCTACATATTTCTGTTCCAACGACTACGGAGACTTCATCGGCTCCATCTGATAACGAGGAAGAAGAAATCGATCTCATTGAGCAACTCTATGGCGATCAGGAACCGTTGAGGTCGAAGCCGCTTGACTTTTCCGACTCGATCGTCCTTCGTCCTGCGCCAAAAAATAAGGATCTTGACTTGGCCGCCTGGTCTCGCCCATCATCACAACCAACTACTCCTTCCATTGACCAAAGTGTCCTCGAACTAGCTCTGTCATCTTCCGAACATCAACGTTCCAACTCACGCGGGAATCCATCACCCCAGCCGATCGTCCAGACTCAAAATCTAACCCTGGAGGACTATTCCGAGCGGATGCGTACAGCCGCTGTGATGCTTTCTCAGCTGAATGCCAGTCTCATACCAGAGCAACCTACTTCGGGATCAGTCATCCAAGAACGCTTGCCATCCGCGCCTGTAGGGTCATCGAAGTGGCTCTCCGGCTCTTCATGGTTCACCGTTGTTCCCCCCCAATCTCCAACCGCCCGCGAAGGGGGTCCCTTGCATCCGTCTTGGCTGGGATCTCTCAAGAACAGCCTACTTCACAATCGCAACGCGTAAAATTACAACCTTCGGAGGCGTCGGCAATTCGCGACCGCATTATGGACGAGATGTTAGCACTCGAGGAGGAGCGTATGCGACGCATGCGGGAAAATCGCGACAGTGATAACGCATTACGAATAGGTGTCCCAATGACGAATACAATGGAAGATGAGGGTATTATAAGGCGGGAACTGAACAAGGTAGACCCATCGGCGGTTGTATTCAGTGAGAGCTGGACAGCAAAGAAAAGTCGAGTACGGCAAGAGTCACCATACGGACACCTAGGTATGTCTCCGTCGATTCTATCTGGCCCCGGTTCCTGATCCTGGTCCTCTTTGCAAAGCTGTTTGGGATTGCTTATCGGTGATCGTCAAGACAGGCGCCGATCTCCGGCAAGAGCAGCTTGCCGTTCAGCTTATTCAAGAATTCGGCGTATTTGGAAAGAAGAAAACTGCCAGTGTTGGGCGCGACAGTATGCCTCTCTCACGTTTATTAATAACCCACTTCTGTCGGTCTGACTTGTCTGTTGAGCTTCCGTATCCTCATTACAGGAGGTAATTCGGGTCTCGTTGAAACCATCACGGATGCCGTCTCAATACACTCAATAAAAAAAGCGGAGTACGCACGACGATCAGCAGGCGAACGATTAGGGCACGTCACTCTTATGGACCATTTCAAGAATGTGTGTTCTCGTCCTATATCTGGACTCCTGCTTATATTATACTCTATTCTTTTAGACCTATGGGGATCCTTCATCTGCGAAATTTGCCCGTGCCCAGCGAAACTTTGCGAAATCGCTAGCCGGGTATTCCGTAATCTCCTATCTGCTCCAGATCAAAGACCGCCATAACGGTAATATCCTTTTGGACCGCGACGGTCACTTGATCCATATCGACTTTGGGTTCATGCTGTCCAACTCACCGGGGAACATCGGGTTCGAAGCTGCACCGTTCAAGCTGCCTCTAGAGTACGTCGAGGTATTAGGCGGAGAAGATGGCGAGCCGTTACGAGAATTCCGAAAATTGTTCCACGAGGGATTCGAGGCGGCGCGAAAGCACTGCGATAGTATCGTCACGATGGTGGAACTCATGCAGAAGGGTACGGCACTTTGGAACTTTGGACCCTTGGGTACGATACTGATGAAGGAGCGACGAAAGACTCCACCCTTCCTTGTTTCGCGGCATCAGGAGAGCAGACTGCCGCGCAGTTGCGAGAACGTTTTCAGCAAGCGCTCACGCATTCGCTTGTAGCAGAACACGTTGACAAGCTGATCGACACATCGCTTGGCTCAACGTGGACACGTTTATATGACTCGGTAAGCTTGGCAACATTCCTTATTCGTCGTACGTAGATCTCACTGTCCCGTGCAGTATCAGTACTACTCTCAGTCCGTCCTATGATCACAACCCCGGCATAAAGGACAACTAGGTAATCGTCAAGTTCATGAAATAAATAGTAGATATTGCAGCAAAGACAAAGCATGGACACTAAACTACTCAAAGAGACGGTCATACTTGGGCATGCATGAATACCAGTGATAATCTACCCCACAGATCATTAGGTCGCGATGCACATCGAACAGCAGTGTGACGTACCAAAGTTGTCCTCCGGGTCGCACCAGCATTTACCTTGTCTGTGTAAATTGTCCGTTGGGCAATGTTGAAATGGTTCATGCCGATAGCCCACTTCGCGGAAAAAGTGTAGCTTTTCCTTCGGCACCAGTAAAGCCGCACCGATCGAGTGCACTGGCGCATCGCCCCAGCGTTCGTAGTAAAATCCACCAGCGTTGTCGAGGTGCTCAAAGAATTTCAAGTACGCCTCACCGCGCCAGAAGTCGAGATCTGCGATCTCAAAATTGCTCCAGACTGCGAGCGATCAGTAGGTGGTTAGTGATAAGGGATTGATAAAGCGTACAATGACATCTGTTGTAAGTGAGTCCATTGTCGTCGGAGAGGAACCCCATCCCGTTGTTCGGAGCAATGAGGTCGGGATTCTGTTCCATGAACTCTACGGTAGTATGAAAGAATTGTAAGGAGAATGCTTCCTCGGGTGGATAAATGATTAGCACCTCTTACGGTCTGCCAGAGTGTTTCGATAGTCTCGCCATACTCGGGGAGGGCGATGGTGAAGCCTGCACGCACTCAGCTGGGATAGAAGATATTCACTCCTATGCATACCATAAGTTTTTTCGTTGTCCTGCATGAAGAGGAACGGGTCGAAGTCGAGGTCGCAAAAGAAGGTGATGTCGGGCCTGAGAGAAACTATAAGGAACAAGCCTGCCGCGGATAGGGATGTGAAGCTTACTCCACCCGCCAGTAATACTTGTACTTGGCTAAAAGTTCATGCCTGAAGAAGAACTAGGGACGAGCAGGTCAGACGATCTACAGTGAAAGGGGAAGTTTGCTTACGCCCGAATTGAATCGGCACATGTTTCGGTACCTTTGCAGGGGTCAACACAGCCATCAATATGAACGACGCCCTTCACTCACGGTAGGCTACCTGAGGAAAGGCCACGTCAGCTCCATACAGGGAAACCTAAGTTTTTTATACGTACCTCCATAGATCACATTATTCTTCGCCATCTGCTCTCGGGCAGAGGACGCCTTCTCCTCATCTATCCAGTCGGGCTGGTACCAATGGTCGTGAGGAATGACTCCAAACTCGAGGGTCGAATCGGTTAGTTCAGACACTCTCCTACACGTCGAGTGATGAGTATGAGTGGGGTATAATCCACCCTAATGAAAAGCGTAACGCACTCCTTGAACTTATCCGAGAACGCCTCTTCGTTGAGAAAGACGTAGGGATAATGGAAGCGCTTGTTGAAGCGATCCTCCATCTGTTTGATACTCTTCACCACGCCGGGGAGATCGCCATTGCGTGCCAACATGACGATGGTCGCATTGGCTCGACGATCCGGTACAAACGTGACATTGTTGTCTGGCCAGTGATACTGCTCTGGGATTTCGTTGTGTATATTTTGTGAGGGTGTCTTGTCCTTGTCAGCGCCGAGGAGGCGAGAGATGGACGTGGCATTGCCGTATGCTTCATGGGATACCGTAAGGATGAAATGGAGACCGAGCTTGAAAAGGGGGTTAATGGCTGCTATGAGATTTGTTGTACGAGGTTGAGACGTACGATGAAAACGAGGACTAGGGAAAGGTACCGCCAGGTTGTGATCATCCTCAGACGGAGGTTGTTGAGTGAGACCAAGTATAACGATCGACCGGCCAGTCCCTTTTTCTTATTATAAATCGCCCTCGGCCCGCCGCAGTCACTAAGCCAATTTTTCTTCCGCTTCGCAGCCTTTTTCTATCCAACGGCCTCGACCACTAAAGGCGAGTGACCCGGATACCGTTCTTTAATCCGGTTTCTCTGCTGTGTCGTGCAATTGCACTTGTACTGAACGTGTACGACAGAAACCAGCGCATTGCATGCAATTTTGGCTTGGCAAATTCGGCAATGGCCGGGCATTTACCACGCACCAGCGCAGTAGCCAGGAACAGGAACGAATGTCACGGTATGGGCGACTCGTCCACGCTGGCGGAGTTCGATGAATGGATGGGACAGATCCGAGCAAACCAATATAATATACGATGGCGTCACTGGTTCATTCGTCCTGCCTTCCCTGTTACCCCTTTCGCCTTCTTATACTCAATGACTCCTGCGGCAGCCAGGCAAAGATGGAACACGCTCTTGGACTGTCTTATGTCAAGCCGTAGGACTGATTGCATACTTTCTTTACTTGCGCAATTGCATCTCCGCCTCTCAGTCTATCTACCACAGGAAGCGGCATGATATTGTCTATCGTGGGATTCGTCTCGTTGACTTGCCTCTAGATCTGCTGCTACGAGCAACTAAATCTAAATGGCTGATCGTTTGGGCTTCATGCATGTACATAAACTCGGGTAGGACATGCATCCAGCCCACCACCGGTACCAGAGGGCGGATCAGCCGCCTTGTCCTTGTACGCAGATTGGTTGCCACGTATTCTTCTTCTGCAATATATATTAATGTACTGTGTTTCTGATCTATGACGTTGATCCATAGTTTCTTTCTTCAGGTTCCGATATCAAATTCTCAAATGAATGGGGACTCCGAGTCCGGAGCACAACAGAAAACATATATTCCATCACGACCTTCCTACTAGGAGCTCACGTCCCATATATTGTACAAGGATTACCAAAGGACTTCTTCTACTCCATTTCCTGATCGGTGGCCACGTGTACGAGTAGCCTACATATCATCGTCGATCTCAAGTAAGATCAACACCTTCACAGCACCAGATCGGCTCCGCCTCATGCGAAGGTCGTTGACGCGTGAGTCAGGATTGTGGAGGTAGTGACTTGCGAGATTCTTTTTGAGGTTTTCTGTGACTGACATTCCGGAATGTCCCAGGCTCGGATCTCCTCGAGAGGGACCCGCTACATTGTGAGGAAGGGGTATGTTACTGGCGGGGTAGTTGTTGGGCACCTCCTGCAGTTAGAGGCGCGGTAAGAAAGACTGCATGTGCACAATGAAGGGAGCGGGTAGGACGTACAGGAATCGCAGGAGCATACTGCTCGAGCGCAGGTGGACCAGGGTTGATTGGAATATACTGAGTAATCTCGCCGGGAGTGGGATGGCCGGCATCAAGTTGACGTTGACCAAAGCCCTTCGGGACAGCCATCGTCAGCAAAGGGGGCATGAAGACTGATAAAATGAACACTTACTATGGCCACATGAGGTGGGTCCTCATCCCCCATGGTGCTAGTGTATCTTGTCGGGGAGAGGGCATCGGCATGGTTCACAGCGGGGTAAGGGCCAGCAGAGTCAATACCTGGTAGGTGCTCATTCGACCAGAATTCGTGGTCGTGACTGCCCACGGTCTGCATTGATATATAACCGATCAGTGGAACATTGCATATATATGTAAAGCAGACCTGAGCATTCTGCATAAAATTATGCTGAGGGTGTTGGATAGGAACATAAGAAGGATTGTTTGTCATCATCTAGTATGGCCTTTGTAGAAGATTCGTTGGAGCTAGAGATATTATTTGTTGAGAGGTGATTCCTTGTAACTGGGTCATCATATGGGGGGAACAGCTTGTTTTTAAGAAGCCGCTGGCGTTCACGCGTTCACGGTAGCGCTTACATTCGCCTCAGAGACAGGGTGTTTCATACGAAATTTTCCGATAGCCTGGCTCAGGCAGTCGGAGTTGGCTTCACGCCGTGTCGAATAATTAACTTAATGGAAAACATGTAAACAAAAAGGAACGCAGATTTCGAGATAGTAAGATTTTTCTCGATGGGGGAACGTGTCATGGGCAAACGAAGATGTAGGACTCTGTCGACCAGAGCCGTTTGGTATGTTGGATGTAAGCTGTAGCAATAGCCTGGCTCAACATCATTTCATCATCACTTGGGAAGTTTACACCTCGTCCGAGTCGGGAATCGATGAATGCGACCGCAGAAAACATGCCGGCGCCCGGTGCCTCTCCCAGATATATCCTTTACAAGCGAGTATCATCATCATAAGTTGCTGTAATGTCTCTTCCACAAACCGCCTCTTCTCCTGGAAATTGTCATGTTGCACCGCAGTCTTACATCACCTTGAAAAAAAAAAATTGATGCGATCAGTCAGACAATCTGGCGCATTTTATTTGTAAGCGGGTGGCTGCTATCGTAGATAGAGTAGGAATAGAGTCATTCGGGTCATCATGCATCATGCATCAAGCTGCATCAAGCTCAAGATCCAATGTTCTTCCCATCCTCTAACCAACCTCCTCCAACTGACTCGGTACATCACCTGAACCTCTGCTTCATTGTTTCTGTCATAATTGTGAGCCCGCTCTGGTGTAACAGTGGCATTTAGCCATGTTACCATGCCCTGTACCACCTCAGTGACCTCACCTCCCACGCAAACGGCGCCTTCAATTCGCGCCATCCATTGAGTACACCCAGCTTTTGTCTCCGTGCGCTGTTCAAACTCGCAATGTACGATGCAGTCTCGCGATAACAACATTAGACTAATAACGATGGCAACTACAGAATCATTGGGCCTGTACAATGCCGTAAAAGTCAAATTTGACTTTTTATGATGACAAGTGGACGAGAGTACCCCAACCTCTGTCTCACCCACGGAGGATTCCGGTGCCAATATCCCCTTGGCGCACGAAGCTTGGCCAGAGCCAGCACGACAGTACCCGCATTCGCTGAACCGAGCTATATCCAAGTCCGCCCAGCCATTTCCACCTTGACATGCGTGCCAGTGGTAATGCGTAATCATTCATCGGGCGGCACCCCAGATGCATACTGTATCAATGGCCATAAGTTAGTGCCCATGGCATGAGTGGGGTGTTGACAGCGTGGTGGCAGGGGGCACCGGCGATGTCATCGTAGACTGTCATGGGGTTTTTGGGCTGTGCGCGGCCCTCGAGATTCGGCCTCGGAGGATTCGGCCTAATGCCTACCAGCTTGCGTAGTGATATTGAAAACACATACTGTATCTATCATAGCGCTCACAGGCCTCACATCATGCTCCACCTCTCCTCTTTAGCCAAGAGGAACCATATATGCGTGCGCATGATGAAAGTCATATGCGCATATGTGGGAAAGGCCCATCAATGCATTGTCCACTCCTAGTAATCATTAGTAGCTGTGCGTCGCGAGAAAGCGTATTATATCCTCGTGTATACCCAGGCGCTATGAAATCGGGGGCTCCAATCTACCAATCCCCAGCGGCGATCCTTCATGAGCTTCATACGCCGTCCTCACATAGTAAAACACCAACGCCGAGCGCTTTTGCATGTGCCTCCTCTAGAAATGTACTTGTGTCGCCCTCGCTCCCTGACCTTCCCGGTTTTGGACCAGTTGGATCTGGAGATGGGTGCCTGTCTAGTTAGATCTACATCAAAAGAATACGTAGACACATGCAAAGCGCCACGTGGCGTGAGGCGAGGCGCGGCGACGTGTGGAATCGTGAACCCACAAGTCCCAGTCGAAACCTCGGACGGAGTTGCCGATGTGGTGTTCAGATGGTCGATGTAGTGATCGTGCACGGACGATGTTTGTTACCTCCACCCAAACCAGGTTAAATCATGCCAGTGGCACAGCGGAACGATGCCGTCCGACCCATTCATCACTTGTACACTTTGGGTCCCAAGGGAGTCAAGGGATGGAAGAACGATCCTTATTAAAACCGAGTTATAGTCGCGTCCAATCACCAAACTACCATCTTGAACTCGTAATATTCAACACGTAATCAGCAGGTCAAAATGTCAGCTTTGCCAAATTGAAATTGAAACGAATGTTGACGCACCTTCTTCCTTCAAATACTTTTCATTCTTGCTCACATTATTGGAATTCCAGAATAAGAGCAGGGTCCATGTCCCTGTAACCTTGAAAGTGAATGAAAGTGAGCAGCGTGAGTTATAAGCATGTAGTGTATTCCGAATTCCTCTCCAATTGAATGTCCGAGTCATAAATCCTTGAGCCATATGGACGAACTCCGTTACCGATTGCTTTGAACTTTGGATTATCACGAGGTCGACGCATCTCTCTGTTGTTCGCCAGATGATACACCGGTGTAGCAGCCATTTCCCAACTCATCAAGAACCCTCCCAAACGCCAGTAGCGGGGATACCGTGTTCGCTTTGGTTCAGGGATTGCGGTAATATGGACCTACAACGTGGGTGAACCCAGTGTCTTAAGCATTAGGATCAGCTTCATTCACCATTCATATACCGGTGGAAGCTGGCATGACAGCAGTCAGAATTGAGGTAATGGACAGTTGTTGGTGCAATGAACAGTGTGTATTATACTGCGTGGCAGACGTCCACTGTAATATTTATAAGGGTTTCCGTATAATGAATGACGCTCATTTGATTGCTTGGATAACGCTGACCATCCCTTCACACCACTATGTTGATCATTGAATACGTACCAATACATTTAAGTCCATCGGCGTCACTCTTAGGACACGTTTTCTGGGCTTGACAACCCAACCAACCTGGAAAATCTCAATGGTCCGTACTCCTGCTCACCTGTTTTGCATTGCTGCCAGAGCACAGAGCTTGAATCCTTCCATTTCCCGTCGCTTACAGTAAGGCGATCCGACAATATCCGACACGTGTGATGAATGACCCACTGAAATGAGCCAAATCGGATCGCGGGCACACGGTAAGAAGGGCCGTATGCATATGGTTCTTGATTTCCCGGGTCAACAGGAGAGCTGTGCAAGCATTGGAGTTCTGGCCAGGACGCAGGTGCAGGGGATTCGGAGTAGATACTGTAAAGAGAAAGGGGTGCCAGTGGTGAAAGAGAATTGTGGCTTCGCGCGGAACAACAATCCAGAATCATGCCCGACCTCGGTCCTCCGAAAACCCGTCGCTGTCATGTTCGTAGTTCACAACACTGGTCATTATTCCGTACGCGCTCACGCAGTTTGCATGTCAGTTTTTCGACAGCGAAGGTAACCAGATCTCTAGAGGCGGCGAATACGGGTGTCCACGCACTAGAAACACTTGCCATTTCATTCATCCGTCGGACCAGGAATGGACCACAGGACCAGCCGGTTCGAGTTTACTCTCTCGGATAGATAACTGGAGATCAACTGGCAAGAGCTCACCTCCGCGTTCACCAGCGTCGTCGTCGGCATCGTTCCATGTACACGAGAGAAGGCCGTCATTCTCCATCGATCGACATGCCGCCCCCGCCGATTCGAGTTCCAAACGAAGGAGATCGCCGCCCCTTTGGAGTAGTGCACATCACTCTGACCGTGATCCTATTCTTATAAGTTCCCGACGGGGTGCCAGTCCCCCTCACGACGTTCGTGGTTCTTCCAGCACCACCACCCGTGACGGTCGGCCTCTTCCTCACCGCTCATCCTCAAACGACCGCTCCCATTCATTTCCCCAACCGGATCTCCCTCCTCCTAAAAGCGACTCTAAATCCCCATCAAAAATGGGCTCCGATGATCGCTCGTACGGAAAAGAGACAAAGACTCTTCCCGTCAGCAGCTCCCTCAAAAGTCCAGCTCTACCCGCGGCATCGGCTACTTTCAAGGCCCCATCCGAAACTACCTCAAAAACGCCCTCTGGTCCTGCCAATGTACCCTCCCGGTCGTTCTCAGAAGTTCTCCCCCCTCCACCCTCATTGCGTCCTGCGCCACCAAGAGAGGAAATGACACCTGCGGAACGACGGGCTGTGTGGGAAAAACGTGTCGCGTAAGTTCGACGTAATTACATCCGATGTCACATTCACACCTTTTCCTTAGTTTGATGGCGGATGCCACCCAAGAATACATGGATCTCGGAAAGCTAGAGAAAGACGTCGAGTCTCGTCGACGTCAAGTTCAATCGCCCGCATTCAATACCCTCTCATCCGCAGTTCGAGATGCCTTCCAAGCCGGCCTCGCGAATGCCACGGCCACCTGTGAAAAGAAAAAGGCCTCCCTGAACAAGGCCCTCAGCAAGCTGTCAGAGACGGATTTCTGGCCGCCAATTCCTGCGCAGAATGTGGGCGACATGGAAACAAAGCTGACGGATGCGAAAACGATGTTGGGAGGCTTGGCAGACAGCGTCAGTCAACTGTACAAACGCATCGAAAGTCTGTACGAAAAGCGTACCAGTCGCTCTAATTCAAGTCCGTCCGGGGGTGCGACGGTGGCTTCGTCTAGCGGTGACGGAGATACCACCCACCCCAAGAAACGACGACGTCTTTCTGTGGAAGGCGGCGACACTGCAACAGCAGATATGACCTCGCCAGATATGCGCGAAGATGTCGAGTCTATCAGGGACACCATACGCGAGATCGAAGACCGTATGCAGGAAATGGAGAATGACCTGACTCAGCACTCTCGAAACATCATGGAACAGCTCGAGGCAAAAATGGACGAGAAAATCGAGGAAATCGCGCGGAACGCCGATATCTCTGCTCTCATGGGGGATCAAAAATTTGGTACACAAACTGCCGAGACGATACAAACTTTCCACGAGAACTTTGCTCAAGCGGACCGGGAAATCGCAGAACTTGCACAAGAAGTGGGGGGGTTCATCCCGCAGTTAGACGCACTTCAGCGTGAGAATGATCTTTCCAAGCAGGAAGAAGCTGCAGAAAAGGAGTTACTTGAAAAGGTACGCATACACAGCTGTTCGCTTTGCCTTTTCCCCCGCGACGTTGCTTATTCTTCATGCAGCTGGTGAAAGCTGATCAGGACAATGCTGAGGCTATAGTGCGTCTCCAAGAAGAGGCTAAGACTCTGCGGAGCGCCTTGACGGCACATGCGAAACGTGCGCTGCCAGCAACACCGGCGATGCCACTTTCCGCACCTTTCATGGAAGCCATCAAGGGATCTATCATAACGCAGGTGCACGAGCATATTCTTCCCATCGTTGCACGAACACGCACGGAGATGGAGCATATCGCGAAGAGTCGGGATACGGAGCTCTACGAGAAGCTGAAGGACAAGCTTGATCAGAGTCTCAAGATGTCCGAGCTGATCTCCACATGGATCGAGAGCAACCCCGACGACGCCCGCCAGGCATTGGCCGCGGCAACAGCGGGAGCGGAAGCTGGTGGTACCGGTAGTTCAGACTCAGTTGCTACGTAGATCGACCCTGTATCTTCACCTTCCTACAGTACAGTATACCTTGCCAAAAAAGATTTCCTCAGGCCCAAATGGAAAGACTCCCGCTTATCATTCAAGAACGCGTAGATCACAAGGTGACCCAAGAATGATACCGACAAGCTTGACAAAACTGGCAAATGTGAGAGAAAGGAACATACTAGTACGACCATGAGAAGCTTTCTGAGCCTGCGATAGCCTGGTCCCGTATCTGTATGATCGTACATGGATGAGAAACAATTTGAAGCGTCATCTGACGTGTCGTCCCTGAAGAAATTCGCAAACGCTGCACGGTATACCACGGTATACCATCCCGCCAAATCGACCTCAGTGTCGATAGTATCGATGTTACGCTTAGTCTATGGCGATGGCTTGATGGGAAAAAGAAAAGGACTAGGGTGCAAGACCGTCGTTCGGTCCAGTAGTAGTCTCCTGACCATACTGCGTCGTTTCGTCACGTCACTCAACATGCAAGGCGATTTTGAACTTGAATCACCTTGCACTTGAGGATGTCCTTATCGCCGTATACCAAAACCCCTCCAATTTCCGTCCGTATACATTTTCCATTTTCTGTGCACACTAGTGATACTACTTGTTCCATGACTTAACGAAGGCAGAGGGTGTCATCGGCCAACTCAACAACTCATGGTCCACAGAGTATTGGGAGAACGGATGGACAGGATGCTAGAGGTGGTGGTGGTTGGGTCTACGGTGATATCTTCTCCATCCACTTTCCTGATAGATAACTGATAGCTCACGACAAATTCGGGCCCGAATCCGGATTGATGGCGTCACATCGACCATCTGCATGCAATGACTGGAGAGTCTCCGGAAATTGGACACAGTGCTCGATATCAAGTTCCCGCGCGACGCCGACGCCGACGCCGACACTCGCTTAGCATACTCATAAATGCGCAGCCGCTCAACTTGCAGTCGTCATAGATCGTATCCCTGGTCAGCGAGAGCTAGCCAGGCCCCCTCTATCCGCGCCTCAAAGGCATCATGAAGATGAAGGACATCGCTGATTCCTGTTTGATGTTGGGAAGTTAAGGACATGGAGCATTTCGATGGTGCTTGCTTGGAGAGTACGTTTCCACTTTGTACAGTTCAGACCGACCTATGTATTATCACCATAGCCTGTCTTATGTACGGCACCTCTCTCAAGGTCCACGATACGCTTTCGCGTATCATCCCCAACATCCAGGACAGATGCTCCATCCTAGGATATACATACCACATTTCACGTTTCTGAGAAGGCGATCCGCACAATCCCGCTTTGAAGCCCGGTTTGGAATTGGAAAAGTAATTCAGAATCTTTCTAAAGTACAGTAGGACTGTACGGTATGCCGCAGCTATGCGCGGTGTGCAGGCAAAGCCATGCTAGCATGTGTATGTATGAAAAGGTGCTCATGGGTGGCGGGTGTGCAGTACCGTTAGGCCTATATAATCCGATACTCTGGCCATGTGTGTCACCTGGCGAATTACCATTTCATGTTATGCTGACTGCGATAAGCTTTTGAGAATCTTCTTTCAACCGGAGTCTTATCGGACGGGTCGAGAAGGTTTGATTTACTGTAAGGGAGAAAGCGCGATGGGGGCTCAATTGGAGATGTGTGTTTCAAGTTGCAGTTTGCGCCTGCCAGTGCATCCCGATTCCGTGCTCTGGGTGAGCCGAACCAAGGCTGAACACGCTTCGGGTTTCCCGTCTAGTCACCAACTTGAGAGAATAGGAAATTTGAATATGATACGGCCGTATGGATAAGTACAAGTGGTCTCAGGCCGTCACGGTGGCTTGACGAAGACAGACATGCGTCGAGTCTCCTCGAGGAATCGTAGCAGGCCCGCCAATGCTTCGGACTGTCGAACAGCTTCCGTAACGAGTCGGCTCCTCTGGGAAGTTGTTCTTGGAGGGAGTTCGATGGTCCTGAAAGAGAGATACTGTACTAAGGAGACAGCTTGTTCTGCACCGACTGACAAGTTGCGATGCGAACCCGCGGAATGAAACACAACTTCCAAATATGCAATGCAAAGATCTCCGCTCTTTTTCGGAGGCGCTGATCATGTGAGAGGATTATGTGAGCGTGAGCGTGACGGTTCGTGATCATGAGGAAGCGGCGTGAGAAAGGGTGAGGAAGCGCGAGGAAGGGCGGTCGACCGGTGGAACGCCAAGAACATCGGCCGCATCGCCAGCGGGATCGGAGCAGTTTCCCAGTATCATTCCAACTTTACGATAATAAAGTAGGATGCGTGCGGGCGTCAAAGTGAAATAATTTTAATTTGGGAAGCGAAACCTGGAATCGTCTGAGCATATTTGAAAAAAAGAGTTCGCGTGTTGATCAAAAGACCGGAGCGAGGTGACCATCATCTTCCCTTTTCACTGCTCAACACCCCAATCGAATCGAAACATGCTTGGTCCCTCCCCGGTCCTTGCCTTGGTTGCCCATCCCCCCACTATATCTCCGGTTCAGCGTCACTTCAGCCCTCCCCCTATATAATGACCCAGTTACGAGGAATCATCTCTCAACAAAGGATATCTCCAGCCCAACATCTTCCACCAAGGCCATACTAGATGACGACAAATAATACGTCTTATGTTCCTATCCAACACACTCAGCATAATTTCGTGCAGAATGCTCAGGTCTGTATTACATATTTATGCGATGTTCCACTGCTCAGTTATATATCAATCCAGACTTTGGGCGGCCGCGACCACGAAGTCTGGTCGAATGAGCATCTACCGGGTATTGACTCTGCTGGCCCTTACCCCGGTGTGAATCATGCCGATGCCCTTCCACCGACAAGATACGCTAGCACCATTTGGAACGAGGACCCACGTCATGTGGCCATGGTAAGTGTTCATTTTATCAGTCTTCATGCCCCCTTTGCTGACGGTGGCTGTGCCGAAGGGCTTTGGTCAACGTCAACTTGACGCCGATCATCCCACTCCCGGCGGGATTACCCAGTATATTCCAACTGATCCTGGTCCACCTCCGCTCGAGCAGTATGCTCCTGCGATTCCTGTACGTGTTGTTTCCCCAACTCTGCTTCCTTACTTGTGTTTATGTCTTTCTTGCTGCGCCTCTAACTGTAGGAGGTGCCCAACAACTACCCCGCCAGTAACATACCTCTTCCGCACAATGTGGCAGGACCTTCTCGAGGAGATCGGAGCCTGGTGCATTCCGGAATGTCAGTCACCGAGAACCTCACAAAGAATCTCGCAAGTCACTACCTCCACAACCCTGGCTCACGTGTCAGCGATATTCGCACGAGACGGAGCCGATCTGGTGCTGTGAAGGTGTTGATCTTACTTGAGATCGACGATGATATGTAGGCTATCTCGTGCAATGTGACCGCCAATCAGAAAACAGAGTAGAAGAGGTCCTTTAGTAATCCTTGTACAATATGTGGAACGTGAGCGCGTGAGCTCCCAGGAAGGTCGTGATGGAATATATAGTTTATTTGTGCTTCAGAGCGCTCATTCGTTTGAGAATTTGATACTTGAACCCTATTACCCTAAGAAACAAATTCAAAGGGTGAGCTTCTGGCTGTGATTGACGGACTAACGCACTTGTTATTAAAGTGTGTAACGAGGCAAATAGTCGGCCAGTGGGTCGACGTCATAGATCATAAACACCATGAATTGCAGAAGAAAAATACTCGGCAAGCAATTTGCGCATAAGGGCAAATCCTCCGATCTGCCCTCTGATGGTCTGACAGTCGCAGTGGGCCAACACTTTTACGTCCCACCCGGGTTTACTAGGTTATGACATCAGCAACTATCCCGCCATCCATATCGATGACCGTAAGTAGGGGAGCTCACGGCTGGCGCATCTGGTCGCATGTGTCGCATGTGAGCATTTCGCATGTGAGTTTCGCATGGCCCGATTTGTGACAGTTTGTCACGCCTGTCAGCATATTGTGACGTCGCCATTTTGAAGATAAAAAATCAGGTGACTCCGGCAAACTCCGTACACTTTGACTATTGACCCGGAAAAGTGACCGTAGCTGGATTTGAACCCAGGCCCCCCCACTGCCCCCAGATATATGCCGGGTGCTCTAACCACTGAGCTACCTGGCCTCGGGTCCCACTGACTCTAATAGTACATTATATTCTAATGCTTCGATCTGGGCTTAGATTTTTAGACATCCAGATCCAGCCAGATCCAGCCACAGAATCTTGAACGAGACACTGATGATGGAGTTTGCCGGAGTCATCTGATTTTTTCATAAAAATGGCGACGTCACAATATGCTTGACAGGCGTGAGAAACTGTCACGAATCGGGCCATGCGAAACTCACATGCGAAATGCTCACATGCGACACATGCGACCAGATGCGCCAGCCGTGAGCTCCCCTAGTACCAGCATTGCGACAAAGCGTCAAGTACCAGCATTCTGACGAAGACATCAAGTGGCCTATGTTCGACTTAGCGTCGATGGCATCGGAGTTACGCCTAGTCTGTGGCGACGGCTCACGGCTCGATAGAAATGGAAAAAAAAAATTCGGGAAGGACTCTGTCGTCAAAGGCGTGCGAGGTGCTATTGGTGCGTGCATGGCCTAAAGTGGAATGGTTACATGGTAGCGCAAATCGATGTAACACAGATGGACAGAGATATCTGAGCCAGGCGCTCGGGCGAAGGGCAAAGGGCGAAGCAATGCAACTTTATGGCGTACCATCATCTACTCTTATAAGCGCGCTCTTCCCCCCATATGATGCCCAGTCAACTATCGACTCTTTGGGAGAAATTACCACACACTCAGTGGCTGGTAATGTCTGAACTTACTCAATAGTGGATAATCAAGCAATTGTAGTCCATTATGTCGCTTTATTAGACACTGAAGTGTCTCTTAATTGCTGTCAATTGATCTTTTCTCATTCTCGTTGTCATAAGAAATTGTAGTCCATTATGTCGCTTTATTAGACATTTTGGTGCCTCTTAATTTCCGTCAATTGATTTAAATATGATTTCTCATTCCATTCCATCTGTAAACAGTACAGGACATTACAGGAAATTATAGCACGCTGCACAACTGTTCCCTTCGTCATCCCTTCTGCGATCCCCGGCCCGTTCCCTTCCGTGTTCCCCGGCCCATTCCACAATCTTCCCGGCCATGCTTGTGTGACTAGCAAGTCTTCTGTGAGACGCTGGAGATGTCTATGCTTGAGGTGCTGTAGCAAGTCGTGAGCAAGTCCTAGCAGTCTTGGAGCGCAAGGGATAGTACATACCTTTCTTCTTTCCCATCCGAGCCACTTTCTGCTGCATGCGTGTGAGTTTGGAATTGGGGAATGGGACACGGTCACTTCACCAAATGTTAGTACAACCTTAGGCTAAGTTGGTTAATTTCACTTACTTCTTTCCCTTGCAAACACGTAAACTTGTGTCGACGAGGCAGAGACAGAGCCCCCTGATGGGCTAAGTAGCGTGCCAAACTAGCTCGGGGCTGTCTACAAAAGGTAAGACAGGCGTGAGGCCGCAATCCAGCGAACAGGGGCGATGGGGGAAGAGAGGAGAGAAATTCCTACCACCAACGGCCTGCGAAGTGTTGGGGTTCCAAACTTCCAATTGTTCTCAGCCTGGGACGTGTTGTGAGCCTTAGCAGACAAGAGAGCTTTAGTCACGAACTGTGACGTCAAGGATGGCCCATCGTTGGAGACTTGTTCCATCAGGGATAGGGTTGGGGAACCTGCGGACCAGCGTCAATGTAGAACGTATTGGATTTCCTCCAGCACAGGGAACTCACGTACTGGGAGGCAATATCGTCGTGCAGTTGTTCGAATAGTCCGACTAGCTAATGGCAGATACATAAGCCCTAGCAATTGAAAAGAGAACGACGTGAATCGTACCTAATCCATTGTGATCCCTTGCATCCGTCACATGCACTTAAGAGTGAATATGCGATGGTGTTGCACAGGCACAAGTCGCCGCCCTGAGTTTATGATGGACCAGAATAGTGGTATCCCGACTGCAGCAGTTGTACAGTGAATGCTGGAAAAGAGAAGAGATGATAAGGGAGTGATAAGGATCACGGCCGGCTCCAACATAAGACAAAACAAATGAGGAACAACTTACAGCCCGCATGGCATGTCGAGAACATGTATGCTGCAACTGTACACGGATTTTGCCCGAGAGAATTGAATGACTGAGGGAAAGCCACCAGGTCGGTTAAGAACCAAAGTATGCTATGTCGAAATGACAACATACGTACCCATATCCAGTCCGAGCTACAATCCGGAGCAGCGCATACATGCGACGGCATTGTACACTGAGGGCGTTGATGATATTAGATCAAACGGGAAATGGGAACTTGGTGCAATAGGCGAGGATCTGTCAAGAAATTGATGAGCTCGAGCATCCATGAGGACAAGCCGGCAGCGGTGCGAGGTCACCATATTGGAGGGGTGTGGGTGCCGCGAGTGCGGATACAGGGGAAGCTGGCAACAGCCTCGGCGGAAATAGCTCCTGCAGTCCGCATGGTGTGAGAAATTGGAGCGCTGGACGCAACCTCTGGCGGTACTGGGACAGGCTCGGAAAGGGGGTGTCCAGTGGCACGGTTTCTGGTAGTACAGCTGTAGATGTGGTGGCTGTGTTCAGTAACTGGACGTTGGCTCAAGGGGAAGTGGCCCGAAGTGCATACAGGAGCGGAGAGGTTAGCGTGTGGGACAGTTGTGTGACCACGCCACTCAGACGAGTCAGACCAGTGTAGGATCTAGGGACATGTGAGTGGCGGGAGGGTTGGGGCTTGGCTTGGTGTCAGTAAGTGTTGTTTGAGAGAGCGAGGACCGCTGAGACAATCTGGAGCGAGGTGGTGAGGTCGGGGAATAGGACGCGCAGTCGTTTTCGTCTTGAGAAAAAGGAATCAACACGGGAAGATTAAGGGCAGGCACTCCAGTCCGACTTAGCGAAGTTTGTGTGTTGAATCAGGACTTTATTGCGAATGAAGCATTTATGACGCTAATGAAGCATGGAAAGTGGTGCACAGTGGTGATCGATGTTCAATTTGATCAGGTTGTTTTGGTTTTACAAAGGAATACAGTGGGAGATAATGGAAATAATTTCACGTAATTTCTCCCAAAGAGTCGATAGTTGACTGGGGTTCATCCCGCAGTTAGACGCACTTCAGCGTGAGAATGATCTGCGGAAAAGGAGTTACTTGAAAAGGTACGCATACACAACTGTCCGCTTTGCCTTTTCCTCCGCGACGTTGCTTATTCTTCATGCAGCTGGTGAAAGCTGATCAGGGCAATGCTGAGGCTATAGCGCGTCTCCAAGAAGAGGCTAAGACTCTGCGGAGCGCCTGACGGCACATGCGAAGCATGCGCTGCCAGCAACACCGGCGATGCCACTTTCCGCACCTTTCATGGAAGCCATCAAGGGATCTATCATAACGCAGGTGCACGAGCATATTCTTCCCATCGTTGCACAAACACGCACGGAGATGGAGCATATCGCGAAGAGTCGGGATACGGAGCTCTACGAAAAGCTGAAGGACAAGCTTGATCAGAGTCTCAAGATGTCCGAGTTGATCTCCACGTGGATCGAGAGCAACCCCGACGGTGCCCACCAGGCTTTGGCCGCGGCAACAGCGGGACGGGCTGGTTGTGTGCCGGTAGTTCGGCCCTGTATCTTCACCTTATACCTTACCAAAAAAGATTTCCACCCGCCCGAATGGAAAAATTCCCGTTTATCCTTATCATTCAAGAACATGGAGATCAAAAGGCGACCCTGTCGGTATGACGTCAGCAACCAACCCGCTCCCCAACCATACGATACTACTGTAGACGATGACCGTCAAGTACCGGTATTTTGAGATCAAGTTATCAATGTTCGACATCAGTGTCAGCCTATGGCGATGGCTCGATGGAAATGGGAAAGGACTCGGGAAGGACGCTGTCGTCAGAGGCGTGCGAGGTGTTATTGGTGCGCATCATTTCATGTCTTCTCATCAACCTTGTCTGAAGACCGTCGTTCGCTCCAGTGGTCTCCTGGCCTTGATCCTGCTTCGTTTCACCACGTTTCTCAACAAGTCGATTTTGAAGTTGAATCACTTGCACTTGAGGATGTCCTTATCACCATATACCTTTTCCAATTTCCGTGCGGATGTTGGCTATGCCACCCAAGCAGTGGTTTGTTCTATGACTTCAAGTTTTCGAAGGCAGAGGGTGTCGTCGGACAATTCGACAACTGTTTGTTTATTCAGCCTTGCATCGTCTGCAGAGTATCGGGAGAACGAATGTACAGGGAGCTAAAGATGGTGGTGGTCTAGATGGTGAGTATCTTCTCCATTCACGATTCCCTGATAACTCACGACAAATGCAGGCCCCGATTCCGGATTCATGACGTCAACATCGACCATTTGCAAGCGATGACTAGCGAGGAGAGTTTCCGGAGATTGGACGTACTGCAGCGCTCGATATCAAGTTCTCGCGCGACGCCGACGCCGACTCGCTCAACATACTCATAGATGCGCTTGCTACCACAGCCGTTCAAGTTGCAGTCGTCACAGATCGTATCCACGGTGTCAGTGAGAGCTTGCCAAGTCACCTCTATCCGCGCCTCAAAGGCATCATGGCGAAGCAAAGTACAAAGAAAATGGGGCAACTGTGTTACATTATGTAGACTGCGGTAAGCATTTGAGAATCTTCTTTCAATCGGAGTCTTATCGGACGGGTCGAGCAAGGTTTGATTTACTGTGAGGGAGAAAGCGTGACAGGGGGTTGGATATGTGTGTTTCAAGTTGCGGTTTGCGCCTGCCAGTGCATCCCCATTACTTGTCCCCGCCAACCGTCCTGCGAGTGCCATGCTCTAAGCGAGCCGAACCAAGGCTGAACGCGCTTCGGGTTTCCCGTCAAGTCACCAACTTGAGAGAATAGGAAAAATTGAACATGATACGGTCCATATGGATAAGTACAACTTGTCTGTGGCTTGACGCAGACAGACATGCGTCTCCTCGAGGAATCGTAGCAGGCCGACGCAATGCTTCGGGCTGTCGAACGGCTTCCGTAACGAGACCGGCACCTCTGGGAAGTTGTTCTTGGAGGGGAGTTTGATGGCCCTGAAAGAGAGATATTAAATAGACAGCTTGTTCTGCGCTGACAAGTTGTGATGCGAACCCGCGCGGAATGACAGGAAACAGGTGCTCGGACTGTAAGCTACGTTTCCGCTTTGTACAGTTTGGACCGGCTCTCTTACCTATGTGTTATCACCATAGCCGGTCTTATGCACGACATCTCTCTCAAGGTCTACGACACGCATTCGCGTATCACGTCACAAGTTAACCTCAATTGCCATGTCCAAGCCGGTCAGCCTATGGTGTTGAAGTAATGCGGCGCGGAAGCAAATACCGGAGCCCGGCTCCGAGCGCCCGTCGGAGTACCGGAGCACAGTACGGCCGCGCGCGTATGTGCATGCAGTTAGCAGCATCCAAAGCCGTGCTTAACGGACGAGAGATCGAGTATATACCATATTACTATACAGTCACTAGCATACCCAACCGCTGGGCATCGAGCCCGATAGAGTACATATAAAAGAGCTACAGTAATAGTACGCCTCAGTTATCATGCCGCACGCGCGACCACTGAGGTGAGCCGGGCTATCTTATATTTAGTGTTACCATACTCACAGTAGATTAGATTGTCCATCTAATCTAGGTAATATCATAAAGTTATCGTGCCGCACGCGCGACCACTGAGATTGTCCATCTAATCTAGATCCATCGCGCGCGCCCGCTTTCACTCACTCGTACTAACTTACCTTCTAGTATTGCATCATATGGAGCTTGCAGATGACTGCTAGAGCTATGCGCGCAGCTCTGCGGAGTGTTGTGAACCCGGTATCTGTTCAGGTCCGTGATTTGTACCAGCATGGAGCATCTGTCTTGGATGTTGGGGCTGCAGATGCGTTAAGTGCACCTGTCGGCGCTTAGGATAAACGTACTATATTTCACATTTCTGAGAAAGCGATCCGCACAATCCCAGCTTGGAGAAGTAGCTTAGAATCTATGTAACTAAGTATCTAAAGTACAGTAGGACTGTAAGGTGGGCTGCAGCTATGCGCGGTGTGGCAGGTGAAGCCATCTGGGTGTGTATGTAAAGGCGATCATGATTGGTGCCTGTGTATGTGATATGCAGTACTGTTGGGTCGATATAAACCGAGCCCTATTCTGGCTACATGTGTTGCCGCCGCCTCATCCCGGGCTTGAAACAGACATGCTTCTCCTCGAGGAATCGTAGCAAGCCTAGCTGCCCAGGCAACACTTCGGGCTGTCGAACAGCTTCCTTATCGAGTCCGGCACGTCTGGTGGCGTGTCGTGCTTGCGCTTGAACTTGAGGTGGTACGCCCCGATGAATGTGCGCCTGCGATGAAGCTGTGAACGCGGATTGCGCTTCACGGGAAGTGCAATAGGAGTATGCTTGGCGATTTATCCGAACTCCTGTTGAGGTTATCTGGAGTAGGACAGTCTCAGAGCGCCCGCTTTGAAGGGCCTAAATCAGCCAGTGAGGAGAGAAATGGTGGGGATAAGTCATTGCGAGCAGAACGAAGCAATTAATCACTAACAACGAGCCTTGAAAACTATCCGTCGCCTGACTTGCGCAACAAACAGGAACAGATCGTTGCTGGAAAATAGAAAACTCCATCATCTCCACTCCAACAAACAGGAACAAATCGTTGCTGAAAATAGAAAACTTCCATCCCCTGCAACAAACAGGAACAAGTGGGAGAGGAAGTGTGAAGTTTAAGGGAGAATCGTGACGAGCTGGCTGTGTTGGGGAAAACGGCAACCGATAAAGGTAGTGATGAACTGTGTTCGGCCGGAGAAGAATCATCTCCACTCCAACAAACAGGAACAAATTGTTGCTGCCATTTCAAATGAAAATGAAAAATGAAAACCTTTCCGCCTGACTCATGCGAGTTGTATCACAGAGGTATGGGGTTTCTCTGCATACCGGGTCGGTAACTTGAAATGTATGTGGGGTAAGAATCTGCAAGAGTATGAGCTACAGTAAGAGAGCTTCGACTGTATGCAGTTACAGTCAAACCCCTCTTAACCCATACCTCCAAAAACCTTTTTTTCAGGCGTAACTCCTCTAGCCAATACACTAGCAGTCCTCCAAATGGGTATGGGTTAAGAGGGGTTCGACTGTAGTCAGTGAATAGAATTCTCTATCGGGCAAGCGAACGCCTGCAACCTTTGATATTAATTTGACTACCATCCCACCGGTGTGGGATACGTTGTTCCTTTTTGGGTTCAGCCATAAAACGCACTCACTTCCGTACTGATAGACAATTACGGCGCGCCATACAGTATGCACTTAAAAACGAGCTCTCCCCCACATATGATGACCCAGTCACGAGGAATCACCTCTCGGCAAAGAATATCTCTAGCTCCAACGAACCGTCTACCAAGGCCATACTAGATGACGACAAACAATCACCCTCAGCATAATTTCGTGCAGGTCTGTATTACATATTACATATATACGATGTTCCACTGCTCAGTTATATATCAATCCAGACTTTGGGCGGTCGTGACCACGAAGTCTGGTCGAATGAACATCTACCAGGTATTGACTCTGCTGGCCCTTACCCCGCGGTGAATCATGTCGACGCCCTTCCACCGACAAGATACACCAGCACCATTGGGAACGAGGACCCACCTCGTGTTAACATAGTGGGTGTTCATTTTATCAGTCGTCATGCCCCTTTGCTGACGGTGGCTGTGCCGAAGGGCTTTGGTCAACGTCAACTTGACGCCAATCATCCCACTCCCGGCGGGATTACCCAGTATATTCCAACTGACCTTGGTCCACCTCCGCTCGAGCAGTATGCTCCTGCGATTCCTGTACGTCTTGTCTACCCCGCCCCCTTCCTTGTTCACATGCAGTCTTTCTTACTGCGCCTCTAACTACAGGAGGTGCCCAACAATTACCCTACCAGTAACATACCTCTTCCTCACAACGTAGCGGGACCTTCTCAAGGAGATCTGGGCCTGGTGCATTCCGGAATGTCAGTCACCGAGAACCTCAAAAAGAATCTCGCGAGTCACTACCTCCACAACCCCGGCTCACGTGTCAGCGACCTTCGCACGAGGCGGAGCCGATCTGGTGCCGTGAAGGTGTTGATCTTACTTGAGATTGACGATGATATGTAGGCTATTCGTACATGTGGCCAATGATCAGACAACAGAGTAGAAGAAGTCCTTTGGTAGTCCTTGTAGGCTTGTACTGTACAATATGTGGAACGTGCTAGTGAGCCCCGAGTCCTAGGAAGGTCATGATGGAATATATAGATTTTTTGTGCTTCAGAGCCCTCATTTGGTTGAGAATTTGATACTTGAACCCGAAGAAACTTCAAAAGGCGGACCTCTGGCTGCGATTGACGGGCTGATGCACTCGTTATCAAGGCGTGTAACTAGGTGAACAGCCTCATAGATTACAAACATCACGGTATCGTGCATAGCAAAATAAAAATACGCGGCAAGCTTCCACATTCGTGTTATCCCTAGTAGTACCTCAGGCCTCAGGCCTCAGGGCCCACTGCCACAGCGATACCAGCGATTCCGAGTCAATTTGTGAAGTCCAAGGGGTTAGAGCCACTCGAGCATTAACGAAACGCCACTGAATCCTATTTGTCCCAACCCAAAGCGAAAAGTCGGACTACATCATGAAGGGGACCCATAGAGTTGTATGTCCCGAGCACATGTCACAACTGAGGATGTCACTCCAGGAAGAGCGAGAAAGGACAAATTCGGGCCGCTAGCGATTGGCGATTGTTGTATGAGTAAGTTTCGAGTAAGGCTCGAGGAGATCATTTGCCTAACGCCTGGCCGAACGCGACGAACAGAAACTGAGATAAACTTAGCGGTGTAGTGAATTCAACTTGATCACGTTCCAAATACACCAAAAAGGTTAGCCACCAGCCCACCACCAAGCCGTCTCCGTGAGCCTGGCTCAGCCATCATATCTCCGACTGATCGATGCTGTGCTTGACCGCACGACTCAACCTACCAGTACCGGCAATTGATTGCACCGCAGCATTGAATGACTTAAATAAGAACGAAAGTAAACCGTATGAGCTCGGGCCGCTAGCGATTCCAGAAATGATCGATTAATAATCGTCGGAATGGGATCCAACATGTAATGTAAACACTTTATATTGCTGGAACTTTATGGTACAGTACAAGGAAGCAAAAATAAGGAAAAACAAAACAAAACACGAAGGCAAGCTGCTGCAGGTATTATAGTATCCCCAAATTGCTTATCGCTAGGGCGTCCGATGTATAAGTAACACACTGGCAACACAAAAACGCAACAAAAATAAAGAGACGAAGAACGAAGACAATAAAGAAGTCCATGCGGATTTAACCGCAGCTCAACAAAGCAGAACAAAACAGAAACGAAACGAAAACAAGAGTGCAGCTATCACTGAGAGAGAGAGATGAAAGGGGGAAAAAGGAAGAAATACATATATGACGGCCTGCCCTGCCTGGTCAGGCTAAGCCAGGAGAAGAGCCCTGCGATATAGCTTCTTGATATCTTTCAACTGCTTGGCTCGACTCCAACTCGAATTTCTGATAAAGCCCAGGCGCGCAATCACCGACAACCGTTCATCCACCACCGACAGGTCAGTATTGATGCTTCTTCAGTCTCCGCGTCCGTCTTCATGCGCTTGCGGTCGGGTTGTCCGTCGCGGTCGCTACTGGTGCTGCTG
Source organism: Russula aff. rugulosa BPL654 (assembly GCA_022496225.1). Lineage (NCBI taxonomy): Eukaryota > Fungi > Basidiomycota > Agaricomycetes > Russulales > Russulaceae > Russula > Russula aff. rugulosa BPL654. The sequence continues at coordinate 123,237 of WTXE01000018.1, read as the reverse complement.
CTGCTGCTACCGCCACTAGAGCCCTCTTCGAGGAGCATTTCCAGCGTTTCCGAGTCGTCTTTATCATCCGAAGGATAGTCCTCATCTCGCATCCGCTTCTTCCCGCGAGCCTTCTCGCTCAGCTGCGAATCGGCATCCGGATTTTCGTCGCTAGAGCTGCCGACGACGACATCGCCCATCTCATCGTCAGACGTGGTGGAATTTTCGGCCTCCTCGGCCCAGAGGAAGGTCGATAAATCGAGTGGATGAGAAGGACCGTCATGTTCTGCACCATCGGCACCGGTGGTAACCTCCGACCCGATATACGGATTTTCGTCGTCAGAGTCAGTATCATCGGCTGCCAGATCCTCAGAGGGAGTGGAACTTTGGGGCTGCATGGTTGACGCAAAGGTCCACGACGGACCGAATGAATAGAAGGAGCGTTATTTGCCTCTTCTTCGGTGGGGAACACGCGGAATATTATCCGACGAAATCGAAACATCTCGGACGTCCAAAGTCGAGGATTGCAAGGTCGACGGTTCAATATCGATGATCTCGACTGGGGAGGGCCTCGCCGAGTGGACCACTTGCACGACGGACTCGATTTGCCTTGGGGGGATCACTTCGGCGTAGGTGGGCGGCAGTACGTATGGGGGTGGCGGCGCGTGGGTAGCAGCGAGAGACTCTTGAGGCCGGATCTCTCGCGACGAGTTCCACATCGGGTCGGGGGCGACCGAGAAGGGGCGTTCGCGCTGTAAACGGCGAGAGGGTCCAGGAACTGGCGTGGATGGGTGATCCGGCAATCTGGGCGAGGCCGCCATCGACGACGAGGAAGCGGCGGTCGAATGGGTAGGTTCGTCAGCCTGAGTATGTGCGTCCGCTGCCGGCAAACGAGACTCGGGGTTTAAGAGAGTTTCGGTGCTTGTGCTAGCTGAAGGTGTTTGGCGATTTCGATAGTTGTTAGGATACCGTCTGTCCTCGGGATCGACGTGAAATTGTAATTTGAAGCTGTAAGAAATCGAGTGCATGTATGTGTGAGCACGACAGTTCGAAAAGAGGATCAACAATCCCATAGCACCACTTACTTTATGCTGTTCTGAAAATCGCGTATATCGTCAATCTTGCCGACGTTGTAACGATTCATCGCGGTGCTATGGTTCAGGAGAGCAGAATGCAAGTCCAGCAACCTGGCATGCTCGCGCAAGGTTTCGACAATGGGCGCAAGTTGCTCTTGCAGAATGGAGGCTGTCACCTTGGCCACTGTATCGCTGAACTCGTCCGGGTAACCAGTCTGATGGGATGTTTCGATGAAAGACATCGGTGAAGATCAACAGAGCGAGTGAAATTGGCTGTGGAAGGCGGATGGAAGAGGGTGAAAGTTTCGGATGCCCGCTCCTCGGGCTTTTATGATAATGGGTAGGTGCGCCCGTTTGTGGCATTGACTGTGGCCCTGCGGTTGGATGGACTAAGCACCAGGCTGCGGCCTGCCACAATACTGCCACAATGCCATGCCTGCCACAATTGAATGCACCGCCTGTTGTGGTTTCCCGCTTTTTCCATATATACATGGTCGAGTCTCACGTCATCTGAAGCGTTGTTGCGTCGAGCTTGAAGCTAGCTTGAAGGACATTGAAGGACATTGTCAAGGTCAAGGCTAATGTGGCCTAAGTTACGAGCGGACTCTAAAGTGGTATGGTGTGGGCCAAAGTGCCGTGCATACATGAGGTGCCACCTCATAGGGAAAGTTTAAAAAGTGGACCTTCCGAGAATCGAACTCGGGACCCTTGCATATACAGGTCAGGGTAACCTCATAAGTACAAAGCTCTACCGATTGAGCTAAAGGTCCAACAAGCAGGGGTCCTTTTTATATGACTACGACCCTCCAACAAGGGATCGGGTACACACGGTTATGCTCGATCAAAGTTACAGCGATATGCTACGTATAACAATCAATTATCAGCATTCGCGGCCCTATCATCCTGCTAAAGAGAAGGGTGGAGGTGAGAGTCACCAGGCCTGAACCTCTCTCCCATATATGCCACCGGAGCGTGATGAAACGAAGCCGATCGGAGAGTCCGGTGGGGAGGGGCCTTATCGCAGATGAAGTGATGCCGAATTGCTCGTGTATGCCCGGACATCAACGTCTGTAGGTTTTCAATAATAATAATAAACCAGAAAAAAAATCCCATAAAAGCCGACAACCGTCTTCCCAAACTCACGCCAACTCCGCCCCACTCTCTCTCCACTAGTTCTACGGTTCGATACATTTCTTCTCTTCGACGCCATCCGGTGTGAGGTGCAAAAACCGCGTGCCGACGCGCTCCGCTTGATCGTCCGAATGGGTGATCCATATGATAGCTTTGAGTGCCGTATCAGGATTGTTGATCTCATTGATAAGCGTATTCTCTACTACCACGGACAATGCGGGGTCAAGTCCGGATGTTGGTTCTTACAAATTCCCGAGTAGATAAAAAATGAGGGGGGTGAAAACGCGTCGCTATGGCCAGAAGAAAAGATACGCACCATCAAGCAACAAGACCTCAGCGCTGTTGAAACCGTACGCGACCGCCAGCGATAATCGCTGAGATTCCCCGCCACTGAGTAAGCTCCACGGTCTGTCCCAAAGCTCCTTCTCAATACCCCATTGTTCCGCCAGGATCATGGCTCTATTGAGATGGTCACCCTCGGAAGAACGCTCTGGGGTGAGTCGCGCGTGAAATGTGGACAACGTCTCGAATAGGTCGCGTGGTGTTCCCGGTAATAGTGATGGTCGTTGGGGGATGTACTGGACGTAGGTTCTGTACGTTGGGACACCTATATTGGGACGTTCATGGGAAGACCTTTGCGTCCATTTGTATGGCTAGCGTACCATAAGCTTTGGGAGGTCTGATAGCCAGGGCTCGTGTAAGACACGATTATGAAGACGAGGCCTGAGTGACTCACCTTCCCTTGAATTCTACGGTTCCTTGATAAAGATTAAGATGGGCTATACACTTCAAGAGGGAGGTCTTTCTGAAAGATGAGGATATACGAGACAATGGTGAGCATCAAGCGAGTGGGAACGAACACAACTCACCCAGTACCGCTACGTGCCCGCAAGATAACAATGTCACCCTCGTTCACTTCGAAGTTGACGTTCACGAAAATCGCATCGCCTTCTGACTTAAGATAATCAAGGTTCTTCACGGCAATCAGAGGAGCCATGGCTTTGAGAGAGGAGTCATGTCGCCACAGAAAAAGTGGAAGAATTCATTCTCACGCAACGGTCCGGTTTACCGACTGGTGCAGTAGTCCATGTTTAGAGTAGAGGGTCATGCTATGCATTAGTCTAGAGTATCGATCGACAAATCGTAGATAGCCTAAAAAGGTGGCTGTCCTGGTGGGGGCACCATCCCCATCTCCTCAGATGTCAAGCTTGTGCTCTCGATCATCACGCCAACTCCGACCTTGGCGGCATTCTGAGTGGTGTTCCCAAGGTACTTAGTCAACTAACGGAATGGCATAAGAATTACGTTACGCACTTTGAAATGGTCTATCTCTCCAGCAACCGTGAACGCAAAGCTGGGAGCAAATCGTTGCTCCAGCAACGCCGACACCTTGCCCGTCGAGTCTAACTGCGCTCGGAATGTCGACATGCGGAGGTCATACTTCGTGCCCACTGTGGCAATCGCATCGCGACGCATCGGAGCTGCAATCACCTGCAAATCTGCAGCCGCCTCCACCTTTTCACTGAGCTTGTGCCAGTAAGTCGCCTGGAGGACACCAATCGGCTGGAACTGTGCTGTCGCAATCCACTTTCCATCGGAGCCCGTCAGTTTGGCAAGGTACGAGGACGACATTTCTGCCTGGTCGAGCGCGGCCCGTTGATAAAGTGTCTCGATGCCCAACGCTATGTTTTTCGACACGGACTGAAGGTAGCTCCCAACGTAAATGCCGGAACCGTCCAACGGTGAAGGGTTAATGGCTTTGCCATTCATGGTGTAGTCAGAACCCGAATAGTCATGTTCCAATTGTATCATAGTATGGCCGGGTTGCATTCCGAGCTAGGATACCGTAACGTCAATAAGTTTTCGGAGGGCATTGATGGCAACATACTTGGGCTTGCATCTTGGAGGTATTTGATGCTGACCAGTTTTGCTGGAATCGTCCGGTAAGATTACCCTCATGGTCGACGTTTCCTTGAAGGAGGACCTTTTGGAGGTACGGTAACGGTAAAAAAAAATTGACAGGTCACAGAGTGGCTTCCGTAACTCACCTTCGCATTTGCGAACAACGCACCGAACGAGTAAGTCGGAGGTGCGGATTGCGAGGCTAACTGGAACGAGTGGGTAACCTGGAAAGCCGGATCCATCGATAGTCCTTTCATAAGGTCAGCCCGCGCGCCGTCGAAGATGAAGTTGTTCAAATGCGTTGCTGTGTCACCCTGTCAGAAACCGCGCGAACGGACATGCAATCAGCAAAAAAGCTCACTTTTAACCTCCTTCTGCAAGTTCTCCACACTACCCGGGTTTGGCAGGCTGAGCGCTGCGCGCCAGCTGGAGAACCGGGAGTAGGCATTCGCAAAGGGTGAAAACACCGGGAAAATGGTGGAGCTTTTGGATGGAGTCGAGGACTCCGTGTACGGACCTAAACTAAGGGTCTTCTCGTGGGGGGAGGCAACCATGAGGCCAAAGAAGATGGAGCCACGCGAATGATGAGTTGGTCGTACGAGAAAGACGCGTTGTTATACGAGCGCGCAAGGGAGCGAAACTCGGGCAGGACCGACTAAGGAAAGGATCCAATCACGCGCCCAAATTTGGTCACCAAACATCAACAAATCTCTTCTCGTCATTCGTCATTCCCAGTAAATATTGTGAGTAACCTTCAATTTATCGTCAGAGTTCGTAAACGTAAGGACAAAGATATAGGTGTCGCGGGATAACAAACGTTAAAGTATGAAGGTCAACTCGGTTATCAGTACCAAGGCGCCGCAAGCAGCGACAATAGAAAATACGTAGCAAAAAAAGATGAATAGTAAATACAGGCCCAGATCGCTTTCATGATCGTTGACTAACCACACCACCACACATACTTACCACCAGCGTTGCGGCGCCGGTCTATACGCAGCAGGTGGGAATGCAGGAGGAGGCGGCTTGCGACCAGAACGCCTCCTCGGGTCCTCAACAACCTCCTCCACTTCAACGGGGGCTTCCTCACGCACAACAGCCTCCTCGTGCTCTATCAGCACCTCAACTGAAGTGGTTTTTGGTAACATCGTAGAAAATGAGCTTGAGTATGGAGAAGGGGTAGGCTTGGCGACACGGCGGGTATTTGCGGGCGGCGGGATGTCAAAGGTTTCATTCGGCACAAACTGGGTTTCAATGTGGACTTGAGTTACGGTACGTGTTGCAGTTTCGATCTCTGTAATTATGGCAGGAGGAATTGGAATTTCCTACAAAAGGAAGACATATGCGTCAGCAAAACAATTCTCGAGCAAATTTATGGGGGCTTGTAGCCCTGGAGCCCATTTTGGTCGACACATGGCAAAATACAAATGAATCGGCGTGTCACGTGTAGACGCGTCCGCCTGATCGAGCAAGTTTGATTCCGAACGACGCGACTCGACGCGTCGTGATAAAATGGCTCCAAGGCTACACGACGAACAAGGGGGACAAAAGAGAGATGAAAAAGCCGTTGTCCCCCAAGCCCGGACGAAGGAGTGTGGGAGGAAGGATATCACAGAGACTTCAACTGACTGAAGTAGGGAAACGAGAGGAACTCAGAACCTCCTTCGTCTCAGAGCTCGGGACGGCGGTAGAGAGGCGGTGGTACCTTGGATGGTTTGCGTCTGGCTCCAACCGGTTCGTAAACGTATTCTTCCTCAACTGCGGATTCACCGCCAAGAGCACTGAACAAGGTACCGTCAGCGAGAGGGCCGAGGTATGGAGGACACGAAGACTTACGCAAGCTGCTCCATGATCCAAGCCTCACGACGAGATGCATCATGTTCGCGACGGTTGACAGTCTCCTCACGGCGACTAATCTCGCGCTCGCGTTCGGCAATTTTGAGTTCTCGATCAAGAATGTCGTCGAACCGCACATTACTTTCCTTCCACCATCCTGGTGCGGCGAGATCCTTTTCCTGGACAACTTCCTTGATTACAGTCTGAACTGGAGGGGGGTCGAAGGTAGCTTGTGCTACACAAGGGGGACATGACGTGGGCATTGGGGCAGACCCGATAACACCACCCGGTGCACCGGCAAGAATCTCGGCCTCACGACGGGCAACCTCTGCTTCGCGTACTGCAATGTTACTCTCACGGGCAAGGAGAGCTTGAGATCGCTTGGGCGTGAGCACATTCCAAACTCCTTGGGTAGCGGGGTCCCCAGGCTGACCCGTGGAGGAGCTTTGGCCGGGAAGGGAGAGCATGACGGCGAGGACGGCGAGGATAAGGGAAAGGACAAGAAGAAGGGTTGTGGAGGAAATTGTTCTATGATGGCGGTGTGTAGAGCGTTCCGAACGGTGTGAATGACCCTCTCTGTCGCGATCACGATGGGAAGAGGAAGGTTGGGCCATCCTGACGCTGATCGAGTTCGAAGGCGACAAGGATGTGGAGGTGCGGGCGCGCTCGGTGGAAGTTATGTTTAAAAAAACAGGAGGAATGGGAATGAATAGATGTGAAGTACGTGGAGGAGATAGTGTCCCTGGTGGACAAAATCTGAGGTGATGGATGTACAGGGAAGAGAAGTAAATTGGGGGAATGTTCAACTTGGGCTCGAAAAGGGCATCCCTTAAAATACCATTGTGTGTATTTCCTTTTATGGACATTTGTGTGTATTACGTAATGGTGTACAAACAAAAAAATTCCACGTGGAACGACGGAACGACGCCTCGTGGGACTCTCGTGGGTGCCTCATTTCTTCTAAAAGGAAATTTCGCTTCCCACGAAAACTCTCACTTGCCTGCAAGTCACGAGTGACGTGACCGAACCTGAGCATCTTTGTGCTCACATCCAATGCAACACGTTACAAATACTAAAAAAATGACAGTCAGAAGAAATATGTTATGTGTGACTGAGTGGTACACCTCACGTGAGTCGCGTCTCGCCACCTGGATCAGGCGCGCTGCGCGCCCCTTTGCACACTCACTTCAACAACACTCAACACAATGGACCTCCGTCGTCTTGCCCAGGCGAACGCTATGGCGTCACCAACACGACGTTTATCTCACCAATCTACTACCACGAATTATGCCTCCACCTCACCATCCTCTGCGCCCTCCACTACCCCCAAGACGCGCGCGTCCTACCCAATTACTCGATCTCCACTCGAGTCACCCTCAATCTCTGCGAGTCTGCCTTTCGACTGGGAAGCTGCACGAGGCTTGCGCTCCCCACCGTACTCTCCTCTAGGCCCCAAACGTCGGGGTGCACGAAAAAGCGGTATCGATAGCCCGAATGGGAATGCCGCAGCAACCAAGCGTGCCGTGCGCAAGAAGGGCCTATATGAAAGGTGATTCATCCACATCTTTTTCACTCCCCTTCGCGACTGTCTAGCTGACCTTGAGGGCGAGGATCACCGCTTTGCCGTCCCGGATTGCTTTTGAGATATCCATCTTTCCGAACAATGTCCCGTTACCTGCGCCAAAGACATCGGCTTGTCTCATCGGTGGCACATTACATTTCATCCACTTCTGTGTGCGTGTCTCCCAGATCCGGTCTATTCCAGAGTCGGATGTCGGCTGGGAAGACATGTATCGCGAAGACAACAATGTTGCATGGTTCGATTGGGTACGTTCCTTCCTAACTGATTTACTTTACGCGCATCGTACAAACTTATTTTCTTTTCGAAATATAAAAAGACTGTGCCCATGACATGTCTCTTGATCATCGCCGCATCATTGAACACCCTTTTCCTGTTTACCCACACCAAGCTATACCACCTCTTCCTCCAGCCCGATCCCGTCGCATCCCCGCACGCGCGTTTCGTCTCAGTGCCAACAAATCCACCTGCGCTCGCGAGTCGCATGCGCACACACGCGTGGAGTTTATTCCTCGCCTTCTGGCGGTTCCTTCTCGGCATCACTCCATCATCCTCGCCACCAGGAAGCAGCACATACGGCGGCACACGTGTACAGGAACTCGAGGTGTGGACGCCGAGCGAGGGGGAGCTCGTGCTCTTTTGCGTGTACTCGCCTGTTCACGCGGTTTTGTGGATGCTTTGGAATGCGGGGAATTGGATCATGATGGCTGCGGTTATGGTTGGCGTCAGCTTTCAGGTTCGCACCATCACGCTTTCCGTCATTGTTCACGTCCTTATCAATTCTATTTCTTTATTCTAGGTACGTGCCCTAACGACGACTTATGAGGCGTTGCTCAAAGACCGAACGATTATCGCCGCGGAGGTATTACATGAGTATGATGAGAAAGTGCGAAGTTGCTTCCCTCTGTTGTCAAGGACGACACATTAACCTCCCTCTTATCACCAGTATGTTTCCCCACGCATGCATCCAGTGAAAAGGGACGCATGTGTGATGACTAACGAGGCCGAGTTTGTCGATTACATCCGTTGATGTTTCCTTTGTGTATTCCAATCCGTACTGCAAATGGTAACGAATACTTAAGGCACGAATTACAAAGTTCCCACTTCTTTCCAGCACAGTACAGGGGGGTTCTACGGGTTACTTGAACTTCTGAATGAAGCTTATACGTAGAGCAGTCTCGTCACCCAGACTTTGCCTCTGCCTCGTAGAATTTGATTACATCAAGAACATCATCCTTGCTTCCCAAGTATACACTAGACCGTCCATGAATGTCCTTTGGGACGATGTCGAGAATGCGCTTAGTACCCGTTGTGGCGATTCCTCCGGCCTTGGCAATAACAGGGATCATTGGTCACAGTCTGACAATAAACCAGTGCCACATATTACATACCTGCTCGGTCAAAAAGGCCATGGGGAATGCTTCGTAAAGCAATCTGAGCTTCCCGTTCTTACTCTTCTTGTCATCTGGATACCCAAAGATGCCACCATAGAGCAACGTCCGATGTACATCAGCAACCATACTTCCCACATATCGCGCAGAATACGGGGATTTGCCGGAGGGCGGAAACTTGATACTGTTGAGGTAGTTAATGGTGGGAGGGTGGAAATGCATTGAATTCCCCTCATTGAATGAGTAAATTTTGCCGCGCGATGGAATCTTGATGTCGGGATGGGTAAGGACAAACTCGCCGAGTGAAGGGTCGAGCGTGAAACCGTTGACACCATTACCCGTAGAAAGGACAAGGTTGGCAGAAGAGCCGTACCTAGAGGAGTGCGGTCGAATTTAGGCCCACCCATTGAGACCTAAAGAAGCTTACATCGTATAACCAGCCGCAACCATATCACTTCCGGGCCTTAGGACGTCCTCAATCGTGCCTTGTGATCCAGGGCGCTAATGGTTCGAAATACAAATTAAGCACATCACATGCGCAGATGCCGACCTGAAAATATTCCTCACAGTTTTATATATCCCAAAGATTGTGCCAACGTTGACACCGGCGTCAATGTTACTACTTCCGTCTAGCGGATCAAACACAACGCAGTATTTTCCCTTGTACTCGTCCTCGATGATAATGGCCTGTTCGAGTTCCTCGGAAACGAGCACTGCGGTCTTGCGCGACGCACGCAGGGAATTGACCATGATATCGTTTGAAAGAACGTCAAGTTTCTTCTGCTCTTCGCCTTGCACGTTTGTGTCTCCAGCCAAGCCGATACTAATTGAAAAGTTACACCATCAATACGACAACGTGGGGGCGAGGGAAGGTCGAACAGGTTAATCAGGCGCGCCTTGCGCACATTGGAGGCAATAAACTTGGAAGTGAATTCGATGGCATTAATGAGAAGAGTCAGATCACCAGTGGCGGCAGAACCAAGACGAATCTGCTCTGAGAGGATGTGTCTACAGCGCATCACGTACAGTCAAGGTCGACCATCCCAGTAAAGTAGAGACGGACAACGCACCGAGTGAGGGTAAGGATCTCCGTATTGAGAGGTGGGAGTTCAAGGGACATGGTGGTGAATGTGGATGGTGAATGGAATGAAAAGACAATGATTGGAAAAGAGAATTCGGACCAAGAGATATTAGGCAACGAGTTCCTGCCGGGATGCACTGAAAAGGAGGGCCCGGGTCAGCCCGGGTCACTGGTCCCGAAACCGGGCCGGTCGGACAATGTCACGTTACGTCAGTGAGCGACAGCAGCATTGACGGTCACCTCCTCCCGTCCTGTCCGCCGTCTCAGCGGAACAGAGAACGTGTCGCTCTCATCCCCTTCGTCCCAATCTTTCACCTCCACAACTTCCCTAACGCCCTTCCCTCCTCCTATTCCTTCCTCTTCTTCCCCATCCCCTTCTAGCTCATCTACAAGCTCATCGACTTCCTCATCCTCTCCATCGTCTGGCATCACATGAGCAATGATGTGCGCATTGACGTCGGCTACCCGCGACGCCAAATTTCGATCGTCGACGTCGGCTGTGCTCCGATTCGATGAGGTACGAGTATTTCCCACACCGACGGGAAGGATTTGCGGTGGAAAAATTGCGACGTTCCCTGCTGTACTTTGTAACAATGCGGATATCGTGCGCACCGACTCCTCCAAATCATCGTCCTCAGAGGTGCCTTCGTTATTACCAGTTTCGCTGTGTTTCCGCTTCTTGGGCTTGAAATCATATTTACTATGAATGAGTTAGCATAGATGCCAGCATGAACATGAGTCAACCACATACATGTTGGGATCTGGTTCCCAATGAGGATCGTGTGTGCGCATATGCGCAGTCAGCGTCGTTCTCCTGGTAAACGTCTTTTCACAGACGGGATCTTCACACTTATATGGCCGTTTGCCTGTGTGAGTTCTTCGGTGCCGCGCAAGTGAACTTGAATCACCAAACGTCTTGTTACATCCTGGATATTCGCAGCCGTGGGGCTTCTCCCCAGTATGTACACGCATATGTACGTCCAAGGCGGAGCGCTACACGGTATGGATGTGCACAAATCAGGTCCACATGCGACACAATACGAAAGTTTTGAACGACATACCTGAATGAATTTCTTCCCGCAACCTGGCTGACTGCATACGAATGGGCGTTCGCCTGTATGTATCCGTATGTGACGGAGAAGATCGCTGCGCCTCGTGAACCTCTTTCGGCACTCTTCACACGCGTGCGGCTGCTTCTTGCCATCTGAGGCTGATGTGTCACCTGCAGGTGGCTCGGGCCCAGAGGCCCGAATAGCGGATGTTGAGGATTGAGACTGCGCTGATAATCGAGACGGGCGGTTGTCATGGAACGCCGCGACGGATGGTCCCGTTGTGGGAGTGGTCGGTAATGGAGGATGTCGTTGCTGCTGCTGCTGCTGTTGTTGCTGTTGCTGTTGCTGCTCCGGGTGCCGTGTAGTAGACCCATGTTGGTCAGAGCCAAGTATGGGGGAATGCACGCCGGAAGGTGGCCGCATTACCTGTTCGACGACATCATCTGTTTCTCGAGGGTCCTGCCCGGTGCTCAGGGACGCATGAGGATGCTCAAACTGCACTAAATGGTTGAGTATATCAGAAATATCGCCAAAGTCGTTCTGAACATCGGTCGTGGGGGGCAGCTCGTGTTCGTCCGATGCTAGACGTTGGCGCTTACGAGGACCCGAGGTGTCGTTATCTTGATTATCACTATGATTATCGGAGCCGTATAGGAACCGTGAGTCATCGGAAAGCGTCGCTTGTGTATCGTTAATTCTGGGTGAAATTGTGCGAGGGGGTCATCAGCAGTGAGGGAGTGGAATGCGGGGGCGGCACGTGTCTTGTCCTTGTTCGCATTCTCCTCTGCAGCAACGGCCTGAAGCATCGCAGCGAGATCGTTAAAGTCAAGGTCAGACATTGGGATGGCTTGTTGCTGCAAAGACTGGTGTGCGGCTCCGGGGGAGTGAGTTAGCGAGGGTACGTCGTGTTCGTGCTCCTTGTGATGGAACGCATTGGTGGGCGGATGAGTAACTGTCGCGTCTTGGTTCAAGAGGGTGTTGAGTTCATGCTCTAGGAGGTCGACGCTGAGTTCAGAGTGGGTATCGTGAGCACTAGAGAGGAAATTGAGGTGGTTGTGGTTGTGGTTGTCCTGTCCCTTGGGGGCAGCAAAAAGGATAGAGGGAGACGAGGTGGAGGGGAGCGAGGGGAGGGAGAAGATGTATATTGGAAAGGAGGAGAGTCGGGGTCGTGTACGACATCTGAAAGGGCGAGGACGGGTGAATTTGGTATTGAGTGACTATCCATATTGATCCTCTACTCCGGCTACAACTCTACCTTTGAAAGAAAGCTCTGCGTCCGCCAATCACGGCCCGCTTATTCCGTCATCTCCCTCCAACTCTCCCAGAATGCCAACTGTAAAGAAAGTCAAGCCAAAGAGGCATCACGGCTACACGGCCTTTCTCTTCATCCTAGGCACTCTCTTCCCTCCTCTCGGTCCGTCTCTCTTTTCATCTTCATCTTCCTGGCCATCTTATCGACCTTGTCCCAGCCGTTGCCGCCCGTTTCGGCATCGGAGGCGACTTTTGGCTTAATCTCTTCCTTACCCTCGCTGGCTATATCCCCGGTCTGTCACACGTTTCATCATTACACCTACACATCCTAACTCCCTCTCCCCAGGCCACTGTCACAACTTCTACCTTCAAAATGTCCGCAACAACAAGAATCATCGCCGCACCCCACAATGGGCACAGCGCCACGGTCTCGTCGATACCGAAACCATCAAACGTAAGGAACGCCGTTCACAATGGGCAAGTCGCTATGAAGAACGCAATGCGCAGTCGACCCTCGCGGACCGACCCGTCGAGGATGGTCAGGTTCCGGATGCAGCCAACCTTAACTCATCCAACGACCTTACAGCACAGCCACGTCGTAGGGTTGGTGATGGCGAGCTCTGGAGCGCTCAGGAAGAGCAATATTATGGCCAGAGCAATGGCAGCAAGAGCGAAAGTCGTTCCAATCGCTGGCATTATCCTGCCAACTTTGATGATGCAGACACAACTTCCGTGTTAGACTCCAGTACCCCAAAGAAGAAAAAGAAAATCAAGAAAGATCGATTCGCGCGTACCGAGGATGCATATTCCATAACCGATGATACAACACCTCGAAAGAAGAAGAAACGCTCCAAACGTACAACAATCGCCGATGACGACACCTACTCAGCGAGGAGCGGCTCTACAGGCCAAGTTCCCGAGGATCCCGAGGGCGGTCACTATGGTGACATTGCGAAGGGTGGCGGTGCACAGAGTAATGGTAGCGCGCAAGTGAATGACGAGACGAATTTTGACCATCAATTCTGAGTTGAAGAGCGGATGCTACGAGGGGACCAGCAGGACATGGGTCCTCTACAATATTCTATATCTGTTGCCGGTCGTTCCGTTCCGTTTAATGACGTAATATGTCACCTCCGTAAAAACATGAGAAAACTTGCACATGTACAAACAAGTATATACTTCTTGGGCTCACCCACCACATCATGCGGACTTGATTATTCTGCTCGCCACCTTGAATAGTACCTCATCTGCCCCTTCTCCGCCAGTGTCCCATCTAGAAACGCCTCAAATCCGCTCTGACTCGGACCTTTGCCTCGTTGGGGTTAGCATAAACCTGTTCACAATTTTCTCGGCGACTTTGTCCCGAACAACACGACCTTGACCACGACATTTGATAAGTGCCCAAACATACCGCGAGATCTGCGTCCTCGTGGACGGACTGGTTGATGGCGTCTCCTGTTTTATGCCGTCGTCATGTCTGCGGGAGCTATTAAACTGTAACCCTCGCACGGAGCGTCCATCGATCATCATCATACTTGACGTCCCCCCCCCCCCCCCCCCAATTGTCCCCGGATCAATCCAAAACCGAAAAATTTTGTGTTTCGGGCTTTCTTCCATTCTATCTAGGTCACGGTCTACTAGGGTCTAGGACGCGTAGCACAATTAATGAATGAATGAAAGCCTCTGCCTAACCATTGGAAAAAGGGGAAAAAAAAACCATCCATGCGCCGCGCGCGAAACTGCGAAGCGTTCCAACCTTGGGCTGACGTTACAGTAAATTTCTTTTTAGAATTTTTTTTCTCAAGGTAACAATAAAATGTCGTACGTCAAACATCGCTCGCTGTGAGTGAGGGAGGGAGGGAAGGGGCCTTATTGCTATTAGTATGTTATGCATCTGCAATTCTGCGTCGAGGTCGAAATTACAATTACAGGTTGAGAGCTGGGCTTACGCGAAAACCGAGAGAAACCTTTCAAAACAAGCTCTACCTACGCTGTACTGTCACGGTAGGAGGAATACGCAAGCACGTCTTATCGAAGCGCCAGTCTCAATGAATGATGAGATTGCGAAGACGGACGGACGGACCTTTTTTTTTCGTTTCGCTGATTATTATCATAACCTGCATTTACATGCCGGCTGTACTTTTCCTCCTTGCGGCTATTCGGGTTGACGGAAGTCATTAAACTCAGCCGCTCTCCTAACTATATCCGACTCCGTTCATCCAGACACCATTTCCCAACTCCAGTTCCGCAGATACGAATGGTCAGACTGCTTCTACTGGTACAATATCTCCAGTTTCAACGCCAATGGCAAATGTTTGTTCAATGTGTCGACCAATCTGAGGTGTCGCTCATGCACGCAGCCACGAATACGTGCCTCCGATGTGGAAGGATCATTGGTGGTAATTGAGCAGATTGCAAATGAAAAGATACACAATGATGATGCCGTATTTATCTCCCTTCGTAGATCATGCTTCTGAACCGGAGTCTCATTTATTGATCGCCAATGCCATATGAAGGACCCGTGAATATAGGTAAAGGTCCAGTCCGCATGTACTCCCTCGTGATGAGACGCGGTCAGAACAGGCCAACCACCCGCCCAGTTTGCGGATCGAGACCGACTTCCCAGAACCCTGCGAAACAGCGCGAGAAGGTCACTATTGAAACACATGGGTGGAAGCGGGGATCACGGGACGTACCTGGCCTGGTGCCAAGACCAGGCATGGTTTGCATATCTCCAAGGAGAGGGTACAGGAAGCCTGCCCCTGCCGAGAGTCTTACTGAACGAATCGGAACAACGAACCCTGAAACGAAAAAAAAAAAATTCAATGAAGTGCCAGCAAGTTACGTCAAGACTGACCAGTTGGGGCGTTTTTCAATTTGGGATCGTGTGAGAAGGAATATTGCGTTTTAGCCATGCAGACTACATAATTATGTGTCAGTCAGTTGTGCATACCACACAGTAAACACATAAGCGCAGATCAAGAGAACGGTATACGAACTGGGAAGATTGCCGTAGCCTTGCCTGGTACAGGTTTCGATCTGTTGTTTGGCGAGATCGCTAAGCTCTATGCCGTCCGCTCTGTAAATTTCCCTGGAAATAATGGCAATCTTCTCTTCGATGGGGAGGTTCACATCGTAGAGGAATTTGAATTGGGATTCGCCTTCGCAGGCAGCGACCAGAGCTTCCGCCAGCTCCCGTGCACCAGCGCCACCTTCAGCCCAGTGATTGCTGACAACGGCAGCGTCTGCGCCATTAGCCAGTGCCTCCTCTCGGATGAGCTGAAGTTCGGCCGGGGTATCAGAGCTATGTTGCAATCAGCCACAACCGTAGCATCGGATAACAGGAAAGAACCCGTACGCAAAACGATTGATAGCCACTACCACCTTCATGCCAAATTTCTTGGAGTTCTGTATATGTCTGATCAGGTTCTTTGTACCCTCTTTAAGTATGACCAAGTCTTCTTTGGTATATGTATCCGCGAGTGGTTTCCCAGGGGTGACCTCGGGCCCTCCACCATGCATTTTCAATGCACGTGTCGTGGCGACGAGGACTACGGCGTCGGGGATCAATCCGCTCATCCGACATTTGATGTTGCAGAACTTTTCCATGCCCATGTCAGCACCAAAGCCGCCCTCGGTCAGGACATATCCAACTTGCTCGGGTGGGTCACCCTCCTCTGTACCCGCGAGCTTAAGCGCGATACGGTCAGCGAGAATGGATGAATTGCCATGAGCAATATTCGCGAAAGGCCCGGCATGTACAAAGACAGGTGTTCCCTCGAGCGACTGCATGAGGTTGGGCTTGATCGCATCTTTCATGAGAACCGCAAGAGCGCCGCCCACGCCAAGGTCGTCGACTGTGACAGCGTCGCCATGCTTGCTCGTCGCAACTACCATGGCACCGAGACGCTCGCGCATATCTTGCAAACTTGTGGTCAGAGCCAGCACAGCCATGCATTCGCTAGCGACGGCAATATCAAAGGCAGCTTCACGTTGATGACCCTCCTCGGCAGCACCCTGGCCAATAGTGATCTTACGAAGGAAGCGATCATTGGTGTCCATAACGCGATTCCAGGTGATGGTTTGTGGATCTACATCCAGGCGGGCAAAGCGCTTGATCTCTTCTGGAGTAAGATCATTCGGGTTAGTCTTGTCAATGCCGAGCTTTTGCAATCGTTTGAACATAAGCGGCGCAAACTCGCGTTTGCCTTTCTTAGATGGTACTAGCCGAGTGTACAAAGCCTTGTCTGTCTGCGTCGCCTCATGGAATATCCGAGCGTCGAGTGCCGCAGCTGGGAAGACGTTAGAGGCGTTCCTAACGCTAGCGATGAAAAATTCTTACCCACGAGATTGTTTGCCGCTGTCACGGCATGTATATCACCGGTTAGGTGGAGATTAAACTGAAATTTGTTCAGATTAGAATCAAGTCTGTACATGGGAAAAACCGACCTCGTCCATAGGAATAACCTGGCTATACCCGCCACCAGCTGCACCACCCTTGATCCCAAATGTTGGGCCCTGGCTAGGCTGGCGCACACAGGCAAAAGAAGGACGGCCTAAATGAGCACCTAATGCCTGGGATAAACCGATGGTGGTCGTTGATTTGCCCTCCCCAAGAGGAGTGGGGGTGATACCCGAGATGACGACATATTTCCCGTTCTTTCGATGTGCCAAACGGTCCAAAACGCTCAATTCAATCTTTGCCTTGTACTTCCCATAGATTTCAAGTTCATCGGGAAGCAAACCGAGCTCTCGGCCAAGCTGTAGAATCGGTTTTGGCGTCTGTTCCATTGCGATCTCGATGTCACTCGGAACTTTCTCTTTGAGGTGTAGTTTGAGTGGCTTTACTTTCCGTGACCGCGCATCTTCCCAAAGGCGCTCTGCTGACTTGAGTGTATTGAACATCAGTTGCGCCACAGTCATGGGGCCAACGCCACCGGGAACGGGTGTAATATGTGATGCCACTTGGCTCACAGAAGCGTAGTCGACATCTCCTACTAGGCGTTGGCCAGACTTCTTGGTCGGGTCTGAAAACAGGGTGAACCAGAGATTACCAAGAAAGGCGGTCTTAGCATACCCGGGATATAATTCGTTCCTACGTCAATTACCACTGCACCAGGCTTGATCCATGAGCCATGCACAAATTCGGGTTTTCCGATGGCGGATATAAGGATGTCTGCATTTTTGACCTGAAAAGTTCGAGGTCCATCAATAGATCGTTGTCGTTGGGGGATGACTACATACAATCTCAGGGAGGTTTTTAGACTTGCTGTGGCACTGTGTGACGGTTGCATCCCTGCTGCGCAGCATCACAGAAACAGGACTTCCAACAATATCACTTCGACCTAGTACAACAGCATTGGCTCCAGGAATGGGGACGCCAGTCGACTCGAGAAGATGTATGACCCCCGTGGGTGTACACGGTGTAAAAAGTGGTGAAGAAGCGCGAGACGAAAGGTGGCCTATGTTATAAGCATGGAAACTGCATTACCGCAACATGTGATGTGAGTAAGAATTGTGATGTGTCACTGACAGGGCTTACCCATCTACGTCTTTCTCCGGACTGACTGCCTCAGTAACAATGCGCTCCCCATCAGGGCCGATGTGATCACCCAGAGGAAGTTGGACGAGAATCCCACTGACGGTATCATCGCTATTGAGCTTCTTTACAATATCCACAATCTCGTCTACAGTTGCTTCTGCCGGAAGGGTTATATGCTTGTGGCTAATGCCGACCTCCTCGGCGGCCTTCAACTTCATGCGGACATAAACACTCGAGTCGGGTCGCACGCCCGCTTGTACTATGGTCAGGTGCGGCCGAAAACGGGGGTATTTGGACTTGAGCGCATTGACCCTCTGGGCAACGTTATCGCGAAGTGATCTGGTGTGGTGTGGTCAATGTTGTCTCCAACTACAAAGCATGAATGTAATGACTTTGCGATAGTGGTGCCATCTATTACTTTTGCGGAAACTGCTGTGGCCATTGGAGGACTGAGTGGCGATAAGAGTCGCTGCAGCCGCTGAACAGGCAGTGAGCGCAGACTATGGATCATCACCTATGAATTCCGAATGGAGGTAACTTGTTTACAGTAGTTTATAGTGCGGACCGAGGCGGGGCAAATCGGTCATACCAAGGGTGGTCCCGCCGAAGGCGGTTAGAAAGTATACCTACTAAGGCAGACCCCATCAGGAACCAGCACGTTTATGTAAGCAGATTCTGCCCGTCTGATGCCTCTGCTTCTCTGTCTCCACATCTCAATAAATGTCATTTCTAGCACTCAGTACTGATAAATATAATGTCCCTCTAAAATTACTGAGTGGCAGAATTTTAAAAAATATAGTATTGATAGAGAAGAAACCCTTTTTTTTTTTTTTCACCAAATGTGTTTATTTTACTGTAGGACCCAAATAAATAGGATTTATGTTTTTTGTTGAACGATTTTGCCGCTTACATAATCATGCCACGTAGCCATATCTGGTTACATAATCATGCCACGTAACCACTCTCATGCTGTTTCAGTCCTAATGAAATATTATGTAACTCAACAATAATGCCGCGGAAAAAAAAGTCGTCAAGGGCCAATGCCCAAAACATACAGATTGCTAATCAGAGGAGAAATCAAAGTGAGTTTATCCCAGTGTCACCAGAAAAAAGACTTAAAAGTTGCAGCCCAAAGGCCCCAAACAGTCTCACCTGCTGGCAGCAGGGAAAGCACCCCTCTTGATTCCAACCCGCCCATTCTGGACTCAGACCTGACAGATTTCTGTTCACGTCTTCAGATCACACCATCTATCAGGCAATTCTATGAAGATGAGGATGACACTGATCCTGATCTGTGTGTCTCAGACCAGTCCTCTGACATTGAAGAAGAATCTGAACTAAGAAGATTCACCCGAGCTCTCCAAGAAGCACAAGTCATCGCATTGAAGGAGGAAAAGAAAAACAAGCGAGGGAAGTACACAAAACGATCCAAAAGGACTCTCAAACGTCGCGAGAAAGCCTGTGAAGAGATGAAGTCAAAAGGGTTCTTCCCTTTGGATGAATTCATGAGACGCAAGGGTTTGCCAGTAAAACAAGACAAACGCGCACCGGAACTCAACAAGATCATTGACCCAGAAGAGTCAAAAGAAGGTTCTGACGAAGAAAATCAAATGAACCAAGATGCCTGCACGCACATCAGTGTCAGCGACGCCTCTGACGTGGAATCTGAAGGAAACTTACCTGGGACTCTAATCGACAGCCAGCTCCATCTCAGACACCACGCATGCATGGTGTCCGAGGAGAGCAGTGACGGGGGCCATACAAGTCAGCAAATGAGCGAAGACAGGACAGGAAACGACTTGGAGGAAATACAAACCGCACACAAAAGGCTTGAAGATCTTCGACGTGATGCTGTCCTGGCACAGCAAGAATTATCCCGAGACGAGCCTGATTCCACATTGCAGCTCCTACATGATCATTCCAATCTTCGGGAGGCAAGAACACAACTTGCGAAGGACGTGAAAAATGGCAATCTTGATGTGGCTGTCCGGGGTCGCATCACAGCGATGATTGGACTCCTAAACCTCTACACAGATAACAACCTGGGATATTCTTGGAGGGGAGCATCAGATCTCGTGGCCAAGACAAAGGGACGTGGAACAAATCATGCGCGACGCATCCGCGAATGGGTTATCGACTTCTTGAGGTGGAGGGACCTCCCCATCCCCCGGCTAAATCGGAAGCGCAGGACAGTCCTTGATGATGAAGATATTGCCGAGGAAATGAAGGGCCGGATGATGGAAAAGGCAGCAAGAGGGTTCTTGAAAGCAGAGGACGTTGTGGACATCGTTGCAAGTCCGGAGATGCAGACAATTTTCGCGCGCAAAGGCATTGTTAAGCCATCAATTTCTGTCAATACAGGAGTTCGTTGGCTCGAGAAATTGGGGTGGACTTACGGAAAGCTGAAAAATGGTATGTATCTCGATGGGCACGAGAGGGATGACGTGGTGGAATACCGGAAAGCGTTCGTTGAACGTTGGATGGGATATGAGCAACGATTCCATCGATGGGACAACGATGGGACAGAACTCCCACGCCCCAATGGATTCCCAGTCCCTGGCGCCATCGGACGCTTTCGCCTCATCCTGGTGACCCATGATGAATCCACCTTCTTCCAGAACGACGAGCGCAACACAGGATGGAGCCACGCGACCAGCAAGTCAAAACCGAAGGCCAAGGGCAATGGGCAATCCTTGATGGTGTCTGATTTCCTGACACCGGATTGGGGACGACTGCGCGATGGGGACGAGTGAGTCCCCCTCTTTGTCCATCATCTCACAATTATCTCAAACATCTTTGCATTTGCAAGGGAAGCCCGGATCATCTTCAAGGCTGGGCGAAATCGCGACGGGTACTTCGATGCCGACGATCTTCTCCAACAAGTCGATAAGGCCATCGACATTTTCGAGGGTCTCACCAAGGGCTGGGCCCAGGGACTTTTCTTATTCGATAATGCGCCCAGCCATCAAAGGCGTGCGCCTGATGCGATATCAGCCCGACACATGGTAAAAGGTGCGCCTCGTTCCCCATCACTACTACCGTGCGACAACGATCATCGTTATTTCATGACGCATGTCCATGTCTGCCGAGAGCAATGGCAAGTGCTCAACGAGCACACGCTCCTTCGGCGGGCGTTGTGCTGGCACATCAGGGGCGGACGCGCGAGCACGTTTGCAGGCGGCCCACTTGGCTTTGGCAGTGTCTTCGTTGCGCGCGCGATGGTACTGAGGACGACGACGTCTTACTAACCTCTCTTGTAGGACCAAAAAAAGGGTGGGCACACCACGCTAATGGCCCACCCATGCGCAATGGCACACTCCCAAATGGCGACCCCCAATCTTTTTATTTCCCTGAAGAGCACCCCTCAATGCCCGGGTGGTTCAAGGGCATGGAGGTCATCATTCGGGAGCGTGGCCTGTGGCCCGAGGGGGTCGATGATCTTCTGGCCCAGTGCTCGAATTTTCGTTGTGACCCTGACCGCACTGACTGCTGCTGCCGACGCATCCTTTTTTTACAGCCTGATTTCATCTCACAGAAGTCCCAGCTTCAAGAACTGGTCGAATCTCGCGGCCATCTGTGCGACTTCTATCCAAAATATCACTGCGAGCTCAACTTCATCGAACAATACTGGGGAGCAGCAAAGCTCCGTTTCCGTATGGCAGGGCGCGCGGCAACGATCAACGAGATGGAGAAAAAGGTCATCAAATGCCTTGAAGATGTCCCACTCCTTCACATCCGACGGTGAGTCCTCCGCGTTTTTCTTCTATTCCTATTTGTGCACTCATGATATTTCTAGCTATGCAAACCGGTCCGCGCGCTTCATATCAGCCTATCACTCCGGCCTTTCTGGATCACAGGCCGTATGGGCAAACCGAAAGTACCACAGCCATCGTATATTACCCCCGGAGATCATTGCGGAGGTGAAGCGTAGTGTAGCATCATCATAAAGATTGAAAATGACCCAAACTACGCTGACCTTCAGCGTCCAGATGAGCGTGCACTTCTCACTCTTCCTGTACATGGCTCTGTTGCCCACATGCTCCCTGTATGCACCGAACCGACAGACGCTCCACCATCTACCACTGCACCATCGGGTCCAACGGAGGCTGCAAACGCGTTACCTCCTACATACGGGCCAATCAGGCACTGGGGCATCGATTATGTTTTGGTTATTGTGAAGGGGGCGTTGAAGATTTTTGTGTACTCCTCGTCGAACATGTTCGGTCTCCGCAGTAGGGGATGGTGCAACATTGAGCACGCCTCCAACATATCGCTCCGAGTCGTTGCCGTCGTCATCGTCGGCTTGTCCAAAAGTAAACAGCTTCGGTGTTGGGGGCCGCGACTCGGATGTCAGGGGCAATTGCGCGTGTTCGTCAGAAAAGGGGGTCCTCTCATGAAAATGACGAGAGGCTAAGAGATCTGAAACATGGATAACTTAGTTGTATGAACGCGCGGCCCAAATCAGAATTTTGGCAAGCTTACGTAATCGGATTGGAAGCTTACATAAACGTGCTGGTTCCTGATGGGGTCTGCCTTAGTAGGGGTCGAGCTTGGCCCAGGTACTGTACCTCGCCGGTTACCCCCCCCTCCCCGCTTAGCCTAAGCGAGGTAACCATGGTATGCGACCTAGTAGGGTTCCGGATTTGTGTAGGTACTGTATATCTCAGGCGAATTTCCAATATCATCCCAGGTCTTCACACGCCCTCCAGCACGCTCGATATTTCCAAGGACTCAAGCAGAACGCAAACGAACCAGCTTGGAGGTCTACTGCCAGTGACATGTCGTGCTCAAGAACCAGGACCGCTGAGATCAGACAGACGGTCTGGTCTGTAGCAGTCGCCTCGCTCATGCTCTCGCGTTCTCAAATATGGGCTGGGCTTTCCCTTGGCTTCCCTACTCGCCTCTGTCTCGTGTCACATTCTTCCGTTTTTGTTACTCTGTATCATGTATGTTTCATGTATAGATAATAATAGATACATACAGTATTACAGTCTCTGCATAAGATGTAGTATGGGTCCGAGCCATGAGACCAGGAAGGAACAAGACATCGCTCCGATGGAACTGCTCAAGAAGGAGAGCGCATAGATGCTTGACACTGGAAAACATCTGAGCGCGACAGGTACCTGCACGAACAGCATCAACGACATGGGCAACATGCTCATGCCCGAGTCCCGACTCCTCGTTCACCTTGCGTTGCTCGAGTGCGACACATTGTACCACAAGCTTGTCCCCGGCGGCCTTGTATGCCCGCACCTGGTTGAGCTCTCAATAAGGTGCAGTTGGTGCGGTCGCTGGGGTGCGACTCGTGCAAGCGCGGCAGAGTTACGGAGCTGCTTGATGGGGAACACGAGCAGTAGCAGGCACGAGAAGAGCGTGCCTGCGACGGAGGTGTGGAAGCAGGGCAAACCTGTCGAGGCATTGATGAGCTCAAGAATCAACAAGGACAAGCCGGTGGGAGAAGAACGTGCCTGCGATGGGGGAGTGGAATCAGGGCAAACCCGTCGAAACATTGATGAGCTCGAGCATTCACGCGGACAAGCCGGCGGAGGACCAAACGGCAAGCCCCAGCGCTTCGAGGTCACCATATTTGAGGCGCGTGAGTGACGGGGCGTCAGATTAGGTTGGGATTAGAAGGGGAGTACTAGTGGTGCGACAGTGTTGGTGTGAATGGATTTAGGAACTGGCGACGTCCCCAGCCAGCTCGTGTTTTGACGCGTCGGAGTTGGGAGGGAGATGGAGACATGGCGATTACTGTAAAGGACCAAAGTGCATCAACGCAGGACGTTGGATAACAACGGTCCAAAAGTCAATCCCACAGCCAATCCCCGTGACTCTCAAATCGGTCTCACGTGCCCCGGCCAGCCCCAGCCAATCAAATCGGTCGAAATCGGTCGCAATCGGTCGCCCGGTCCAAAACGGGAAACCCCTGGGAATGAGAGTGTTGCCGCCCTCGCCGAGGCGTAACCGCTAGTGAGTTCTGAAGCTGAAAAACAGAGATGTGTGGGCACGAAGGGGACATGAAAATGATCTGCTGAGGGTGTTTTCCAACGGGTTCAGTGTCAGCTTTACAAATTCGGTGCAAACCCAGTCACAACTCACAAATTGAACGCGACGCCCACCAAAAATCCGCCGGGCACGTGTTCACGCGACAGCTCAGCCAGAGCCGTCTTGGTCATTCTCTCTTCCCCTTTCCCTTTACTCCATCTCAAAACGCGGCTCCGTCTGCTCCGCATATCCCTATAATCTATTCCCCATTAAATCCTCCCTACTCTCCCTTTCTCCCTTCAGTAATCATGAGTCGCAGTGCCTTGAACCTACTCCGATCTGCCACCTCATCATTGTCCCCCGGTGCCGTGGCCCGTCCATACTACCCTGCCTATCGGAGAGCTGCAATACCTTTCCGAACTTACTCGGGAGCAACACCGGAAAATGTCAAGAACACTTCGGAGGGCTCGGGGAATGCTGAGAAGAAAGACATGGACACACAAGAGCCGGTTCCTCCGTTGTCCGAGCTTGAAGGCAAACTAAAAACAAAGGAGGACGAAGTCTTGGACTTAACAGTACGTTCACCTCATCGATTAGTTGATGCATCCACCTTTCTGACCTGCCGTAATACTTTAGAGCCGGCTACGATATCTCCAAGCCGACTTCCTGAACCTCCAGCGAAACGCAGCACGTGAAAAGGAGCAAACGCGAGACTTCGCCATTACTCGCTTCGCTGGGGATCTCCTTGAAACCGTCGATGTGCTGTCCCTCGCACTCAGATCTGTACCCTCATCCGTTCTCGAGACAAATCCACCGGACTCGGCCCAATCACCTCCACCGGAAAACAAATCTCCTTCTGTGCTCTTGCAAGAGTTGCATCATGGCGTTGAGATGACCCAACGTCTCTTATTACAGACGCTATTCAAGTATCAAGTAAAACCTTACGATCCTACCGGCGACAAGTTCGACCCCAATAAGCACGAAGCGTTATACCAGGCCCCGGTGCAAGGCAAAGAGCCCGGAACAGTCATTGACTGTCAAAAAGTGGGCTATACGATCAAAGATCGAGTTCTGCGTGCAGCACAAGTCGGCGTTGCTCAGGAAACAACATGATTATAGTGATGCCCGTACTAGAACTGGGACTTAGACCCGCCCATTCACGACGTAGATTAGGGACACACACACCCCGCACATTTCTCACATTACTGCACTAATAATTACCGAATCTCAACTCCCAACCGCTCCTCCAAGCATGAAACTACCCGAGTCTGCAATAAGTTGACCTCTTCGTTCAATAATGATCTGCACGGGCGTGAACACAGTAGACAGGTCACGAAACGTCAAGCTTACTTGTCAAATGAACGGTAAATGACACGAACAGTCAGGCTGTGACGTTGCGTTCTCGGGTGTGTGAATCTGTCAATCTTCGGAGCAGGTGAATGAGGGAGATAGCCAGTTGAGCAACAATGACATACTATAGCAACGTCCTCAACCAGATCTCCGGCAACGTCTCTCACTACGTCGTAGAGGTCGTTGTCGTGCATATCGCTGCTTGGTTTCCAGAAGCTGACATCTCGATAAGTAGCAGGGTACTTGGAATAGGGCTTGAATTCGCTAATTTTTCCGTGGGTAAACTGCGAGAGAAACCGTGGGTCTTCAGACCAGAACAACCGGATATCGGGGATGGAATAGAGGATCATAGCGATGCGCTCGAGCCCAAGTCCAAAAGCCCAACCCATTTTGTTTGGGACACCTGCAAACCGCTTGAACTTGAGCTCACAAGTTGGTGGGCCAGTTGTGACATACCTGCGCGATCCAACGTCGATTGCAAAACCACGCCACAGCCTAGGATCTCAAGCCATTTGCCGCGGAAGAGAACCTCGACCTCGTAACTGGGACCTGTAAATGGGAAATACGCTTCTATCCACCGGACACGGAGAGGGTCGCTCTCGGTCGCGCCAGCGACACCGGCGAATAGTTTATACATCAAACTGTTCAGAGAGGACTTTAGATTTTTGGCGATGACCTCCGAGCTACGCACACCATGGGAAGCTTGCGCCGGGTTGGTCTTCGAGGTATGCTGGACGTCTTCGATGGCGATATTAGACAAGGCCAGCTGGCGCTCGAGTCGTTGGCTTTCTTGCTCGATTTTCTCGATGTTTGACGCGTCAGTGCCAAAGAGTTTTGCACCTTCCATCTGATGGAAGACAGGATAGTGCGACGCGTCTATCTCATCGCGTCGGTATACATCCGCAGTGAGCAGCCAGCGCTCAGTTCCCTTGGCGAATACTTCGACTTCATGTGCTGATGTGTGTGTGCGGAGCATCGCGTTCTTGTTGATATAATAAGAGTCCGTCTTGGCCCTGCCGGAGTGATCAGCAGGAAAAGAGAGGGAATCAAAGTTTTGGTAAGGGGTGACGATAGGCGACAGTGAGGAGAGATGTGCAAAATCCGGGAAATGGCTCTCTATGAGACTGCGTAGTGTGCAGATTGGGTGTCCTTTTTGTGCATGTAGGCGTCGGGAGAGTTTCGAGGTGATTGAGGGAGTGATGTTTGTGTAGTCATCGGTGGGATATGTGTCTTGAAGAACTCGAATGTGCCGTGGAGCTGATGTGCTTTGGCGACGCAAGACTAGCGTAGGATGGTACAAAGGTCGAGTCCGTACAAAGGAGGACCATGTCATCGCTCGCGCCAACACGGCCGCAAAGCCTCGGCGAAGAGAACAGCTGGCTATCCCGGGCCGTTGCTGCGTAGTGCACTTGCTCATGTCACTCACAATCAAAGTACCCAGGAAGGGCAACGCGAGTCCATCGGTACTATCTATCTATCTTACAACGTATTCCACCTTTTATCTTACAGTTACCCTTTATAGGCTTCTGAATCTACCGCTGTGCGTCGCAAGTCTAACAGAAGAAGGGTGACTACAGATTCAGAGGAGGACTACTATGAACCCTCTCCTCCACGCGCAGAAACCAGGCCAAAACGGAGGGCCACACCCAGGGTGAAGGCCCATCTGGAGAGGGAGGAAGGTGCCTCGACGCCAGTAGAACGCAAGCCGCCACCTACGAGGGCACGGGATCGCAACCAGCCTGGCGGATCAAAACGCCCCAGAGACGAGGCTTTGTCTCCAGATGAGCCAGAAGAGAAAGTCGATATCGTAGCAGCACTGGATGCAGAGTCATCAATTAACGCTGCTACTTCCGCTACCCTACAAGACGCTACTAAAGAGGAGTCCACAAATGTTTCTCTTCCCCCGTTCAAGAAAAAGCGACTTCCTCCTATCAGGAAGAACAAACCCGGCACTGTTCCTTCCACGAGTGGCACCTCGAGCCAATCAGCAGCTGCAAAACCTGTCCTCAAGCCTCCCGAATCAAAAGGTGGCCCTAGTTTTGCGCAGGAAGACACCATGGATCCCTTGTCGGCATTGAAGAGACCGAAACGGGTCAATAATCAGCAGGAGGTCAACCTTAATGACAGGAGTGTATATGAATCACTGTTTAAACACGTACGTTCTTCGTCATGAGCCTCGTGTGTTAAAGTTTCATACCATTCCCAGTCTGGCGGCTCCACCCCACGTGCAGGTCTCAACCCGAAAGAAAAGGAGGAGCGACGGAGAGAATTGGACAGAATGCGAGAGGAAGATCGCGCGCGGCGCGCAGCGGATGCAGTAAGCTCCTACTACCAGTGGTATTTTACCCACCATATTCTCAACCGGTGGTCTTGACAGGAGCACGTCTTTGACCTACGTGCTCAGCACGATAAGATAACATCTTTCGTCGAACGCTTGCAGGTTCGACGCAGCGCGGCCCTCTGGCCTAACATTCTTGCCGTTGCCTTCCGGCAGGAACGTGAGCGGGATGAGCGTCGGCGAGAGCAAGAGCGAGCAAGGCAGGCGGAGATTGTGGCGAAGGAAAAGGGGACAGGAGAGGTTCCTGTTACCGGTTAGCTGGGACTCTGTGGGTTAATCTGGACTATGTTTCGCGTTCCCCGCTGCGCGTTTTATCAGTATCTGGCAGGTCGCAGGTTTTTGTACCGGGCCGATCGTTGGATTTAGCCTCGAGGCGATCCACCACAGGAAATGAAACACTGTCGTGGTCAACCGATAGCAGTATCTATTTCCTATCTATATCCCCCTTCAGACCGACCATGGTTTTCTGACAACTCTGACAACCAACATATGAAATATCATGCAACGAGACATCACCTCAATGACACCTCCGGTCTCAACGGCCAAGGCCGCCACTAGTGTGCCCCTTCGCGCTCCGAGCAACGTGGACCGCTTACGGTATCTAAATACACTTAGCCCCCGCAAGTCAAGCGAGACTTGTGTTTTGTGACCCAGAGGGCACGCGGGAAGCGGCAATGTCGGAGCCAACCATAACGGTTGCTGGCATCACACGTACTTGAGCGAGTATAAATATGAAAGTGGGCTGTACGTCAAATAGGCGCCTAACAAAACTTTACCCATGACATCCCCAGCCCTATTGTCTAGTGTCAGCACCTCATTACTGCTGGAAGCGCTCATAGCAAAATTCGACAATGGCCTTTCCCTAGATGAAACAGGATCCGCAAAGTAAGTCTTAGAGTCCCTTCTTGGCGGGACGTGAATCGCTGACGGGGGGTCCGTGTTCAGTGAGCATGCCGAGTCAATCAACGTTAGTGACGTTAGTGTTTCGCAGGCTGATGCGTGCCGCTAAATTTGTCCCCCAGGGCGAGATCCGGAAACTAGCCGCGCTCCTCCCTCGT
Source organism: Russula aff. rugulosa BPL654 (assembly GCA_022496225.1). Classification (NCBI taxonomy): domain Eukaryota; kingdom Fungi; phylum Basidiomycota; class Agaricomycetes; order Russulales; family Russulaceae; genus Russula; species Russula aff. rugulosa BPL654. The sequence goes on along the minus strand of WTXE01000018.1, from coordinate 94,689 downwards.
GCACAAATAGTCCTTGCCCGCCGCCAAAACACTGAGCCTACCATCAACAGAATACCCATCGAACTTCTTGCGTATATCTTGAAATTAGCGAGTACCGCGGACACGGACACTCCAGGGCATCGTATCATTACGCTTTCCTTGGTTTGTTTTCACTGGCGTCAAACGGCCCTCGGATTTCCATCATTATGGAACACGATCCATCTTCGGGAAGGCGCCATTCACGACTTTCAACTCGCCACGCTTTGTTTGGAGAGATCGAAGGATGCACCTCTCAGCATCATCATTTCGACGCTCTTCCGGGGAGAACAGATTTCCAATTTTTTCGCGCCATATTCGAATCGAATCGAGAGCGTGTCAATTTGTGTTCCGTTCAAGTGCTCGTCGTATGACGTTCCGCGCTTCCTCTTGTCCACATGCGGATTTCTTGCCCCGAGGCTGAAATGCCTTCGTCTATGCACCGCCATGTGGGGTTCTTACCACACCCCCGTTCTTCCTTCAATCTTCGGTGGCGATATATCACGTGTGACGCATCTTCACGTCGAATCGTTCTCGCCATATCCCGGCCACTCCTTTGGTCGCCTGACTCACTTGGCGTTGAGCTCACAATCCCAATATGACTTGAGACCTTCCATGACTGAATTTCTCGACCTCCTCGATGCAAACCCTTACCTCGAAGAGCTCCTATTAGATGATGCCGGCCCCTCCGTTAACACTTCAGACAATCGCCCTCCCATTCGTTTGCCCCATATGCGACTTCTATCCTTTGTTACAACCTTAACGGAGAGGGCATTGGCCCCGCGGGTGCTTTCTCATCTCCAGCTTCCCCACCATTGCTCTATTCGGGTGCATCGAGATATGGACCCATCTCATGTGGACGAACTCTTGCCGTATCCCTTCCCAGAAGAGGTTCATCGCCTACCGACATTTGCATTCGTCGAGAAACTGTCGCTCCGAGATGACATGAAGGCTTTTGGAGAGGGTTCCGTCCGATATAGCGCCACCTCCCGTCATTCCGGTGTCTCCACGTCCTATCGCCTACGAGGCTCGGACGTTCACGATATGTGGCCCGACGCCGCCCTCAACGGCTTCCTACGTTCCATTCTTTGCTCGCAAATACGCGTATTGTGTCTTAATCTAGGTAAAATCGCCCAATCATTCCACGCCGATGGATGGAGGTGTCTTTTCGGACGGTTGACAGCTCTCAAAGAACTCTATATCGTTGATATGGACGTCTCCAATGTAATGGAAGGCCTAATATCGCTCTTCCAAGATGCGAAGGACACGGATGTCTTACCGGGACTAACCAAAGTTTGCCTTATTCGCCCTCAAGCCTTGGATGTCGACGCCCTCCTCTCATGGAACGAAGAACGCATGACACACGACGACCATATCGATCACAAATTGACTATAGTTTTGGATGACAAAAAGTCCTCTTCGAGCCTCAAAGTACCCGAATGCCTACCCAAGAATGTGGAAATTCATATGTCCGGATCCACGTTCAATGACGTCCATGATGAAAGCCTTCGTGGAACCCCACTACATGACTTGTCCACCATTTGGGAGAGATCTTTCTTGATTGTGTTTACTGGATACTTGAAACATTTTGTAGATATAGATTTCACCATACGTACACACGGTTTACTAGACCTTTATGTTCCATTATTAATAGGACTGGTACTGTACTTGCCAGCCGTTGAGGCTATTGGCTAAAGTGTCGTCACGTGTGTAACGCGTGATCATTTGCAAAACGCGTCTCGTCTGCGTCTGACTCGGAGTGCTCAGGTTGTCGCCAACGGGCATCTATTCTGCCAGGCAAAAGCTCATGAAGTTCTTTATTGATGACCTTCCTGTGGGCTGTCCGTGTAATTCTCCCGTGCACAATTGAACTATGTGTCCTGCCAGATTGTCTTTCCTTATGACCGAATTATCCTGGTACGTCATACACCATCCTTGTAAACATGTTCGTCCCATTCAACCTGTTACAACAGAGCAATATGCGTACATGTGTGACTTGAAACGAACGTTAGATGCGACAGTGTGTACGAATGCCTCCGCCTCATGAGCGAATCCCTTACTCCTGTGTCATGATGCAGGGACATTGTGTCCTAGAAATGCCTTCGGGAACAGGGAAGACGGTCTCTTTGTTCTCTTTAATTGTATCATATCAGCAGGTACGCCATAGTCTCCTGGGAGATAATCTCATGACTGACCATGATCTGCCAGTTCTTCCCCCTGAAACGCAAACTCATCTACTGCTCTCGAACAGTCCCTGAGATCGAGAAGGCGCTTTCCGAGTTGAAGCGATTGATGGAATACCGTATATCAGTTGCAGAGACGGAAGAACAGCGGGATAAGGAGAAGGCTTTCACGGGGTTGGGTTTGACCAGTCGCAAGAACCTATGCATACACCCGGAGGTGAGAGTGCTTTGCCAGCAATTTGCACCATTCACAACTTACATTCAAAGGTGTCCAAAGAGAAAAAGGGCAAGGTCGTAGATGCCCGATGTCGAGACCTTACGAATACGTCCACCGTGAACAAGGCCAGAGCAGATCCAGGGTCAGTTGAAGTATGTAATTTCCACGAGGTACGCAACTTCCCTTTTGCCTGGCATCACGTTTTGTCACTCAAGGATGTAACTGGAAGAACATGAACGACGTTTCCAACGAAAAACTTTTGTCTCCCGGAATCTGGACATTGGCAGATATCCTGCAGCACGGACGAGAAGCCGGAACTTGTCCGTATTTTACCATACGACGTTCGGTTTGCTCGCGCCTTTATTTAACTTTCACAATGAAAACCTGATTCGTGTTTCAAGATGCCATTTGTCGACATCATCATCTACTCCTTCCATTACCTTCTGGATCCGAAGGTGGCGGAGCAAGTTTCAAAGGAGATGTCCAAAGACTCGATTGTTGTATTCGACGAAGCGCATAACATAGGTGCGTAATGAGACTCCCATGTCGTTCCTATGTCAAATTAGCAACCATTTTAGATAACGTGTGCATCGAGTCGCTGAGTATTGATTTGACCCGGCCGATGCTTGATGCAGCTGCTCGGAGTGTTGATAAGCTCGCAGATAAAATCGATGAGCAAGTTCCAAGTACTTGAGTTGCGGGTTGGGGATACTGATTCGCTCTCCAGGATTAAGAAAACAGATGCGTCCAAGCTGCAGGATGAATATGCCAAGCTTGTCGAAGGACTGCAGGAGGCAGCACCTCATGAAGACACTTTTATGAGTAATCCAGGTCAGGCAGAATTCCGTCAACGACGGCAGTTGAGCTGAGTTATGTTACAGTTCTCCCTGAAGACCTCCTCAAGGAAGCTATTCCTGGGAATATCCGAAAAGCAGAACATTTTGTAGCTTTCCTCAAGCGGCTTGTCGAGTATCTCAAAGTCAGCCTTCATGTTTCATTTCCCGTTCCGGGGCTACTCCTATTTGTGCTAATGTCCGTCTAGACTCGTATGCGTGTACTACATGTTGTCGCCGAGACCCCGCTCTCTTTTCTCCAACATTTGAAAGATATCACCTACATTGAAAGGAGGCCGCTCCGGTAAGCGAGCCGTGACAACTTTGGAAAGAAAAGTTGAGCTACATTGCCTCCTTGAATAGATTCTGTGCAGAACGGTTGCAATCTCTGGTCCGTACCCTTGAGCTCAATCGATTGGACGAATATTCGTCATTGCAAAAAGTCGCGAACTTCGCGACACTTGTTTCAACGTACGAGAAAGGTATCAATGCCCAATGCCCCTACTATTGATGGTTCCAATAACAAGTGTGGTCTTTAGGCTTCCTTCTCATTCTAGAGCCGTTCGAGACAGACAATGCTACCGTGCCAAACCCTGTCTTCCACTTTGTGTATGTCCCTGTCTCATGTCTGCCTTCCTCCTAGCCACGTTCTCAAGTGCCTTGCCAGCTGCATGGACCCCGCTATTGCTATCAAACCCGTCTTCGAGCGCTTTACTAGCGTTGTCATCACCTCGGGAACAATTTCTCCTCTTGATATGTATCCTAAAATGCTACAGTTTACACCTGTAGTTCAAGAGACATACGCGATGACTTTAACGCGCAACGCCTTCCTGCCCCTTGTGAGTTACAACTCACTGCTGTCTCCTATAACGTATTTTTAACTCCGAGACTTTAGGTCATAACCCGAGGCAGTGATCAAGTTGCCATCAGCTCTCGCTTCGAGGTACGAAACGATCCAGCCGTGGTTCGGAACTTTGGGAGTATCTTGGTGGAATATAGCAAGATTGTACCTGATGGGGTCGTTGCATTCTTCCCGAGCTACCTCTACATGGAGTCCATTGTTGCGGCCTGGAATGACATGGTATGTATTCGTAACTCTGCCTTGCCTCATTCACAACCTGATAGTCGTCCCTGACAGGGTATCTTGAATGAAGTGTGGAAACATAAACTTATCTTCGTTGAAACGCCCGACGCAAATGAGACGAGCATTGCTCTCGAGAACTATCGTAGAGTGCGTCTTGTCGATATCCTTTATATGCTTACTTATCCTATGCTAGGCATGCGACAACGGCCGAGGCGCTGTTCTATTGTCTGTTGCGAGAGGGAAGGTTTCCGAAGGGATTGACTTTGACCATAACTATGGCCGAGCAGTAATCATGTTTGGGTAGGTGTTCAGCATCGCAAAGATATTCTCGCTTATTCTTTCGTTCTAGTGTCCCGTACCAGTACACAGAAAGCCGGATTCTGAAGGCGCGCTTGGAATACCTGCGTGATGCATATCGGATACGCGAGTCCGAATTCCTGGGCTTTGACGCGATCCGAAACGCGGCCCAGTGCGTCGGTCGTGCATTGCGGGGGAAGACTGATTGGGGCCTCATGGTCTTTGCTGATAAGGTTCGTCGGTCGAGGTTCGGCCATTGGGGCGCATGCTCATACCATTGCGGCGTCATATTTAGCGGTTCGCGCGCGCAGATAAGCGGGCAAAGTTGCCACGTTGGATCAATCAATACATAACCGAGACGGCGGCTAACCTTTCGACGGACATGGCTTTGACATTATCAAAGCTCTTCATGCGTACTATCTCGCAGAATGCGGGTGAGAACTCAACTGGGGTATCATTGTGGACGGTGGAGGATGTCGAGAAGCACAAGCCGCTCAACGGCAAGCGGAGGCAGAGCAAAGGGCTGCCGTGGCCTTGGGGCAATCACAACCTGGCCAAGAACCGATGGACGAAGATGATTATTATGAGGACGGCGGTTTCTCAGACCGCGTACTAGGTGAGGTTGACCTGGATATATAGTAGTACAGGGTCATGGTCCAAGATGATCTACGTATACGCTACAATACAGGGGGAAACATGAGGGAACTATCGTGATGACCGAGAGGAACATGAAGGACATTGTGTTGCTAACTGTTCGGGACATTTGTCAATGATGGTGAAGCTTGCAGGGAAAATTGGGATGCAAAAAAATACCTCCTGGCCCGATATAACCTGACGATTCGGTTGGCTGTGGAGACGAGGATGAGTGGGGCTCACGACGTGAGGCAATTTATTGGACGTACGTATAATATCTGCGGCACCAGCAACGAGCCCGTCCATTTTGGGCAGCACAGTCGGGAGGGTGCGTGGAACTATTATAGCATTCGGGATCTTCACAATCGACGTTTTGCGATTTGGTGAGGATCAAATGGCCACAAATGGAACTCTTTTTAAAGGTGAGGTGCCTATGACACATCTCGTCTTCGACTTAAGCTTCGAAAAAAGGGAAGAGGCGACGGGGAAACTGGACCTGAGAGTCGTCGGCGGAGGTAGGGGCTATCGTCGGTGGACGGGGGCTCTGGAGGTGTTTGTGTGCGCGAACGGATTATTATATAAAAACGAGGCGTTTTTGATCAAAATCGTCGTCAAAATCGTACGTTTAGGTTTATGAATGCCATTTGGCGAAACCTACTGCTTTTTTTTTACTGCGGTCCGCCGCGCTAACGCCACAGCGATGGCGCGACAACTACTTCACACGCAACAAATTCGAGCAAGGGGACCCACATAAGTCGTTAGTCTGAGTTTTTTTTTTTTTTGGTTACAACACACACAGACGGGTTGCGCGATGAGTTACGCGGGTGACGTTGGCGCAATATTTCGTTACGTGACCACCACCTTGGCAAAAACTCTTTGGGAAAAAAGAAGGGAGGGGAAGAATACTAGTAATGTTAAGGGGCCACGGCGGGCGCTTAGAGGCGCTTAAACCCCCCGCGTTTGGAATATTTTTGACTTTTGGTTTTGGTTTTGGTCCAGATTGCAATCGGCGCGGCAAAGCCCGCTCAGATCCCCGCCATCCGCAGCAAGGGACAGTGTGAACCTTAACGAAATCGTTTTGGCACCACCGTTTCTTCCCGTCGTCGGTACAGCAGAGATCAAGTTGAGTTAGCACACAAGGCAAGAATTCCAACTGCATGATGCCTAGCCAAAGTCGATGACATTAAATCAGCCAGCCCCCGTATCCCCGTGATCAGTCATCTAGTCATGGATGGCATGGAATTCGTTTCCCATCTGGTTTGGTTGATCTTCTATGTTTCCCTCCCATGTGCAACACACACGCTTCAATTCGCACGTCGCGCTTTCTAATTTATTTCCCGATACTTCCACCGATTTCCTCCTTCCGAGTCCACTGTGATACAGTACTAGTACTGTACAGTAAAGTGCTATATATTGCATATATATTTCCGCAGGTGACAGTCGTCGGTCGTCACGTCTCTCCCTGCTGCCCTGACAATCACCGCTTTAACCTACAAGGTACACGCGGGAATTAATTTTTTTTCTCTGTCTCCTTTCCAAGTTTTCTGGGAAATTGCTATCTGAGGGGCAAAATGTCACTACTATAACCCTTCGTGGTCAGGCGCAAGTCAGTGAAGCTTCATTAAGGATAAAATACATTACGACACTCGCTCTTTCAAGTTGCTTGATTCGCTCGCTCTTTTTCCTTATGCCAAAACGGCACGGCAACTGGTGACCCAATTTTTCCACTTGCGGATAGTATGCTTGCAACGAGTCCCCGAATCCAGGAATCCATGATAAGTTCAATTTCTGCTACAGGCCAATGACATACCTTGCCGCCCTAGCGTTGCTTACAGAACAGTGGCTCGTACGGAGAGGTTTCCTTCTTTCGTCATTATCTTTCAATCTTAGCAGGTTACTAAGGCGCCCACGGTCCCTTTAATTAAAAAGCAGCGTACTATCTAGGCACTAGGCGAAGAAGGAACCTTCCATCACCCCCTGCTAGGAACAATCCTTAAGAACTAGTACTTCCGGGTCACCAGCTAGGCAAAGGCACTTATACCCATTTTTTCTACAAAGAACGAATACCCTTCAATCCAAATAGATAAACGAGCGCGAACCGAACTTTACGCCGTGATTCGTTTTCCGCGGCCCGTAACCGTATGGCATAATCCCATCCATCCTTAATAGCGGTGTGCCACAATAAAGGCCAGCAACAACTAGAGGTCGATGACCTTGTTGCTTTGGCCGAACCTAAGCATCATGTGGTCTTGGTCTAGAGTCTAGAACAGAATCCGTGCTGGTAGTGCGTCTGGAAGACTGGAACTCGATTCGGCCCTTCCCTGATGACGCTGCATGATCTCGTGCTGTTCTCTATGCACGGTATAGTGACAGGCCGTAAAGAGTTCAAGTCCAGATGATCCGCGGACTTCTCGCTACCTCGCTTCCTTTCCTACAACAAACCGCTATATTATGACTCCCTGGTCATCTGGTCATCATTTGACAGAACCGTGACGTCCAGAGATTGCATATCGAACTAGCGGACTTCGATAGTGTTATCACTTTCAACTGTGGGTTGCCCCCTCTCCGTCTTTTTCCCGTATCGCTCGCCGTGCTCATACTGGTCATCTTCCAACCGCCCGTATCAAGCGTGACAAATAAACAGTACCCCGAAGCCGGACCCTACAACTGACCCACACGGTCCCTCTTCACGCATTCCGGTAGCTCATCGTTGTGACAGAATCCCTTGTTACCATCAACCGGTCAGTTGTAAGTCACCCGGCAATCGGTCGTCATCATGAAGAGGCACAACGAAGCGGATTGGCACCTCTATTTTTCTGGTGGATCAATATATAATTCATAGCAATCTATCTGAATCTTTTGAAGTGAAAAGGTGTGATATATATATGTGATGTAAACATGCATTGATCGATTGGGCGGTGGTGATCAGTTGCCTGGTAAGTGACAGTACAGAGCAGAACGATTTCCCAGTGACCATACATTTATCTGCACTTGACGATCGGGTGATCTCGCATCGTATTAGTAGAGCAAGTTTATAATATGCTGAATGAGGAAAACAACCCGGAAGTAAAGCCTACGCGAAAGATGTTATGACGCAGCCACTGCCGATGGGACTTCGGTGGTGGTCGTATCTATGCGGGACAAATCCTCGCTAATTATATCCTTGATATTTCGTATAGGCTCTCCCCGAATCACCTTCTTCACTTCCTCTGTGTCAAGTGTTTCGTGCTCAATGAGTGCGAGAGCAAGCTGTGAATGCGCGCTTTAGCTAGTGAACCGCAGGTAAATGGAATCCAGAGGATACGTACGCGGTGTAGTTCTTGCTGCTTCGACCGGAGAAGAGTAAAGACCCTGGCTTGGCCGGCTTGGAGCAGTCTGCACGGAACACAATAAATCATCAACGGGACGACTAGCAACAGACCCTCCCTCACCTCCGTACTTCGTTCTCAATCTCCTCACGTTTACTCGCGGAGATGCTCTCTTCGCGATCGTTATGATACACCGGGCCGATCTTTTCCGAGTATCCCCAATTCTGCGAACAAGACAATACGTCATGTTTACCATTTGATATACGACTGGGTGGACTTGACTTGCCTTTACCATGCGGGTCGCAGTGGCGGTCGCCTTCCGCAGATCGGACGATGCACCACTCGTGACATTCTCTGGACCGAAAATGAGTTCCTCCGCAACACGACCCCCAAGTGCAACGTCTATATCAGCTAAAAATTCTTTTTGTGTGACCATCAATCTATCGTCTTTTGGTAGTTGGGATGTCTGCCCAGCATCACTATCGTCAGGCATGTTTGGCAGGTAGGAGAAAATGTTCGAGACGCACGATTCCAAGCGCATGTCCGCGGGGCATGCAGGTAACTTTGTGCAGAGGCATCGCGCCGTCGGTGTAGAGGGCTGTGAGCGCATGACCACCTTCGTGATATGCAGTGAGGCGCTTGACTTTCTCGTCAATATACGAGCTACGTCGTTCCGCCCCCATAACGATGCGGTCCTATATGAAAGTACGCATTTAGTCGAACCTATAATGACAAGGAAACTGCGCCGACCTTTGCCCATTCCAAGTGCCTCAGTCCAACGGCCTTTGCTTGTTCTTTGGACGCCTGGATAGCAGCTTGACTAGTTGCCAGTTCATAAATAGCTCGAATAAAGCTGACAATTCTAAAACCTACTTGACCATGTTTTGTATGTCGGCGCCCGAGAAGCCTGGGGTACCCCGGGCCAAAATCATAGGATCGACATCGTGACCAACAACGATTTCCTTCATGTGATGCACTAAGATTTGGGCGCGTCCACGAACGTCAGGGAGCGGGACGGCGATATGTCTATCAAAACGTCCTGGTCGAATGAGAGCCCTTCAAGCCCATGATACCGTTAAAAACTCCGACAATAGTCAACTGAACAGAACACGCACTCGTCGAGAGACTCAGGGAAATTGGTTGCGGCAATTACGATAACTCCTTCGTCTTGCACGAATCCGTCCATCTCGACAAGTAGCTGATTAAGAGTCTGCTTCATGTACTGCTGATCACGAGCGCTCCGCTTGCCACCGACGGCGTCGAGCTCATCGATGAAAATGATTGCAGGTTGCTTCTTCCGCGCCGTTGCAAAGAGTTCGCGCACGCGCTTGGCGCCGACGCCGACAAACATCTCGTCAAACTCGGACCTTCGGCGTGTGGGAAGACAAATCACATGTTATAGGAATCGGTACGTACCCTGACGCGAAAAGGAACGGGACACCGGCCTCGCCTGCCACAGCCCTCGCTAGCATGGTCTTGCCAGTTCCGGGATCACCAGTAAGCAGCACACCCTTCGGAAGCTTTCCACCGAGCTCGGCGAACTTGTTGGGTCCTTCAAAAACGCGACCACGTCTTTGAGCTCCTCTTTTGCCTCGTCCACACCGTGTACGTCGCTGAAGCGAACAGGTTTGCTGGATTCATGGGGTTCGAATTCGGATTGACGAGGAGCAGCCTTAACGAGCCCGGAGTTCTCGACCACGACGGAAAGTACGGTGAGGATGACTGCATACAGTCAGAATAAAATTTCTTGCAACACGCATAAGGAAACTTACAGAACGTGGCTATACCGGCAAAGACCAAAAAGCGCGCAAAGCTTGGGATCCATGCGCCTTTTCCTGTGACTGGGGTAAGGGTAGGAAGGTCACGAACGATCCTTTATGACTCACGTTCTTTGATTATAACGTGGACAGGATTCCCGCTGCCGCCCTGACCAGCGCTGAGAGCTGCGAGAAGCTTGGCCATGTCCGGAGACACTTGACCATGGGAGCCTAATCCAGGAGTTAAGAGTGATGCGGGCTCAACGGATGCACCTGCAAGAACTGAAGAAGCAATTTGTTGACTACGGGAAACGGTCTGTGGCGATGTAGGAGACACTGCTTCTTGTGCTTCTTGCACTGGTGCAGGTGTGTCTTCCGATGGTCCTTCTTGTTGTGCGGGAGATGGCGGAGTGACGAGGGGATGGGCAGCAACGAGTGATTCCCGCCTGCGCACTGCGGGGTTGATAGATGCTTCCTTGTTTGCTTTGAGAAGAGCCTGGACGTAATACTCGAAAGCCTTATCTGAATGAAGGAGCGGCGAGGCAGGGTCCTACGAGTTAGCGGAATCCAGAGTCAGCAAATAAAGCATCCAGGAGTATTCCAGAAAGAGGAGCGCACAAATTCAGTCATCCTCTCCCACCGGTTTATTATAAGCTCGTACCCGGGCTGGATATTTGTTTCGGAGAGAGCTTGGAAGAGGGCAAGCTGTTTCTCGACATCATAAGGATGCGTGTTCGCGTCTGCCTCTATCCTTGCAACGTGTGCCACTGCATGGGGAGAGGGGGCGGGAGAAATTTTTGTGGAGAATATTGAGCCCAAGGAGATGGTGCGAGTCGGGATGAGTATAAGCGGAAGGGGGCGTTTGGGAAAGGAAAGACGAAAGTTGTGAGAGAGGGGAGAGAATGGGCTGAATCCATGCCCGAGAGGACTTGTATGCAGGGCTCTGAGCGAATACCGTGCCGGGGAGGGGACGGTGAACAGCCTGAGCCGCACCAAGCTGGCCATCGTGTAAAGGTCGTATTGAGGGTGCGCGGCGCGTCTGATGAGCGAGTCAAGGCCACGTGCGCTCATCTGCGTCATGTCCTCCGCCGCCTCCTCCGCCTCCGTACAAGCATCACTCACTCTCCTCGCTCAAACCTGCACTCTTTCCATCGCAGCCATTCGTACAAACTCGACCTCCCAACAGCTTCCTCTTTTGTCTCTACGCACCGATTTTATCTCTCTCCTCTCCGTCATCTATTCAAACACAACGAAACTCTCCATCGCTCTGAATCGCTCTAATCCCGCCTACTCTGCTGTTACCATTCCCCTGAAGGACCTCATAATCCACTCGTCCACGCTCGCCTCAAATGCCTCGTCATTCCTGCCAAACGTCCACGGCCGCGCTCTCACAGCAGAAGTGCATTCCACAGCAACAGACGTCCTGACAGCTCTCCAGGATCTAGCCAACGCGCACCTCTCCCTCCTCATCAAATCCGCGAACAAAGATGATGCAGCCGCTAGTGATACCTATCTCGCCAAAACGGGCGTCGTTCACGAGCTCATAACCCAAGCCAAGGCCGACCATCCCGAAGGCCTCTCCAGAACTAATCTGATCGCCGTTCGCAAACGCTGGTGCGAGCACTCGGGTCTCGTGGCCGACGCAGAAGCAGTACTCGAGATTGAAGCCGATCCTCCGACGACGACGACGACGACGACTTTGATGATGGTTGGGGTGATATCTCCGACCCGGGAAAACAGAGTCCGGAGCAGGTAGAGCTCGCGAAGAAGGTACGCGCGCACTCACTCTTCCCATTCCCCATGATTCCACCTCTGACTGTGGTGTCACCTCTCCTCTTCCCCGCCCCTCCCTCGCCCACATTGTCGGCAGATATTCGATGTCGTGAGACGGGCGTCAAAGCTCTTTGATGATATTCGTTTTACCCTCCTGTCTCCCCCACGTGCACCAGCTCAGCCACCGCCAAACGCCCTGCTAGACGATCTGCTAGATTCCGCTCCGCCGCTCGTCGCCGCTGTGGACGAATTGGCGACGCGTATATATGGCACTCCGGATGATCCATCTTATTTAGATGAGGGTCGCGATTTATTCGCCCGTGCACTGACTCCCCTAAGTAACGCTGTTAAAAACTTCTGGAAAGGAAAGGAAGATTCACGTCCTGCGAGCGAGATGGGCACTCGCACGTATTTCATTGAGCAATTTGCACAGTTGAATGTAGCTGTTGAGGCCGTCCAATGGACGAATTTAACTTGAGTCCCAAAGTAACGCATGACAGAAGTACGCCCATCAATGGGCAAACGAAAGGACCCGTTATATCGCTTGCCGAGCACTGCATGAGTAATACAGTAGTGTTCAAGGGTATTATCAGAGCCTCCCTCTCCCGCAAGAAAACATTCAAAAGTCATGTGTCCGTGCCTGGATGGCCACCCAAGAACAGCTCATCATAAGACAAGACGCGTCTACGGTGTATTCTGAGTCGCATTCTGAGTCGCGTTAAGGATTTGTGGCACCCGAGCCTCATCGGACCTAACGTGACAAACATCGATCGTTAGCCAATGGGAACTTGTCACTGATGTGGCGTGAAGGTAACGAACCCAAGAATGCCATAGCCGTCGTCGGGAGAACTACCAAAGGTTCCTAGTGCATTCGAACTCTGTACAAATGTTCCATTTGCGGGCAAAAGGCCTTGCGAAGACCACTGTAAGAATCAAAAAGGGCTGATATCAATCATCATCGCGGAGCTCGTAAGGTCAGCCACCAGCCTGGTATTGAGCCAGTCCACCGAGGCCACCCTGGAGAGTAGCTGCAGAGCACGGTCATTAGCGGTCGACGTTTAATGTGCCTTGTTGCGAAACAAGTACAGACCCGACCATGTTGAGTACGCAGTGTTAATCTGATCCTGACTGACACCTGTGCCGAACGTCCCAAAACTTGAACCCTGGCCTAAAAAACCGGCGGATAATATTGACAATGCCGATCAAATGCTGTAGTGCAACACCACATACGTTTTTGCTCCTTGCGCTTCTGAGGTGGTTTCACACACACGGGGGAAGTGTCCTTGACAGGGACGAAATACGGCAGGTTGTCCTGGGTAACAAGACCAAAGGCAGAGAGCACCACTGGCTTGCCGGTGCTATAAAATGCAGATCTGGCGTTAGATGCATCGGCAGTTAGGAGGGGAGGGGAAACACTCACGTATGAACACAGTCGATTTGTGCGTGGATCCAAGTAACAGTATCGTTTAATGTATTATTAAAGTTGGAGCTTGGAGCTTGGACGTCAGTCACCGTCCCAGTGGTCCCGTAATTGAACTGGTCTGGAAACATCTGGAATGTGCCAAAGTTGATATCTGGAGCATTCAGAATATCTTGGCTGTCCACACCAAAGGCTCCATTGTATGCAGAGCCATCACCACCGTTACTCCGCCTCTTCGCCTCCGCTGAAGGCAGGCTTAACAGACATCACGGGGTAGCATAGAGGATACATACAGGGCGCCGTCCAGAGACCACGAATCGTCATACTATCACGGGCACCTGATGCACGGGACTCAACACATAGTTTCCTTAGTTTTGAATGGAACTTACGAGTACTCCGGCCCGGGAGTGCAGGCGAATTTTGTGGCGGAGGCTGATGCGAGAATAACTTGGGGCACGATGGACAGAGGAAGCCATGGACCCTGATGTGAATGGGTATTCAGGGAGTCATCCGGAAGCGACAGAATATAGCGTACCCCGAAGCAATGAGGTGATTGGGATCGATAGAGCGGATGAATTTGGCTGTTTCTGCGTGCCATAGAGTGACGGTGTTTGTGTTGCAGTGATCCGAAGAGGGAAGAGTCGAGCTGCAGCGAGCGTCATTGGCCAGCTCCCAAGCGATAATGCCTGGCTCATTGACGTAGTGCGAAACTATGAACCGTAGATATTTGTTGAATTCTTTTCGAATCTGCATATTGGTGTAAAACTCGTCATGCGTCTTCTTTACACCAAACTCCTGAACATAAGCATCCATGCCGCCTATGTGATATCCAGTTGACATCAAGTGCAGGTCGAGAATTAGATACTGACCATAGTAATTACAGAGAAAGTTGCGCGGCAAGGAAGAGACTGGTTCATTCACAAAAGGGAACCAGTTGTTCGTCAAGGAAAAGTACACGTAGATATTGTACTGTTTGGCAATCGCAATAATCTTGTCCAGACGTTGGATACCGTTTGGTCCGGGGTTCGTGGTCGTGTTACCGTCTTTAATGAGCAGTAGCCAACTACCGGCATCAGGGACTGTGGTGACGTCTGTTTGATTAAATGATGAGAAACGGAGACACGACAGGGCATTTATTCGCACCGTTGAATGCCCAAGTCCTCACAACGTTGATACCCGACTTGGACATGTTGGCTAGGGTATTGCGAATATCGTCATCCGAATTTAAGTAGGGCAACCAATATGCGTTGGTCCCAACGAAGGTAAAATTCCTGGTGACAGGCACTACATTGACGCAGAAAATTATGAATTAAACATGCCCACGCACTTGTCATTAAGAGAGAAGCCAGTCCCAGAAACAGTCACGAACGGCGATGACGAGGATTGAGTGAAGACGGGAGACAGGAGAGTAAAGAGCCAGAGGAGTAGGGCGGAGGGATGCATGCCAGTGGTGGTGATCAGGCCGGGGAAGCAAAGGTAGGAAACCTTCGCCCTTTAGTAGATCAAGGGACGGGCGGACCCACAAGGCGATAGCGGGGGAATCGAAGGAGCCATGACTGCATCACCGCCCTAGATGAGTTCTTGTCCAGAGCATCCACAGTTCCAAGAAGCAGAACCAGCCGGGCCGACCAACAACCCTGCTGCATCGTGACTAATACCGCCGCCGGCACTCAGGTACATATGATTCATCTTGCGCACAGTTGCGCACATATCGACCCCCGATGATGCTGCGAAACATACACAGAATCCGCGGCCCAGGACTTAGGTTCTTTCCCCCACTATATTCCCTTCATTTGCGTCATTACTCCAATTTGACCTCCCCTTGGCTATCTCAACCTGATGCAGGCCAAGTTCACCCAACGAACACGCGCCACGCCTTCAGTTCCCTCCAGCGCTATACCAAATGGTGCTTCGTAGCATTTTCTGCTCTCGGTTCACCTTCCTATCGGCTGCCGCGGTGGCTCACCTTTGGATCGAGATGGTCGAGCTGGTTCCCGAATCAGATAAAAACTGCATCGACTGGGAGTGGGATGTTGAAGCAGAACGATGGGGTCAGTCCGAAAAAGGTGGAACAGACCCTTCATTGGGTTTCATGGCTAGATTCGGCATGCGTAGTGCCTGGCTAGAACACCACTGGACCTCTCCAGGGACATTGAAACATACCAGAGCCCCTTCCAATCGAATCACCCCTTTCGACGACGCAACTACGCCCGTGGAGCGCCGTTTACAGACTACGCGCGATTTTCTTGACGATGTCCTTGATATTGCGTTACCGAAAGAGTCAGCCGGTCTCTTACGCCCACAGACAGTGACCGATATCTTGGTCCGTCGTGCGGACGTATCGGAACGAATGGGAACAAAAGCTGGTCTCGCTGACGCGCGATATGACCTCCAGCGGGTGTGGAGCCGGTTGCCAGCAGAGGGTCCCCTTGCATCGCGCATAGCCCTCAAGTTGGGAGACCTGAGTTTCCGTCTGCGTGATCCAGACAATGCGCTTGCTTGGTGGTCCCGCTGCATTCAAATGACCTCGTCATCCGGACTGTCTACACAAACAACCCCATCTATCCCCGCAATCCCTTCCTCGCCCCCTTCCTCACCTGCGAGTCAGCGCATCCTCGCGTCTGCTCTCGTGTCCCTTTCCGCGTTTTATGCAACGTCGGGGCAGCTGCGCCAGGCGCAATCCTTGGAAGAGTCTGCGCTTGACCTCCTTCGTTCAATCCGTTTACCTTCACCTACATCTGCACCGCAAACACTCCATTCACTGTACATCCTCCACCGTTCGTCGTTGTTATCGGTTCACCTAGCAGAAGTCCTGCATGCGTTGAAAACCCCACCAGCCGAATCAATCAAGTGGTTATCACAGGCCGCCCGGTCGTCCGAACAGGTTGCCTTCACTCTAGCCGGACTGCCGGAAATTCATCCGAACGCCCCAGGCTCTAAAGTACCACATCCTCCTAGTCCCCGTGCACCGCTTCTTCCCGAGTATTCAAAGTCCCTGTCCCTGAAGAAACCTGCAAAAAGCCTAATTCGAGACGCACGCCGTTCCGCCGCAGAGTCTTGGAATCTTTTGGGAGTGCTCCACGAAGGAAAAGGGATGTTAAGTCGCTGCAGACCGCTCTGGATTGCTACGAGCGTGCTTTGGGGTGGGCTGGTGTGTCCGCAGGTGGAGATGGGAAATCGGGGGAGGGGATTCTGGAAGTGGAGTGGAATGCCTTACGGGGGAATCACAGCCGCGTTCGGGAAGCTCTACATGCTAAAACGACTGAACGTCGAGAGTAGAGCACCAACAAGCCCAGTGTACTGATTTTTAAATTTGGTCCGCGTGAGCGACTTTTTCGTTGATGGACACCGCATGGTACAGATTGGTCCTCATCGATGAAACTTTAATGGGCTTGATGAATTAATAGACAATCGCGATCGTACATCACAATGACTATTCTACTAGGTCCTGTCTCATACTCTATCACCAGCTAGACTAGCTGCTACACAGGCGATGTCGGCACAAGCCTCATCTGCTGCACGCTTCCTCACTGATATCAATGCGCCAATTGTCGCCCTTCAAGTCGATAGGGCCTTCTCACAACTGAGGTGAATAGCTGTTGCCACGTCCCTGGGACATTCCTGAACCCCACTAATCCCACCTTCCCCCCCCCTTCTAGTTCTAAAGAGAAGAAGTACGCTCATCATTTGGGTGAGGCTTCTTGGGCGGGCGCACGGATAATCTTGGGACAGTGGACCCCATACACCGAGAAGCTATACGACTTTTTGATACTCACGTTCAGCGAAAATGGGACGATTGCCGATCTCAACAAGCTGAAAGAGAAATCTGGTCTCTCGGAAGACGAGTGGGATCGCCTCCTTGAGTTTGCCAGCCAAGTAATTGCCTATTTTCTGACTGTCGGACCACGATCATTTCTCAACTCATCATTGACAATGTCCAGGCGCTGTCCAATCTTGCCAATTATAAAACTTTCGGATTCACAAAGTTCGTCCCGCGGTTACCGCAAGCAAAGTTCACTGTTGTGGTCGAAAACTCTCCCAACGCTGCGAATGCCGTCCCTCTCTGGCATGAGGTGCGCAACCGCATGGTTTTTGGTCCGCATATATCTGAATCTCTATACAGTTGAAAGACGACATCTATGCCCTGGAGCCCGAGTCGAGTCTGTTCATTGGCAAACGCGACCAGGGACAAGTCAGCAATTACTACCTCGGGGAACCCATCACGGACGATGAAGTCGCCGCAATCCAGACTGCCGCAGAGAAGATCGAGATAGATATTCTCAACACTCGGTACGCGCGTCCTCCTCCACTTCCCCATACTGTGATCTAGTCTATATCGCGTTTCGTGCAGTGTCCAGAAGAACGGCCCGAACGACTTCGTCCTCCTGGTTGCGTCTGCGGATACCCAACCGGATGTGGTGCACAAGTTTCCGCTTGGGGGTATCGATGCCAAATTGATCGTCAGATATGGTGACTTTACTGAGCCTTTGTCGCGCGTGGTGAAAGCTCTTACTGAGGTACGCTCTCCTGGGCCCGTCTGTGTCTGCTTGCGTCTCATTGATATGATCTAGGCGAGAAAATACGCCGCCAATGAGCATCAGAATGCGATGATTGGTGAATATATTGCATCGTACGTTCCTGTTGCCAGTGGGGCCTCGGCCCAAGTCCGCAGCAGTCTAAGCTGGTTTTGATATCGCCCAGATTCCGAAGTGGTTCAATCGAAAGACACAAGGAGGGTTCCAGACACTGGGTAAAGGACATCGGGCCTGCTGTAGAGAGTTACATCGGGTTTGTTGAGACATATGTGGACCCGTACGGTGGTCGCGCCGAGTGGGAAGGTGAGTCAACACACCGACGATCTGCCGACATTGAGAGTTTCATCTCGGTCTAGGCTTTACTGCCATCGTGAACAAGGAACTGAGCGCGAAGTACGAAACGCTCGTGAATAACGCGCCAAAGCTCATCGAAGGACTTCCTTGGGGAAAGAACTATGAAGTCGATGTATTCAAAAAGCCGGACTTTACTGCCCTTGAAGTTTTGGCGTTCGCTACTGGTGGTATGTTAGCCCATCATGCTGTATGTATTCTTCTCAAAATCATCACCCTCAAGGTATTCCGGCCGGAATTAATGTAAGTGCGTCTTGCTGTTTGTGGCCAGCCCTTCTTAAGAGAAACCTTACAGATTCCCGTGAGCGCATCACGTCTACGCGCCTTCTAATGTCGATGGAATTTCTCTCAGAATTACTACGAGATCCGTGAATCGGACGGGTTCAAGAATGTATCTCTGGCCAACGTCCTGGGCGCGAAGTCTCCTGGTACGAAAGTGTCGCCGACTCGGACATTGGGCCTATCGTAATGATTTTCTAGACGAGTTCCCTTTCATCCATCCCAATGACCTTGCCCTGTACAAGGCATTGGAAACGAAGTCTTTCGAAGTGCAAGTCGCGAACCACGAACTACTGGGCCACGGCTCGGGAAAACTGTTCAAGGAAGACCCGGACGGGAAGAAAAACTTTGATCCGGAGAAGGTGAGGCAGTCGAACCAGCTTGAATCTACGCTTTGTAATGTATAAAAAAGGTGATCAATCCCCTTACCGGAAAACCGGTGTAAGTTCTGCAACGTCATCATCATGCTTGTCTGCCAATCCTGAACTGCTGCGCACGAAGCACGTCTTGGTACAAACCCGGACAAACTCCGGGTTCCGTACTTGGAGAGGTGTCCTCGTCTATGGAAGAATGCCGGGCAGAGACGGTTGCTCTATTCCGTGAGCTATCTCATCAGCCGCGGTCTGTCCTATCTCTTACGCTACCCCTCTGAATCGCCAGTCATCAGCAATACCGAGATTCTTAAAGTCTTCGACGTGAGTAAACCTCCGGTATTGTTTTATGGGCACATCCATACAGTATGCTCATGGAGCGTGGTAGATCACGGATCCGAAAGACGTAGATGACATACAGTATATCACTTTCCTCTCCATGGCTCGCGCTGGCCTGCGAGGATTGGAGTTCTACGATCCCGTAACAGGAAAGCACGGGCAGGCCCATATGCAAGCCCGGTACGTCATAACTACGTATCTTGAACCCACTTTCTTTACCGAGACAATTCCCAATTTTTGTGCCAGCCTCGGCATCACTCAACATCTTATTGAAGGCGGTATTGCTTGGCTTGAAGAAGTCCGAGGCGCAGAGGGTGATCTAGAAGACTTGTACATCCGGGTGCGTGCCGGTGGCAGTATTTGGAGTAGGGGGATCGTCTTATGTCCCGTCCCCATCAGGTTGATCGCGAGAAGGTGCTCTCACGTGGCAAAGGAGTAGTTGGTAAGCTACTTGTCGACCTGCAGGTCCGGAAGAGCACCGCAGATGGTCCCGGTGCGCGCAAGTTCTATACACAATTGACGACCCCGTTACCCGGCTGGGACAAGGATATCCGTGATGTCGTCTTGAAGAAGAAAACGGTGAGTGGTCTCATACCTATATTACCATATTTTGAAACCCGTCATTGCGTTCGTGTAGCCCCGAAAGCTTTTTGTCCAACCGAACACTTTCATACAAGATGGAGAGGTAGTTCTGAGGGAATACGATCTTACCCCTCCAGGTGTCATTCATAGCTTCATCGAACGCAGAGTGTAGTGCGCAAAGATCCTATATTACAGTTGAAATGCAGTGTTCTACGATGTACGCTAGTGGAGAATGAATAAACGTCTGAGGTATAGTATGTTGTGATTGGAGCCGCGAAAATTGGTAGTATTGATTTAGTAGTAGATCCATCAAGCTGAAGTGCCGTCGAATTTCCTAGAAGTTCTGCCTATATTACTTCGCGCACCAGGGCGACCACAAGAGTGATACTGTCGAAAATATCAGAAGACGATTTTAGAAAGTATGTCGGTAACGCACTCATCGAGTTTCTTAGAGTGACAAATTTTCAACACCAGCCGTTCGTCATGAACAGTCATTCAAAAGGGAATATAAAGTTCAGACTTACCCCGCCCGTAAAGTAGTTCCCATTCATGGTCGCTGCCTCTGAGGGAATATGAGTGAAGGTCAGATTTACCCACATTAGGTCAACATGATCGTTTCTTACTTGCGAATGGACTGGTTCGTCTGTCGCTGTACATGCATCCACGAGCGTATTCGATAATGCGGTCAGTAACCTGCTTCACCTGCTCATCTTCAGATCCGCCGGACCGAAAGACAAGACTGCAGATGGAGGTGATTTCATTATTGAAGACGTTGTCTGATAATCCATCCGTCTAAAAAAGAGGGATCAGTCACGTAGAGAGACTCGTTGGGGCTATCCTACATAAGCAATGACCAAGTCACCGTCTCGAAGTTTCGTTTCATAGATGTCAGCATCGTCAGGCTTGTCCATAATTGCCTCCGAGTCACGTAATCTTCCGACACTTGGGACTTTAGCGAGTTGCCTGGCGTGAAAGGAAATCTTTCAACAAGAACCAGGCAAAAGATGTAGCAGTCGGACATACCTGGGACAATTGAAAAAATGGGTTTGAGCTTTTTGTCTGTGGAACACGGCTGAGGAGCGGATGATCATGAATCCGCTGTCACCCAAACTTGAGGAGTAGATGGTACATCGTTGTCATTGGCAGAGGAAGCAGTGAGTTAGAGAAGCCATACTTTGCGGCGCGTAAAAGTCCGGAGGACGCGTTGAGGTTGATGAGACAAGCGGTACTGGAACCTTCACACGTCGGAGATGAGTTCTGTGATGACTTAAAGATCGTATAGAGACCTTGACACACCTGCTACTACGGCCCGCTCCCTCAAAGTAGCCTGATACGCCCAATTGAGACAGTCTCGAGGGTGTAACTCCCATCCCTCCACGGCTTCTCGGTCTTCATATTCCTGTGTCGTATCAACTTCCGGTTCGCCTGCCCAGCCGGCCTTGGCGTATCGGTGGGAATGGTACATTAGGGCTTGTGAAAACAAAGATGGGTCGACGCCGCTTAACGCCCATCCCCCAACGCCATCAGCGACCCCAAATGAAACGCCCTAATGAATGGTGATATGTGATTGGAGTTCACCACAATAGATCACCGAGCTTACCTACCGACTGGTTTCGCATCTGGATACACGAGACAGTTAAGATACGCCAAGAACGAGCATGAGAGTGCGCGCACCTCCTGGATATAAAAGAAGTCTTCTCCCGGAGTTGGACTGAAGCCAGGTAGGGGCAGGTTAAGTACATGGTCTCTCCACGCGCCAATAGCAGTATCTGGGAGAAATGGCGTGCTTGTCTTTTTGATTTCATTATCTGGTGGTGCGGCTAGCCAGTTTGCGCATATGTGGAATTGGTATGGTCGTGGCATTGTCGAGATGTGTCGGGGTGCGCACAAGACGCGGGGGATGAAGGAGGATGATAGTGTGGGCACCTTCCAGCGAACGTGAGAGCGAAGGGCCATCATGGTCCCTTCGCTGAGAGGTGTGAATAGAGTTTTAAAGGTGGGATGGTTAGTTGGTTGGTTTAAGTATCGCATTCGCGTTAGCACATTGTCCCCAACAAAGTAATTATCGGCCCGTCATCCCGGGGCTACCGTGTTCCCCAAGATGACCAATCGAATCCCTTAGTACCACCACTTCTACTAACAGAGGCCGCAGTTCTACTCCGCTTACTCGCCGCCGCGGGTCCAACACTGTCCGTACCACTTCTTCCGATTGTACAAACCAACGACGTGTCTACTCTCTGTTCGTGAAACGCGTTGATTTGCAGAGAATTCCGGTTTGAGTCGTGGCAACGCCGTGGACCACAGGGCACGGATCCAGAATCCTGCCCCTTGTTTCCAGATACTGCCCTGGAAGAATCAGGTGGTATCGGAATGGGAAGACTGGTAATTGGTCTCAAAGATGGCAAAGACTTTGGTTTGACCACGGTACTCTTAGCTGCTGTATTCGGGTCGGCATGTTGTGGGGTTGAGGTCCCTTCATTCGCCCTGTCGTGTACCGATGATTTCCCAGATCGAATAGCGAAGGGATTTCTTGATGCGGGAAGCTTTGTCGGAGCCTTTACGCTGTCGAAGGAACCATCGGTTTTCTTCGTCGAACGATGACGTTCTGAAAGTATGTCGCGCATCTCTTGCACACTCTTCATGGTTCGTTCATTCGTTCGGTCGACGGAAAGTAGGCCCTCATGGCTTCGCGGCCTAGATGGGGCCTTTACAATGGGAGGGATCTGTGCCTGGCTCCACGGTGGCGGTTCTCGATAGAGCATCAGCAGTTCTTGACCCCATTGCGGCATATGTCTGGGGGAATGGGCCATCGACGGACTGCCGCTGACCGCTCTCTGAGAGTAGAACAAGTTGGCCTTGTGTAGGGCCGCATAAGCATCAGACTCCACGGCTACAATGTCATGTAACATGTGCAGGGTTGTTACACTCGGCTCCGTGGATGATCTCTGGAGGCCATCTGGTGGGTATAAATGAGGTGACCTTTGGAGACTGGGAACTTGTTCCGGTGAACATGGAGAGGTGTCGAGATTCGGGGAGTCGGCCATGTGACATGCCAACAATGCCGTATTCGGATCTTCCGCGACAATGGGACTCCCAAAATTTAATGGGTTCCCAGACTTTCGACTGCTGCGCTTACGACTTGCGTGTGTCAAATGGGTTATATGCAAGACGCCAGAGTTACTGGAGGGAATGACACCCTGGGAGTTTAACAACAGCGATAACGCTTCTAGTGGACGCGTGGGATGGTATAATTGCTTCTCAACTGCCGGAAAGAAAGATGGGGGAATTTTCTCGCGGTCCCAGGTGCAGCTTGTGCCTCGGAGATCTAGAAGCATCATTTAGTTCAAAATACCCACGGCTTGTGCACGACTTACCCACGGCAGCAAGGAGTATGAAGGACTCCAGGTATTGAAATATGGCATTAGTGACTCGTGTGCAGTGGTGCAGACTCAAGATACGTAGTTGCCAAGGGCCACGCCTTCGGTTGGCACAATCCACCCCATCCTCAACCGACTTCACGGTTCCAGAGAGACATCGAATTCCCAGTGCAGAGAGGGTGGTGCGGCTCGCATCGAGAACACAAAGAGTATGGAGAGCGGTTAAATGGACAATTGTGTTGTCGTTGAGATGGGGACATCCTGGGAGTTCTAGCACGGTGAGAAGGGAAAAGTGTTCTGTTGTTGGAACGCGCTGTAATAATGGAAGATACTTGTCACACAATGCCGTACGATAGGTTCGGAGACCCTGTGGCAAGTCTGAATATGTCTGAACGAGGATGGCCCATAAACGCGGATCCACTTTGCCCAGGTTGAAGTGACCTTGCGTACTCCGTGGGATGAGAGATTGAAGGACATCTGGGTCATTGGGAGATTCTGGGGGACGATATGGGCGCGGTGTGCCGTAGTGGTAGACCAATTCTGGAACTTGAACGAGACGCTTGATACAAAAATACGAGAGTGGAGGAACACGAGTCTCTGCTATGCATGAATTGTCTTGGTCATCGTAGGGACCGGGTTGGCAGTAGGTATTTGGAGGACCGGTTGAGGCGAGTATGGTAATGCCTGCATCATCTGTCGACTCTGTACGTTCACACTGCCAGAGAATGATGGGTTTGGTCATACCGTACTCTACGTGCCAATTCCCGTGTCACCTCAATGCCGGTGAAAGCGCGTCGGGTCGCGACGGGACCACGTGACTCGTACGAAAATAAATGCGGGAATTTTGAATCCAATTATAGAGTAACCATCGTCAAGACAGTCCGTGCAGCAAAAAACAAAAACATTCATTCTTGACCCCCCACTCCTTTCCTATCTCATCCTCCTCTACCTCCACGCATTCTTTTCATTCGTTTAATCACAGATCTTTTCTCGATACCATGGCTGCTCGTCCTGGTTACGCGCAGCCTGACCCTCGATATCCTTTCGCCAACCCCCCGATGCCACAGCCATACCCTCAACAGTATCAGCAACGCAGGCGTGACTATGATGCGGAATCGGACTTCAGCGACCCATATGGTTCGCGAAATACAAGTACAACACATCTTACTGGCAACTCTGCTTACTACGACCACGCTGGCCAGCATGACCACCGTGAGTATCACTCCCCATTCTTCCTCTGCCCTCATCTCCTCTCAGCCCGAGTGCCTTCCCTGCCTTTCCATGCACTATAATTTTCTGCCTGTGCCATTTTTGTCGACCTTCCTCCTTCACCGAGGTCTTGATCTATTTTTACCGAAAATTCCCCTTGCATCGCCACCTGTGCTTGATCGTACTTACATTCTATCATAGACTCCGATGATGGCTATGCACAATCTGACACCTCTCACATGAGCGTGACAATGCGACCTGGACAAACAAATTATGATCCTTATCCAGCTTGGTCTGCCGACAAACAAATTCCCATCTCCTACGAAGAGATTGAAGACATTTTCCTTGACCTCACGCAGAAATTTGGTTTTCAGCGGGACTCCATGCGAAATCAAGTGCGTTATGTCAAAAATGCTTAGGTCTTTGCTGACTTTCCGTTCTAGTTTGATTTCCTCATGCATGTGCTCGATTCCCGTGCTTCGCGAATGTCACCCAGCCAAGCTCTTTTGACCTTGCACGCGGATTATATTGGTGGCCAGCACGCCAATTACCGGAAGTGGTATTTCGCGGCCCAGCTGAATCTAGATGACGCTGTCGGGCAGTCTCAAAACCCAGGACTTCAGCGTTTAAAGAGCGTCCGTGGTGGCACAGCCAAATCAGCAGGGGCCAAATCGCT
The DNA here is from genome assembly GCA_022496225.1 of Russula aff. rugulosa BPL654. Classification (NCBI taxonomy): domain Eukaryota; kingdom Fungi; phylum Basidiomycota; class Agaricomycetes; order Russulales; family Russulaceae; genus Russula; species Russula aff. rugulosa BPL654. Next base: position 69,450 of record WTXE01000018.1, on the reverse strand, counting down.
GGACAATGCCCACAACCGTTGGCGTAATGCGATGAACAATATGAGCAATACGATCGCCTCCGGCAGCTTGCTCTTTATCTTCTGTGTTGGGGAGAAGCCGGCAACGTTCGCTTCACACCAGAGTGTCTCTGCTTCATCTTTAAATGCGCCGATGATTACTACCGAAGTCCGGAGTGTCAGAACAGGTCTGATCCTGTTCCCGAGGGTGTATATTTGGAGACGATCATCAAGCCCATCTATCGGTTTATGCGGGATCAAGGCTATGAAGTCGTGGATGGCAAGTTCGTGAGAAGAGAGAAAGATCATGATCAAATAATTGGCTATGACGATATTAATCAGCTATTTTGGTACCCTGAAGGCCTCGCGCGCATTAAGCTCCAGGACAACGTGAGTTTCATAAAATCCGCATTTGCTGTCCTTTTTCTAATCCATCGTTTCCAGACCCGCCTCGTTGATGTTCCCCCAGCACAGCGCTTTACGAAGTTTAGCCGCATCGATTGGGGACGTGTTTTCTTCAAGACTTATTACGAAAAGCGGTCAGCGGCTCACCTTCTTGTCAACTTCAATCGTGTATGGGTTCTACACGTTGCGGTATATTGGTTCTATACTGCCTTCAACTCGCCCAGGGTCTACGCTCCGCATGACAAACAGTTCCCGTCTGCTCAGATGACATGGTCGGCTACAGCTCTTGGTGGCGCTGTCTCCACGGTAATCATGCTCCTAGCGACTTTGGCGGAATTCTTGTATATCCCCACGACTTGGAACAATGCCTCTCATCTGACGACGCGTTTCCTCTTTTTACTCGCAATCCTAGCAGTCACGGCAGGTCCAACAATTTATCTGGCCAGGATAGATGGTGTACCCAACACATCACAATTCCCTCTTTATCTCGGCATTGCCCAATTTGGTATATCTGTTATTGTCACCCTCGCGTTCGGCATCATTCCTTCTGGCCGAATGTTTGGCGACCGTGTTGCAGGCAAGTCACGAAAGTACATGGCCTCTCAGACATTCACCGCTTCCTATCCCGATTTACCACGGAGTGCGCGAGTTGCCTCAATCTCTCTCTGGTTGTTAGTCTTCGGTTGCAAGTTTACCGAGTCATACTTCTTCCTTTCATCATCATTCAGTAGTCCAATTGCCGTGATGGCACGGACCATCGTCCAGAATTGCAACGACAGAATATTTGGTAATTCCCTGTGCTCGAATCAGATCAACTTTACACTCGCCATCATGTATATCATGGATCTGGTGCTGTTCTTCCTTGACACGTATTTGTGGTACATCATTTGGATTGTCGTTTTCTCCATCGGACGTTCATTCGGCTTGGGTCTCTCGATCTGGACACCCTGGAAGGACGTTTATACCCGCCTTCCCAAGCGCATCTACGCAAAATTGCTGGCAACTGCCGAGATGGAGGTCAAATACAAACCCAAGGTTCTTGTCTCGCAAATCTGGAACGCGGTCATCATTTCCATGTATCGCGAGCACCTGCTGTCCATCGACAATGTCCAACGATTGCTATACCATCAGGTGGACGGTCCTGATGGGCGTCGTACCCTCCGTGCCCCGCCATTTTTTACGAATAACGAGGGCAAAGGGTTCAAAGGCAACTTTTTCCCCGCAGGCGGAGAGGCCGAGAGACGCATCTCATTCTTCGCATCTTCCCTTACGACCGCTATCCCCGAACCTCTGCCCGTAGATGCCATGCCTACGTTTACGGTCCTGGTTCCTCATTATTCCGAGAAGATCCTGCTGAGCTTGCGCGAGATCATCAGGGAAGAGGATCACAATACCCGCGTCACGCAACTCGAGTATCTCAAACAACTTCATCCTGTCGAATGGGATAACTTCGTTAAGGACACCAAGATTCTCGCAGAAGAGCATCCAGAGGACGATGAAAAGGGTATTAACAGGTCGGACGATTTGCCATTCTATTGCATCGGCTTTAAGACGGCCTCACCCGAATACACCCTCCGCACACGTATTTGGGCTTCACTCCGGGCACAAACACTTTACCGCACGGTTTCTGGCATGATGAACTACTCGAAGGCGATCAAACTTTTATATCGTGTCGAGAATCCTGACGTCGTTCATACGTTTGGCGGTAATTCGGACCGTCTCGAACGTGAACTGGAGCGGATGTCAAGGCGCAAGTTCAAATTCGTCATTTCCATGCAGCGGTTTGCTAAATTCAATAAAGAGGAGCGGGAAAACGCCGAGTTCCTCCTCCGCGCCTATCCCGACCTTCAGATCGCCTACCTTGACGAAGAACCAGGTACCAAAGGTTCAGACCCAAAGCTCTACTCCGTGTTGATTGATGGCCATTCGGAACTTGACGCGGCGACTGGCAAAAGACGTCCCAAGTTTCGCGTCGAACTCCCTGGCAATCCTATCCTCGGAGATGGCAAGTCGGACAACCAGAACCATGCAATCATCTTCTACCGTGGGGAGTATCTTCAACTCATTGATGCCAACCAGGATAACTACCTTGAAGAGTGTGTCAAGATCCGGAATATACTGGGAGAGTTCGAGGAGTACTCGATTTCCAGCCAAAGTCCCTACGCACAATGGGGTCACAAAGAGTTTAAAAGGGCCCCTGTGGCGATCATCGGTACTCGCGAGTACATCTTTTCAGAGAATATTGGAGTTCTCGGAGATATTGCTGCTGGGAAGGAACAGACGTTCGGTACCATGACGGCCCGAGCGTTGGCCTGGATTGGTGGCAAACTTCATTATGGACACCCCGATTTCCTCAATGCCACCTTCATGACAACCCGTGGTGGGGTCTCCAAAGCCCAGAAAGGTCTACATCTGAACGAAGATATATTCGCTGGTATGAACGCCTTCGGTCGAGGTGGTCGTATCAAGCATTCGGAGTACTACCAATGTGGCAAGGGGCGCGACCTGGGTTTCGGGACAATTCTCAACTTCCAGACGAAAATTGGCACTGGTATGGGTGAGCAGATGCTCAGCCGAGAATACTATTATCTGGGCACACAGCTGCCACTGGACCGTTTCTTGACATTTTATTATGGCCACCCCGGATTCCACATCAACAACATTTTGGTAATCTACTCGATTCAGGTGTTTATGGTCACCCGTAAGAGCATTCTTTTATCCTTGTATCCTTGTCAATAACTTTGCCTACAGTGGTCTTCATCGGCATATTGAACAAGCAGCTCGCCATTTGCAAAGTTGATTCCGTTGGGAATGTGATCAGTGGCCAGGGGGGATGTTATAACCTCATTCCCGTATTTGACTGGGTCAGGCGGTGTATCGTATCCATCTTCTTGGTATTCATGGTCGCATTTCTTCCTTTGTTCTTACAAGGTCAGCTTCAGTTTACTTTGCCATCACATTCGACCCTAATGTCTTTTTTCTCGCAGAGCTCGTGGAGAGGGGCACAGGAATGGCTTTAATCCGTCTTGCCAAACACTTCTTGTCGCTATCGCCGATTTTCGAGGTTTTCTCCACCCAGATCTATTCGCAGGCGATCCTCAGCAACTTAACTTTTGGTGGCGCACGATATATCGCTACAGGCCGTGGGTTTGCAACGGCTCGCATCTCGTTCACTATCCTCTACTCCCGCTTCGCCGGACCGAGTATCTATATGGGCATGCGCAACCTACTGTTACTGCTTTACGCCTCGCTCTCTATCTGGATTCCCCACCTTATCTATTTCTGGTTTTCCGTTCTTTCACTCTGCATCGCTCCATTTGTCTTTAACCCTCATCAATTTTCCTTTACCGACTTCATCATCGATTACCGAGAATTCTTGCGTTGGATGTCCCGCGGTAATTCGCGAACTAAGGCCAGTAGCTGGTATGGGTACTGCCGTCTGTCGCGAACCATGATTACGGGATACAAGAAGAAGAAACTAGGACATCCATCCGAGAAGCTGTCTGGCGATGCTCCCCGCGCCACTTGGAAGACCGTCGTATTCTCCGAAATTATTTGGCCAATTTGTCTCGCGGCCTTGTTCATCATTGGGTATATGTTTGTCAAGTCCTTCCCCGATCGCAACGGTAACCAACCACCGAGCCCCCTCATCCGAATTGCTGTCGTCTCCATTGGACCTATCGTGTGGAATGCCACCGTTTTGCTGGCATTCTTCGTGATCTCACTCTTTTTAGGCCCCATGATGAGCTCGTGGGCGAGATTTGGCTCCGTTATTGCGGCAATTGCTCACCTTTTTGCGCTCGTTGGAATCATAGCATTCTTCGAGTTTTTCGTACGTACCCTCCGCGTATGTATTGACGCGATTTATTTATCCTATATTTTAGTGGTTCCTCGAGCTTTGGGACGCATCGCACGCAGTGTTGGGTGCCATTACGATCATTGCCATCCAAAGGGCGATTCAGAAAATCCTCATAGCTGTCTTCTTGACCCGCGAGTTCAAGCACGACGAGACCAATCGGGCATGGTGGACTGGTAAATGGTATGGGCGTGGCCTTGGCTCCTCTGCAATGTCTCAGCCTGCCCGCGAGTTCATTGTGAAAATCGTGGAAATGTCGCTCTGGTCCTCTGATTTTCTGCTTGGACATATTCTCTTGATAATTTTGACACCACCAACCTTGATCCCCTTCTTCGATAGACTGCATTCGACGATGCTCTGTGAGATTACATTTATCCCCTTATCCTCTTTACCGCTACTGAAACGTACACAGTCTGGCTTCGACCTTCGAAGCAGATCCGTCCGCCATTGTTCTCTACAAAGCAGAAGCGCCAGAGGCGCTGGATCGTAAGTATAGTTGATGGCTGCTTGGCCGTACAACCCTGAGTTTTTTGGCACAGGTCTTCAAGTACACCATTCTTTACATTATTGTGGTCGCTTTCTTAGCGTCGTTGGTTGTCTTGCGTGAGTAGAGAGCCTACTAATGCTTACTGTTGCTAATTGGCGATTTATAGCTGCCCTCTTTCGAAATGAGATTACCTTCCATTGCACGATTTGTCAGAATATCTAACCTACTAATCTTGTTTGTCGCTAGTCGTACAACTAGGTGTGGTGGACGTTTTAGGGTCTGGGATGGGCCGCTGTACAACATTCATTTGCTTCCTGTACACATAGGGACTTTTTGTGCACTCGTCTGTCATAGAAGCACAGTTTTTATCTTTCATTGCAGAGCGGGCTGCCAGTGTGACCGAGTATGAAATAAATAGTCTTTACGAGGTCTCTCAGTTGGCGTGACGGAACTATTATCATGTGCTTGTCAGGCGGCCCAACGATACGATAGCCTTCTTCTCTTCATCAACACAGTCTGCCTGGATGGACTACTTCTCAAAATTTCTTCGGTCTGGCAACCAGTCGGGTCCTAAACCGGTGCAGGATAACGCGACAGAATTCCACAGGTCGTGGTCCTCTGTCAAGGTATATTCCAACACATGTTTGCCTTTGACATCTTTCTCATGTTAACATCAGAATACCCTTTTACAACCAGATGAACGACAACTTTCGAGGGGTATCGCGTCGACTGATGTGCCTGCAAATCTCAATGCAATGGTGGATTTACTTGTGCGCGAGTCTACGAGGACGGAGGAGGGGTGCGTGCATTTTTTGTCTCTTATATCTTACATTGACAACCTTCAAGAGAAACGGGTGTCTGTCTGGAGTACCTATTGAAGAATGGTGCGTCCTCAACCATTCCTCCATCATGTTTTTCTCAACCTTTTCAGACGTCTTGGGAACTCTCGTCAGACTGAGCGAATCAGACCGCCCATCCGGCATCCAGGTGGAGGTATTACGCGCCGTTCAAAACATGGTTATCCTGTTGGACGAGCAGTTCTTGGTTCACTCTGTGGTTCACAAGGCCGTCCTGCGATTGCTGAGAACCTGTGTGGGTGATGATATCCAGGAGCAACTGGATAATAAGAACCGCAAAGTGATGGGCGCAGCTAAGAACATCGTCCGAAGTTCACCGTCTGAGTACGAGGAAGATCGTGAGTTTCTGCCCATCTCAATAACCGCAGCCCATTCAACGCAGAAACACAGTTGTCAATCTCCTATGCATACTATGCAGCCGCATCCGGACCTTTCGCGAACTTCTCATAATCTTTTTTCACGACAAGCACGGGTATCACTCTGATACCTTGTTCTCCGTGGAGGAGGAGGAGAAGAAGAAGAAGAAGACGATAGCAGTGACGACTCGAGCGATACTGAACCAGGAGAACGCCCATCAGAGACCATTCCCGGTTCAGGCAGTTCAAATTACGTTGCAGCAACATCAGAAGTGTCCGAAAAACCCAAGAAGGCGGAATACGAATTTCTCCTCTTTAACTATCTTCTACGATTTGTGCACCGAGAAGGCCAGATCGGCGATTTCGCGCGTGCTGGACTATTATTCCTCATGGACGTTGCCATGTCACCTGCTGACCAGGAGCATCGCTCTCCAAAGATGACCCCGAAAATGCAGCAACAGACCCAATCGCCGACGCTGCCTCTCCTTGGCCGAATACATCCTCGATGGTGACTTTTCCGACGTGCTTGGTGCTGGCCTTGGTGCCGTCTACTCTCAACTTCCTTCCAAACTCCAAGTCTACGCACCCACTGTCGCCGAGGAAAACAGAGCTGCAAGCATGGTACTTGGTGGCCTCCCCACAGACGGGGAGGACGCAAAGTCTCAGAACGACGTTCGAGAAAACAACCATCCACTTGGAGTAGAGGATTCACGAACCACGGATTTCAAGACTCGTCTAGATCACTTCTTGAAACTTCTCGAGTTTCTCGAAGACATCTTCCGACGCAATGTCCCTAAAGGTGATCCTGACACCGATCTCGACCCTTCTGCACTTGTCGGTTCGGCTGTCGTGAATTCCATCCTGGCAGCCATTCGCCAAACGTTCCTGGAAAATGTCTTGTATCCGTCCATTCTGGAATGTTCGGATGTAGACGGAAGCGCCGTAGCCGTCATGTCATACATTGAAATAATTATCCGCACCTTAGAAAGGGGACAACTTACCGACCTCCTCGTCAATTTTCTGGTCAGCGAGGACAATGACGATGTACCCAAACTTCGGCCTCGACCACATAGCACCCTGACTCTGGGGTCCAGTGGCCCCCGTGAGACGCAGAACAGTGAAGCCCAAAACAAGCTACGTCGACGGCGAAGCAGCGCCATGATGTTGCTGGAGCTCGAGGCTCCGGCGTCTACCAAACAATCAGACTACTTTACGAGTCTCGGTCGATTCACACTCAAAGACCTCCTCATCTCCAACCTCCGTTCCAATCACCCACCTACAGCCGCCGCAGCGCTGCAGCTTCTTAACGCGTTGCTGATACACTACAGTCCGCTCTGCGTAGACAAGTTGTTGGTTGTCGTTCGTGACCCAACAGCAACCAGCTTTCCCGAACCGACTTTGGACGACAAGCCACATGCCACGCCGCTTGATCTAGTAGAGGATGATGTTTTCGTTTATCCATCCGAAGAACCCGATACCTCCCCGCCACCTCCTAGTTTTGCGCAACCAAGGACGACATATTCCGCACACGAACGCGAGATGGACTTCTATCTAAACTTGTTTCGTGTCTGGACCCCGCGCATTCGAGCGATAGTTTCAGCACCGGCTATGACCGATACGTCTGCGACGCAATTCAAGCTATCCAGAATCATAGTTCATTTTCATTGGACGTCCTGCCAGAAATGCCAGCCCAGATGAAACACCGACTTGATCCGAATGACCCTATCCTCTCTGCAGTTTTGGATTGGCTCCGCAAGCTATTTTCGAATTCCCCAGAGTGTAATATCGCGTTGACAGGCGTACTGGCGTCGCTGGCTCACGATCCATTCCGGTCCCTCGCTGGGTGGCTGAACTTTGGCTACGGAGAGGATGCCTCTGGCACAGCCCAGCCTCTAGAGGGTAGCCTTGGTCTTGTTACACCGGAAGATGGCGATGACAGGTCAGCGGATTACCAGATCGAGGAAATGCTCACATCAGATTCAAGAAAACCTACGTCGAATTTCGATGACGCATCCCGACCCGTCGTCCTCACCATCTTCCAGAGTCTCGTAGCGCAGCTTGATCGATACCGCCAGAGCGTCGCGAACTTCGATAAATACCTTCTCGAGCGAAGACAAGGCCTCCTGTTTTCTGAAAACTTAACCGACGCACTCACGTTGGCGCTCGATCTCGAAGACACCAGCGGCCCCCCAATATTCCAGTCACCAGTTGTCGTCACCCCGCCAATTTCGGGGAGTCCCCCGAAGTCTGTCTCAAAACCGTCTGGGTCGTTCGTGTCCTTCCTGACACCAAGGAAGTCGAGGTTGATACCATCCAAAACCACACAAACAGGAACGTCATCGATGCCAACGTCCTCAAAGACTGTTGCAGCAAGGCCTTTTGGTTCTCATTACCAACATACTGGTGCGGTCACCGTCGAACCCTTTGAAGCACCGAGTCCGTCAGAGGGACCATGGACGCCAGCACGCCCCCTCAAATTCTCGGCGGAAGAAGAGGATGTTTTCTCCTCAGGTTGGGATGACAGGCCTAGGTACACAGCCGCCGCAAGCCCCCAACCGGAGGAACCAGCGCAGGGTCCTAAGACAGTGACCTTGTCACGATTATTGGATAATATCGTTATCCTTGAGGAATCCATAAAAGAAATGGCTGCTATCATGCAGGCTAGGCGGGCTCTCGGTATTGATGCGGTACGATACGTATAGATTTATCGTCTGTAGGCTATACTACCCACTGTAACCATATCTTAATGGATGGAGGCATTTGGATTCAGCTGTTTATATCTTAGACAATATATATGAGGGTACATGTAACAGAGCTAGTCGACGACGTGAATAGGATAGACGATGATAATAAAATTATCAAGCAAGATGAACAGACCAGAGTGGTCATGACTTTCGCCCACGTCCAGCTCGGTTTCGCTTCCCAGTAGACTTGCCAGCTTCTGCACCTTTATCTTTAAATAATTTCTGTTGTAACTTTGCGAACTCCTCGTCATCGATATCAGGTTCAGCATCGCGCCTCCTTTTCTTCGGTGACTCGTCAGCAGCCTCTCCCGAAGTGGTGGCATCCTTCTTTCGCTTCCCTTTTGCACGGGGCTGGGGTTCCGCGTATTTTGCAGCGAGGTTATCGAGGAACGATCCAGCGTTCTGCCGCTTCTTCAGTATGAGAGCTTGCAAAGCCGAATGATCCTCCTCTTCTTCCTCCTCCCCCTCTCCTTCTGCCTTCTTCTTGCCTTTACTTTTACCTTTGCCCTTGCCCTTGCCCTTACGAGAGCCCTCCTTACCGCTCCCGTAAAACTCGTCCCAGACGCCAAGTTCTTTAGCAAGTTCTTCGGCCTCTTCGGCTTCCTGGTCGGCCGCCTTTTTGCGGACGAGCTTGGCCTTTTCGTCCTTCGAGCTTTGGTTCCACGCGGCAGTTGCAGTGAGCTCCCCCTTTGTGATCAAGTTGGATATGATCATCACGAAACGCGCTTCGTCTTGGTGGGTAGAGTGGGGTATGTGGGTCATGATGTCGCCCAGGGAACCGCTCGTCTCCTCATAAGCAGCTTTCAAGTCATCGATCTCCTCGCCCGAGCCTGCAGAACAATCGAGCCGTACCATTAGCTGGATAAACGACGAGTTGGAGAAGATCTAGAAGATCCAGATCCCCTCACCTTGGTATTCCTTCTTCATCTGGTCTAATTTATCTCTTGTTACGCTCTCGAACAGCGCCTCGAAGTATGCCTCCCAACCATCCTCGCCACCTGCTAGATCGAAACCATCCTCGGTGCTGCCTGTGACATCATACTTTGCGCGGCGCTTCTTGTCGCTGAGAACGGCATATGCAAAACCCACTTGTTGGAATTTTCGAGATGCGGCTTGTTTGGCGTCCTCGGTGGAGGAGACGTGCTTATCTGGATGGTAGATGAGAGCTAACTTGCGATAGACCTTTTTTATTTCTTCGTCTGTTGCAGTAGACTCGAGACCAAGGACAGCGTACAAATCTACGTCTTCCTCGTCAAAGAAGGATGAGGCGGGATTGTTTGAGTCCATACGAAAAGCAGTGACTCGTCCAGATGACGCGACTCAAGACGCGTATTGTCACAGCTCACGTGAGTGGGTCGTTGCAGATGGAATACAGGAAAATAAATAAAGATTCGTGATCAAGGTCATGGTGAAACAAAACTACGTAACTCCTTCCACTCCACTACATGCATAAAATTAGACAGGGTCGTAAGAAACATCCCTGCATGACATATTCGACAGTCAATTCATCGTCCGTTTCATACTAAATTCTCGTAAGTGGGTAAGGGAATCGTAGGTATATTACTCAATCGATACTCGTGGTTCCAGTGGGTAACCTCCGGACTGAGGCTTCTCCTCATCGCCATCGGAAATATGTACCTTCTTTGTTCGAAGGAGGGTATCTATAGTGCACGTTCAGTGTGAACCTCAGAGAGATCTAGTGGAGTGACCAACAGCGAGGGATAAACTGACCAGAAGTTTTAGATTCATACAAACCCTTTCCAAAGTCGGCGAAACATTTCAGGCCGAAACCAAACGTTGTCAGCAGCAAAAGAATGGCGACGATCGCTTTCGAGGGAGATCATGTCAACATATTGGCAAAGAAGAAGAAAAAAAGAACCCACTGAAGAGGGTCAACGTCGCTCGAGTCGTTACGTATTCACCCTCAGAACTCGGATTATAGAAACGAACCAGCTTGTAGACTGGAAGGTATGAGAAGGGATCTTCGGATGAGCCCACAAAACAACACACCAACTACGGAAAAGGTGAGCTATCGAGGATGAGAAATAGGAGAAAAGACAAACTTACAGTAGGTTTCGGATGCCAACATCAAGAACAAGGAAAACACCATCAACCTCCAGAGAAATGCCATGTCAGGACGAGAGATGACATCTGCCTCGGGTACGCACCATCTGATTTCACGTTGTACAGCAATACCGCAACCAATGAGAAGGACAAGAACGACGGGTATTGCAGTTATTGTCAGACCGAACTCGGTTGAATTCTTAGAAAGAACGAGGATGAGAAGCTGCAGAAAACCATCTCAGTAAGATCACAAGCAAGGTGTATGGTTACGCCTACTTGGATGGTAACGCCGGTAAAGGCAAAGAAGTCAAATTTCAGCAGGCAAATCAACACCTGGTAGAACTGGTACATTGCTTGGTAATTGTAATTAGTCGTCAGGAGAGCCACTCGCAACAATGTTGGACACACTGACTTTTCATAATAGGGTTTGCTCCAACGACCCGGAAGATAGCCCAGCTAGGTCCGCTTAGTGAAGAACCTCCGAGTCTAATTGCCAATGGCTTACCCAAATTCGAAGTACAACGCCCTCACGAAGAAGATTATGATAAACCAGGCAGCCGCGATGATACACGGGACAGCAATGAGTAGGTGCTCCACCTTCCTGAACAACGTGCCAGGGCCTCCACATCTCTTGAGAAATGAACATGTGAGTTCGGAAGGCAATGACGACGGTAATGGGTTGAACATACGACAAAGTCAACAGTACCGTCGCAATTGGGCTCTCGCACTAAGGCCGTCTTGGTTTCATGAATTTGTAATGCCGCGAAGAAAACAAGTGCGGCATGGAATACTGATTCGACAGATGCGTTGAGTTCATATATTACTTCTGAATCAAGTAGGAGGAAGACACACAGAGAATTCCGACGAGTTGAATCACGTTTCGCAAACGCAGGGCATCAAAGGCCATCAGCAGTTCAAATATCCTACTCAAACATCAGCAACGACCGATCGGAAAGATGTCAAGGCTACGCTCACTCGGCAAGGAGAAACAGTGCAAGATAACAGGGAATAGTCTGAGGACAGTTAGACCAGAGGTGCATGGGATTATCCGGGTCTGTACATACCCTGTAATAACTACTGCTGAGATCGACATGCTCGCCGACCTAATCGAAGTCAGGTATGCGCGTGAGCAATATCGATATATGAACCGACCAAGTGAAACACAATAGAGATGATGACGAGGACCGCAACGGCCTCTGCAACGATGTCAGGATGGATGAACCTTCCTTAGTAACATAATTTCCTTACGAATGCTGACTGTGGCGAGAAAAAGTCAGAACTACGGGACGGAAGCAGAAGGTATGATGTGCCCACTCGTGCCAACGAAACATCGCTGTGCGCGAGTTCCGAGGAAAGGTTCTACAACCATATCTTTCGAGTGAAGGAGTGAAGGAGGAAGAAAGAGAGAAAAAGTGTGGAGTGCCGTAGGGAGAATTCGGAGCTTGAGGACATGCGGGGTTTGTCATATTCGGTTATTTCGGGTAGATTACGTAACGTGCATCGCCTTCGCAACGGTCTGTTCCTCAAGCCATAACGTCATTACAGCCACCATCACATTCCGATACCTCTCCTCAGTCTCTGTCCGCATCGCATCCTTCACAGCCTCCATCCCTCTTTCTGCCCGTTTAATTACCATCTCGCATATTTTTCCCACACTCTCCTCGCAAGCCCGCTCATTCTCTTCGGACACTTCTTCCTCATGTCCCAGTATCGTATCTCGCCATCGCCTCGAGGCCGCGGCCATTTCTTCTTCTGTCCACACCCTTACACTTGCTGGTAAGCTGTGGTATAGCCTTAAGGCCGTAATAAGACGGAAAGAAGCGTGTGTTGGTAATGGAGAAGAATATATCGTCCAGTCCCTTCGTTAGCATGTTAGCACCCATTCCAAGGTCTTTGAGATGTAAACTCGATCAATTACCCCCAATACCCCTCCACTTCGAGGGTTCTCCTTACAAATGAGCCGGTCTCACCTCTACAGTCCAACCAGGTAGTGACAATATCTTGGACGTTCACCTCCCCTGGGTACGCTCCGGACATGAGCTCCTCAGACGTGATCGCGTTCGCGAATCCATATTCAACGAAAAGGGTCCGATTGGAATGCCACCCGTAACTTAATGTTACTTCTTGATTGCGGGCAATGCCCTTCTCACATGAAACACACACGAGGTCTGTGTTCCCACCTCCGTCAGGCGAACGTTGTCCGAGTTGCAAGATCTCGGATCCCGCCGCGCGCACTGGCTCCATCGTTGGATGCATCCAGACGTGATTCGCAAAATCGAACACGGGGCATAGGCTGATGTTGTTGTCCTTGTTTAGTCCGAGATCGTCGTATAGACAGCGCGTATTTACTGTTGCAATGTCAATCGAAAGCAGTTCTATTAGAAGTTGAAACGCGGCATCCCTACCGTTCAGCCATGCCCACACAAAGTCCAAGATCAAGTTTGACTGCACCCGTGGCTCGAGACGCGGTGGAGACAGATCAGGCAAGTCGTCCTGACCAATGTCATTCATTTAAGATGGTAGTTGAATGTTTGAAAAGAGTGCTATGCCCCACCAGGTATTGACGGACAGCCTCCCAATCTTTCCAAAAACGCCCTTCGAGAAGGAGAAGATCGAATAGCACGGAAGGCGGTAATAAATGCAAAAGGGCGTGTTCTTCTCGGGATTCTGCGCCCAGAGTCCGATGTACGACCCAAGTTAGAGGGTGGCCCCCGAAATCTCGGGGCAAGATAGATATATATGGCCCGAAATGAGGGTCGTCCGACTCACAGCGGGTGCGGGTTTGTGCAGTAGTAAGTGCAAGGAGATGAGTTGAGTTGCTGTCAGTCGTTTCGAGTAGGGATAATGACCCAGGGTTTTCATATTAATTTTGGCCTTGCTGGGCAGTGTAAGCAACGGGGTTCGAGACTGCAGACAGCAACAGCAAACAGCGCCGTAAGTAGGTCGAGTATTTTCGAGCATATTCGGACACGAACAGGGATATCGACGATTGCAAACAGACCATTCCCTGCACCTAGAAACATCGAGCAGGATTATGAGACTTTGGACGACACGAAAGACGGGCAGGCATGTACCGGCGAGGTGCTTTGGTCGAACGAGTAGATGATCCTCGTCGACTATCATACCTTGCCCTTTCAGCCATTCCAGTAATGCGTTCCATCGTCGCTCATTGCAGTCAGTCAGACCAGATTTAGTCATGGTCTTTGTTAGAAGGAATTGACCTGGTCCAGAGGGCTCTCTGCCCCCTGTCGTTATCAGATCAAATCCTACTGGTGTACACCCAAGGTGAAAGTGAAATTATGGGTTAGCCGAAGTCACAAGCGAGATACGCGAATATGACGCCGCAGAAGAAAAAAGAATAAGCGCGATCAAACGACGAGAACCGAACAAAATGGCGCATGAAAGCACTCACCCGAGCTCGCAACGCGGGGCGGCACAAAATGGGGCTATCGAGAAAAGAATTTTCGATGATCGATCCTTTGAGAGCCTTTTAATAGTATTATGATACTGTACCTTTTTCTCACCATATTCTTCTTCGGTTTGGTCGAAAAGCAAATTAGACAGGTGAAATTTTTACGATGACGGAAGATGCGTCGGACGCGACGACGTCACGGCGTCAAGTTGTCAACATGTCAACGGTTCACCGACATGATAAGTTACGACCGTACTGGTACTGTGTTAGTAGCCCAACCCGAGATACGAAAAGTACAGAACCAAAATCAGAACATTCATTCCACTTTGGATAAGAGCCGGGAAAGAAGAGTGACAGAGCCCGCCAGGCGCGTTGTCAATTCCCTGGAGTCCACTGAGATACCACCAGCAAACATCGCGGCATTATCCATCTGATCATCAAACTCAATCGCCTCCTGCTCATCGATGTCCATCTTCAACGCAGACAGGTTGCTTGGCAAGACCGTCCTTATCACTGGCGCCAGTGCCGGTATCGGCGCGGTACACATGCCCAAGGCGTTCTCTTATCTCACTGTAAAACAAGCGACTGATGATATATATACATGTGCGTCACTTTCAGGCCACGGCCATATTGTTTGCAAAGGTAGGTGGTACCAGGGCCACTCCGTGGGGCCAGGTTGTCAAAATGCTCAGGGGGCAATAGTTTGACGCATATACCCTTATCATACGTATCATCTAGGCGGGCTCAAACCTGATCCTCCTCGCGCGCCGAACCGACCAGCTGCTGAAAGTCGCAGAGGCTGCGAGCGCCGCGCACAAGTCCACTGGCGTGCAGCAAGGCGGGCAGATCGCCGTCGTGCAGCTCGACGTGACAGATCGAGCCCAAGTGTCTGCGCTGTGGACCAAAGTACCGCAGAACCTCCGCAATGTCGACATACTCGGTAAGCTCACCCACTTCAGTACCACTTGCTACGTTTCCGATATCATCTTCCCGAAACTATCCCGGCAGTTAACAACGCTGGCGGCGCCCACGGTACCGACATCGTTGGCAATATACAAGATAAGGACATCGACACTATGTTTGCGACGAATGTCTTTGGCCTCATTTCCCTCACTCAGCTCCTCATCAAAGGTCTGTCTGTCACACACCTGCACCACACATCACCTTACAGTATCAATCCACCTCCCCGAAACGCACACACCTTTACGGTCCCTCTGCAGCACGGCTAAGAGATCACGACAGACTTCAAAGCCCGCAACGCGGGCCATATTATCAACATTGGGTCGATTGCAGGAAGGGATCCGTACGCGGGCGGTAGCGTATACTGCGCATCCAAGGCTGCCGTACGCGCATTCACCAGCTCCCTCTTACGCGAGGTAGTGGATACACCCGTCCGTGTGACAGAAATTCAGCCTGGTGCGCATATCACCTTCGTCTCCTCCCCGCCAAATGTGCTACTTCTAATTCTACACTGCCCGACAGGCTTGGTAGAGACTGAATTCTCCATCGTACGCTATCGCGGAGACAAGTCCGCAGCGGACAAGGTGTACGATGGCCTGCAACCATGTATGCGAGTTTTGCTTCCGTTGATTGTCTGCTCACGGTCCCTTAGTGACAGCGGATGACATTGCGGAGGAAATCGTGTGGGCGGCCGCGCGCCCGCCGCACGTCAATATCGCTGAGGTTTTCGTCGTCCCAGTCAACCAGGCCGGCCCCACGCAAGTTTTCCGCGGCGGATCCAAGTGATAGGACTCACCATTAGTACTTGGACTAGTAGTAGATATTAGCTGGCGATATCTAGATTTCATCCCCTCGACTTCTTGCCCTTCCCTTTAGCCGAAGATTTGGGTACATCAATGTCAACTGCCTCAGCGTCATCATCATAAACATATTTTTTGATGACGACGTTCTCCTGCACGAGATCCTTAAGCGGTGAGGTGGCATTGACCAAATTACCAAGGCTATCCAAATGCAGCGCCTATGCAACCAGATCAGCGAGCGTAAATATGACTCAAGAACTTGTAGTGTTACCTTGGCTGATCCGGCCAGAGCTCCTCTGACGTCCTTCGCGGGTGTTTGCGGTTTGTCACCCGCCCGCGACTGTAATGGCAGGTCGTCGAAGTAGACTGTTGTAAACAGACCGCGGTCCCATCTTACAGTCTTCCCTCCAATCTCCTCCCCAGACTCTGCCATTTCGTCAATGCGTGCTTTCTTCTCTGGTCGTTCTGCTCTCTCCGGACTCTCGTAGTCTTCCTCATCCCCAGCTCCACGTCGATGCCGTAGGGGTTGACCATCAAGCCCAAGTGGTAAGCTCTCCTCATCCTCGCTCGTCAAACTCGAATCATCCAGAGACCGCTCAGAGCTACGCCGCGCCCGGCGCTCGGCACGCTCTTTTCGCCCTTGGCCTTGCTCAACCTTCCGCTTCTCCTCAATTGTTTTCACGCTTGTGGTTGGACTACCAGGGCGGTTACCTGGTTTGCGGATGACCTCCGTTTCGAGGACAGCGACGAGATTCTGTTGATTCTTCGTAGTATTTGACGTAGTTAATGCTTTGAGTGCGAGCGCGCTCATGGACGAGAACGTGCCTCCCCCTGGTGTTTCTACGGGACGCCGTCGGCGTGGCTGTAAGGGTCGGAACGGTCCGAATACGTCGCCCGTGGGTTGCGGGTTTCGGCGTGAGCGTGTGACACGTGTAGTATGTGGTAATGAGGGAGAGCTGGGTAAACTTGCATTGGTTTCAGACGGCAATGTAGTTGGCTGAATTTCTCGGGGCGATGCAGGTTCAGTTTGTACGTCGGGTGGAGAGAGCACTTCGGGGTTGGTGTGCGGTGTTGGTGGGAGAGCAGGTGGCGGTGAGGGTGGAGGCATTTGAGAGTCTGAAGGATCGGAGACAAGATCTGTTCTAGGCTGATCGCTGGTTTTAGCAGTCACAACCGCAGAAGCTTGTGTATCGGGGCTGCGCGCTGCGCGCATCTGCGTAGTGGTATCTCCGCCGACTGTTCTGACGTGGCCGATCTTTGCTTTCTTCACAACTGCGCCAGAGTCTTGCGGTGGCGCAGGAAGAACGGATGACGAATTCTGCCCTGACGTGGGCGTCACAAGACGTGCAAAAGTGGGCTGAGTAGCCGGAGAGGAGAGCATCTTCGTTGAACGCTTCCGCTTTAATGACGGGGACGGCTGAAGGAGAGCCGACGTGTTCGTCTGGGAGCTGGACGGAACACCAAGGGTTGCCGCATGGGAATCTCCAAGGTCTTCAGAGCTGCTGCCGCTTCCGGTGGCATTCACACTTCTCACAAGTCGCACCGGCTTTGTCTTCCGAGCCATTCAGCACAAGAGAATTTGTACGACTTTTTTACCACTCACCAGTGTTGTACCAGAGGGTGTTGGGCGTTTCGTCATGAGTAGTTTGTGCACAGGCTCCTTTCCTTTGCTCCGCTGTTTCTCCTTATCTTGTGGTCTGGCGTAAGGCTTCGCACCGATCCGGGGAATTTTACTACTAGCCATGGAAGACGGTTGTCGCAACGCGGATTTCAATGGCGGGTTTGACTGCGTTGACTTCATGGGGGACTCCGCCTCATGCTCCTCTGGAATAATGCCGGGTAATCTTGCGTCGACGGAAGGACGAATGGGAAAGGCCGGGGTTCTCCTTATCTTAGAAGGGCTCGAAATTTCAGAGTCGGAAGCGGACCTCTGAAATGGTCTTCCTAGATGATTCCTTCTCGAAAATTGAGGTTCCTCTGATCCACCGCGCGCCTTCCCAGGTGAAGCAAAGATGTAGGTCTGGCCATTCCGGAAGAAACCACCGTGGCATGATTTGCTACGCCAGGAGACGGTCGAACGGGGCTGCGTATCCGATCTTCCTGTGTATAACGCGCAAAGACAGGACCCCCGAATATGCCAGTAGGTGGGCCGGAAGAATAATCCTTTCGAGGCGAAGCAGAACGCTGGGCGATAGCTTCTCTGATAGGTATCCTCCGCGCAGGAGTGCGATTAGGGTCATGAAGTGTATTCGTAAAACCAAACTTGCTTGGTGATCCAAGATTCGCGATGTGGCTACGCCATGGACTGCACTCAGGAGGTGGTCGTTGGACATTGTGGATTGCCACGGCACTTGGCTGTTCGGGAGATGATCGGCGCTCAGGTGTGGATGATCGATCGTGAGACTGTTGGTTGGCAGGGATTACGGAAATAAGGGCAGGGATTTGGTTCAGGGGTGCGGTTGTGATGGCTTCTGTGGTTGACAGTAGATTGTGGAGAACACCCTCTGAGACTGGAGATAGAGATCCGAGCTCTCGAACCTGGCGCGGCGGTTCAGTCACGACACTTCGTCCAACCGTCTCGGAAGAGTGTGTACCGGCGTGGGACATATGGGCGTCCGGAAAATCTACCTCATTCCGTGAGACGAGACCGCTTTGGTTCGCAGGGACGGATTGGAAACCTGGTGACGAGAGGCGGGGAGAACGACGGAGTTGGACGGGTGAATCAGCGGCAGGAGAGTTCGACACGGTCCAAGAGGTGGACTCCAATCCACTCAAGAAGCGGTCAGGCTTCCGTAACGGAGTAGGAGCTAAAAGGTCAGGAAATGGCTCCGCAGTAGGCTAACATTTGTATCAGTTAAGTTGATAGGGAACATGCACTGACTGAGTCGACGCACCGCGACTTTTGGGACATGGAGGTGGTCATCATCGAATACTATCAGATCTGTGGAGGACGTGGCGAGTGGAGATGCCAGCCTGTGGTCGAGGGATGTGACGGGTTCAGGAGAAGCTGGTGACAGGACGGGTGCTTGCGCTGTGAGCAATGGCTCATCTACAGTACCCAAGTCAGACACTTTCGGAATGAGGGGATCAGTGAAAGGGTAGTGATTTGTAGGGGCTGGAGGTATTGGATCGACAAGAGGCTGCATCTTGGGTGGAGGTGATGGGTTATCATGTGCCCGAGATATCCTGGTGGCTAAGGCAGAGGCCGGCTCTAGATCTATGTCTTCATAGAGCATTTCAGGAAAATGTAAAGGTAGAGAAACAGGAGTTCTTACCGTCCTGTGTGCTATCTTCGTCGGGAGTCGGTGTTGCGGAGGGCGAGGCAACTTTAGGTCCCATTTTCTCCCTCAATGATACCCCAGCTGACTTCCCTTTCTCCACAGAAGGAGAGGCACGTTGTTGTGAGTCTTGAAGAGCTGAAAGCCGTGGAGAACGACGGACGGGTATGGACTGGAGGTTGTTCCGCTTATGAGTGGCTTGAGCGGCGATGAGAAGCCTCTCTGGAGACTGAATTGGACCGAAATAGACACGGGCGGCAGGATTGTTAACATCATCATCTTTGCTGCTTATGGAGGAGCAAGTGGGGGATTGCGGGGTGGATTGGCACTGCAGTGCGACGTTGAAGGACATTAGAGCGAGGACGCCTCGAGGCAGGCCAACGCTGAAATCCACAAACATTCAACGCGTTCGGTCACGTGATCCATCTTGTTCCTTCAATTTTACCTCTTTTGGGTTCCGATCCTTTCCGCTCTCCTCTTATCCATGGGTTCCGCCCTCGGTACGCTGGGGAATCCACCTGCTTCAAAGGCATTTTTCTCTTCAAGGCCAGCGTATCTCCCGCTTAAGCAGCCCGCCGCTTCAGAGAACACCTCTCTTCGTGCGTTGCTGGAGTCACATTGCCCAAGCGTTCTGTCGTCGTTCCGTCCAGCCTCGTGGTTATTCAAGTGAGTAGATGTCCAGTTCGTTCGTCTAGTGTTCCCACGTACTTACGCAACATAGTGGACACTTACAGACTATATATGGCGTGTTAGGCAATTTCTCCGCCGTCGATCCGGTTGTATACGATAGGCAAGTCGTCTCTCATTAGTACACCAACCGTCAACTCATATTCACCTTCGCAGGCGGCTTCTCCAAACCAAAGACGGCGGAACCTTGTCAGGTTATCTGGTTTGATCTTGAGGAGCTCCGCTCACTGTTGCAACAGGGGCATCGACTTCACACCACCTGCTTCAGACTGTGTCCTCCCGGACGAAACACCGATCATTGTAGTTTCACACGGCCTGACTGGTGGTCAGTTCATAAATCTGACTGTTGTTTATTTGCCGGGCCTGACGCAGTTGTAGGCTCACACGAATCTTATGTTCGCGCCGTTCTTGCTCCCGCAGTAATGCCAGCGAACAAAGGTGGCCTCGGATACCGAGCAGTAGTTGTCAACTTCCGTGGATGTACGCCCTCGATTTAATTATGAAAGTCTAGACCACTTATTGGAGCCATCAGGTGCAGGAGTTCCACTCAGCAGTCCACAGCTCTATTCCTCCTGTCATACAGATGATCTTCGTCAGGCTTTGCTTTATATCTCACATCGATATCCTCGGGCTCCATTACTAGGTCTCGGATTCTCTTTAGGTGCTAATATCTTGACACGATATGTCGCTGAAGAAGGAGAAGAATGCAGACTAATCTCGGCTTGCGCTCTTGCTTGTGTATGTTTATCGTCCTTCAATTAAATTGACTCATTTTAAGAGCCTCTTTCAGCCTTGGGACCTCGTGGCAAACGCAAACGCGTGCGTCTATGCTCACCACCTTCCAGATTCCCACTCACATCCCTCGTAGCCTACATGACCACTGGTTCAAACGCAATCTCTATGCTAAAAAATTGGGTGGAAACCTAAGGCAACTGGTCACAGGACACGCCGATACTATTATGAAGTTCCCGGACTCAAGGCTCGCGCAGTGTCTCCCAGAGCTATTCTCCCGAAGATCCCTTACACTGACCGAGTTTGATGACTTTATAACTGCACACGCTGGTGGCACATCTCCTCCATTCCCATTCAAGGACGCACAACATTATTACAAGTATGCCTCGTCTCACCAGGTACTCGGCGATATACGCATACCGTTCCTCGCAGTCAACTCGGATGACGATCCTGTGGTGGAGCACGTTCCCATTAATGAGACCGACAACGAGTGGGTGGTCTTGGTGGTCACTCGCGGCGGGGGGCACTTGGGCTGGTTCGAAACGACGGGGAATGGTTGCAAGAGGTGGATGTCGCAGTCAGCTCTTGAGTGGTTTAAAGCCACAGCCGAGAAAATTGATGCACCGCGGCGAGCTGTACGTGGCATAAGAATAGTGGATGGATGGTTAATGGAAAGTGGAAGAGAACACCTCGGCTGTAAGGACAATGGGGAAGGGGGGAGGATAGAGGGGTTGACGACGCAGAAGGGTATGGTTGCTGGTCTGTGACGGACAATCGTGGACTTGTTCATTTATTTACAGTAAGATAGACGTAACCATGGTGGCTACTAGAGGCAGAGTGCACTGACATACCATTACTCACTAACTTAACACAACTCATTCAAAGATGTGTGTAGACTAGAAAGAATCCCGTGACAAGTTGAGTGGTGGAGCTGAGAGTGGCGAGGCAGAAATACGTCGAACACATCGCTCCGTAAAGGAGGTAAAATTCATAGTAAATTAAAGTGTGCAAATACGGTGACAGAAACGTTACGCCGAGATAGCTCCCTTGAACGTAATGATTGTCGCAACGCATATGAAGTTGAAAACGCGCCTAAGAATTTCAAACAGTAGAGCGTGGAGAGCACACTGCCTCGGTTTCCGCCCAGGTGACTTTCCCCTTTTAGCGCCCTCATAACGGCCTGTAAACGGCCGGTTTCACCACCAACCGATTGGCATCGCCTCGTTACAGTAAAGGGGCGAAATTAACCCTTAAAAAATAATACTTATGTGCCTCGAAGTCATAAATCATACTGCCACCCTTGCGTGTTCAGTGGCTTCCGGACGACCAGCTGGACCGCTTGAGATATCCAGTTCTTGGGGGAAAAGCGGCTGTCGGCTTCTCAAGTGGCCTTATCGTTGAATTTTTTTCGGGTTTTCAAGTCATTATCCCCACATGCACCCTAAAACACGAGCAGATCGTGTCAAGGTGACAAAGTAGAAATGTACATTAACTTGTGGGGCAGATTCAGGCTTGCAGCCAAAGACCGCGGAGAAGTGCGCCAAGTCCGAGGGATGATGCTGAAAAAAACAGGGACGTAGGACCTGGCATGCGGATCCACGTCGCAAAAAAATATTTGAACGGGTCGCCCGATTGACGGTATCGATTATTTCTGCTTCTATGATATATCAGATGCATTTGGAGGTTAATGGGCAGGCACACGATGAAGTTCCGGGAGCAGATCATTCGCCGTTCGGGTGAACTAATTGTTACAGCAGACAAGCGTCGAAAAATCGGTGGTGCGTTTGCAGCCGATAAACCCCTATGGCTTGACTTCGCTCAAGTCCGCATTAATGTCTAGTCATCTCTTAATCCGAGACACTGACGCTCAAGTTCCTCGGCGGCAATCGGCAAGGCATGATTCATTTACCGTAATCCTTCTTTGCAGCCA
This sequence comes from Russula aff. rugulosa BPL654, assembly GCA_022496225.1. Lineage (NCBI taxonomy): Eukaryota > Fungi > Basidiomycota > Agaricomycetes > Russulales > Russulaceae > Russula > Russula aff. rugulosa BPL654. Next base: position 46,885 of record WTXE01000018.1, on the reverse strand, counting down.
TCGGGTCCACGCCGACACCACGCATCGTCCATTTCCAATACCCGAATGGTTCATTGTTGCGATTGAGTCGGAAGTCGTGCATATAATGTGAAGGCCCTATGCGCATGCACGATCGGTCGCCAGTCGAGATGATGTGCCATGGGTCACCAGTGTCGCCTTACTACCACACGAAATGGTGGGCAAGAGGTGGGTTGAGCTGTTCACCGTTCACGTCCACAGGTCCTGAGACGGCACCCCCACAAAAACATACGCACGGCTCAAGTGAGCTGTTGAAAGTGACGCTGAGGGGCCTCGCGGAGTCTACCATTTCATATATCCAAGCCTGTACGTGTATCACGTTTGATTGCCGAGAAACCGCAGATTGGATACCGGGTGTCAAAGGTAACGATAACCGAGTGGATACAACGTGTACTTACTCTTAAGAATGAAGGAGGCATCTTGAGAGGTATTTTTTATTGATCAACGTTTTTTCAGGTCATTGGGGACCATGTCTCCATCTCAAGTGGCATTAGTATGATCAGCCAATAGGCACGCTTGTCGTGACCCGCGCAAAAGCCGTGATCGAAAAATAGGAGGAACAGGTTCAAAGCTATCATCTGAGCACCTCCTGAGGAGCTCATAGCTGGAGAGCAATCCGTATGCGTTAACTTTTGTCCGCCAGCCTAAGACTCTTGTGGTCAATGAAAAGACCATGTTCGCTCCCTGTTGTGAGTGTATTTACTTCAATACACGCGAATCGACTCCGAATTTTATGAGTGATGCAAAACGACACCGCACTCAATCGCTATCGCTGAACTCGAGTCGATCCTCTTCGTCGTCCTCCACTGGTGCTGTTCGTTCGTACTGACTTATATCGACGGACACGGTTCCATCTTCCAATAGGGAAGCATCGGACGCAGCAAGGTTCTTGTCGCGCTCGAAAAGTTGACGTCCTGAAAAACCCAGATTGGCAACGACACCGAAAAGGGGAACACGCGCCCACCGGTCAGCCGAGAACCCATCCTTTTATACTCTTCCCTTTCTTTCGTGGTCATAGCCTTGAGTCTCTCTTCTTCGCCACGCATCTTGCCCCGGTGTGCTTCTCTATCGAATATGATCTTCCACTCCTTGAACGACTGTATCGTCACTGGGGTGCCCCGTGTGCGAGCTTCCTCTTCCTATAAATGATAGATTGGATGAATTCAGAAGAGAACCCGAAGGCGCGGGCCTACCTCCAAAATCTTTCGTTCCGACTCGAGGGCTTCTTTCTTTCTACGTTCCGATCTAGTCCGAATAAGCGTTGATAGCTGCTCTCGTAGATGCGAGACGATAGTGAAGGTCATTGCCATCCCTACGTTTTCCTGTGCCTACACTCTAATGTCAGTGCAACGCATGGAACCCATAGAAAGGCTAGTATGCTCACGACGGTCTGAGCACTATCGAGCAAGCCATTTATCTCTTCCTCATCTATCTCCCCTTCTAGTAGCTCCAAGGAAAGCTTAGGTAACTCATCTGGGTAACCGTCGGTATAGTACACAGTCAACGATAAGTTGACTAGAGGGTCGTTGAGATGAATATCGCATTGACTTCAATGAACGTACGAGACTCCTCCCCATCCTCGAGGTCATCCGGTCTGATATCGATTCTTATTTCCTTCTCGGACAGCTCTTAGTAGGTGGGACTTCAGCGAAAGGAGCTGTGGCAGACGTGATGTACAGACTTATGAGCTCATCGGCATAGATAGATTCGAGAACCTGGGTAGCAGTAAGCGAAATAACCACGATAGGTTTGCTACTGGTACCTCGAATTCTTCGAGGATGACATCGGACGACATGGAGTTGACACTGAGGTGAGGTGACCAACAACGCTTGGCGGCACCTCGGACCGGGCTTTACCGTGTCCTGTGACGAGGGCATTCACACCCACTCTCAACTCGGAGATGTTGTCTCAATTAGTTCATCGCACCAACGCCATACTCCGTGGAGCACGTCCTTTCACTCCATGGCTACCATCCTCACTTGGTGCTTTACAATGCTCCCACATTTTTCGAGCCTATTCGTGGTCCGGCCAGCCCCAAACGGCGAACTGGACTCACTTGAATGACATTTACAGTAGAGTGGTGGATGTGAAGTCAAAAGAAGGCCCCAGCACCCCAGATGAAAGGTGGGCTGTGCAGAGTCGCTCCAGGATGGCAAGTTTGAAGCCACCCAAGGGTCCCTATGCCGGTACGAGTATTTTTCCCCCTTCAAACCTCAAGGCTTTCTCATATATCAACCCAGGAAGGAGTGTCGAAGTGAAAAACGGAAACGTTGCCGAGGCACTGAATACGCTACAATACACCTTGCAGAGAAACAGGGTTGCCATGGAACTCAGGCTGACAGCACGACACGAAAAGAAAGGTTATAAGCGGAGGAGATTGAGCAGTGAGCGCTGGCGAAGGAGGTTTGCACACGAGGTATGGGCAAGTTTTTTACGGTGTGACGTATCCTGATCAGCGTTTTTTAGGTGCGGAAAAAGGTTCAACTTGTGAACAAAATACGTGCTCGAGGCGCGTAGATCTAGCTTACGCCTTCGGTTGTCCTACCCTTGCCTTCTACCGCATTTTACCCTTCATCCACGATGCTGCGCTTTGTACCAAATGCGTCCATTGCTCCGAGCAAACAGACAAAATGAATTTTCATAACTCGTAAACACCGAACGATGAACCCAGTACGAACTTGCGAATCCTCAACCAATGGCTACGCCCGGACGTGTGTCTCTCCTCACTTTGCTGATCAGCCGGGAAGCCAGCGCGCACCTCCTTCGTGGTAGCGATCGCTTGATGTAGAGCTTCACATGTTGCGTGTATAACGAGATTTCTCAGGAAACGGCGAATAGCTGCCTGCTCTAAGCGACATCTCGGTCACCCCCGTTTTCTAATAGCTCGTGCCTCAAATGCCATGCTACATGCGTCTTCAACGTAATTGTAGCCCGTCTCCGCCCTTCAAACCTGTGCTAACATACTGATGTGCTCCTTGATTTCCGGACCTACATGCAGGTTGACCGCTCCACATTATCTTAAACCCATCGGCTCCCTGACCGCACGTCATCCCAAAGCGCCTCGTGTAGCACACGCTGAACAGAACATTCAAGGCAATTTACCATTTCAGTTGATTGCCCAGCAGGAGTGGTGGACTGCCAGCGTGATTTCGCTTCCCGATCGCTCTTCCTGGCGCGCCTCGGTAAATGCTGTATACACTTTTGCTGACTCTCTTTAGTGCCGCCCACATGGATGAGGTGCAGGGCAGAACTACATTGACTGAATTTCTGATCGCATGCACGTGCTGGTCAATACATCGACTGAGGTTTTTCCTAACAGGTCGCCATCTGAAATCTGCAATAATTAAAATCTCGGCTGCTGGATCCTCTCCGAGCTGGCGATGGCCTGGCGGCAAACATCATGTGCGCGCACATGTGGGTCCTGTCTGTCGTCGATGATTCTTGAGCTAGACTTTATATAGTACGGGACCTGTTAAGACGAAAAAGTCGTAGTGTGCCAGTTCCTTATCCAGTCCAGTACAACTTATTTAACTGACTGAAAACAGGGACTACTATGTGCTATAATGTAGGACAGACACATTGACCTTGACCCCCGTGATATACTGAGCACTGACTCCAGATAATCGATGGGCGGTTCCACCAGACCTGTTGCCATTTCAAGGCAATGTCTACGCGCCGCCAAGACTGTATGCGCCATATCTGCTTCTTCAGCTATCGCCATTCTGCTCGTACGTAGTGGAGGATAGGCCTGTGATTCACCGTCCTGACTTGGAGCCCACAGAGTGTACCTCGAGGACTTGCAGATGCAAGCGGACAATGGACGCACCTATCCTGAACCCCATTCGGCTTAGCCCAACACGATGTCCCGACTGCGTGCAGGTAGAGAGATTGAAACCTGATTTAACTGAGTCCGAGCCAGAGCCTGAGCCAGAGTCGTGACACTCAACCACTGACACTTTTTATTTTATCTAACATGGGTATACAGCAATTCTTTGCACCTACTCCTTACGCTACCGTAGTTATAATAACCACCCTATGTTTATTCCTTGTATTAGCCCTGGACGCTTGTTTCCTTATTTATACCTATGCATGTCCTTATTCTCTGGCGGAACATCCGGCCCGGAAAGCAGATTTGGCTAATGTGGTTCTACCTGCTCTGATGTCTTTATTCTCTAAATGCCGCTTATTCTTCTCACCCTGACTCACATTGTGTCGCGAACTTATTATTGAATGTCCTCCCCTTTGTGTCTTGGGGGCGGTCAAGATGGCGGGCTTGGGTATAAAGGCAATCTAGGTGGTCGTTTGGGGATATAAAAACTTTTGTCTTCAAGTCTTCACACATCCGCTACACAAACATGGGGATCCCAGGTGATATCGGCATGCCAGCGACAGAAAACCTGAGGTTATACCTTTCTCAGGCAAAACTTCCTCTCATGAAGATCCCTCGCAATGCACCGCCGCTTCCACCTTCTGGGCACAGAGTCACAACATTGGCTTAACGACGCGACCAGAAAGACACAGACGCCTACAGTCTGTCCGAGCTCTCAGGAGGAAGGTAGAAGCAGAAGTATCAGAGTGTATGTGTATTCACAATCATCCCTTCCGAATGCGAGCGTGCTCAACAACAAACCGAATAAATAACACTAGACTCAAGCAAGGTAGTCCCGGACTATCCATTAGACGGCGGAAATTCCGATTCGGAGACGGGAAACGCAATCCGCATCCCCTGCAATCCGACTTTTGATATTCCGCAACCACATATGATTCCTCCAACTGACTTGGATCGGTACGGCGACATCCTCTGAATCACTGATCAGAGTTCAAAACAACCTGAACACCTTTCTTTCTTCTTCAGTTTCTCATCATGGCTTGACTATTTGCCGTTGCAAACGACCGAACGCGCTTTGCATCTCGTTCATCCCGAATCACGACACTGGTCCTTCGTCCTCCAAAGTGGCGACTTGGATGACCCGCACTTTAAGTACTACGCATGGGAGCTGTCACCTTACATTGCTAGTACGAGCGGGCGGAAAACGACTGCAATAGTCATGGCGATGCCTCCATGGACGTTGACACCAACAGATTTACAGTGTTTCTCTTCTTGCAAGGAGGCAAGAAATGCAACCGTCTTTATCTGAGCCAACCCTCTGACTCTCTGTGCAGTTTCCACAATTCGGCGAAACTGGGCGTACTCGCCTAAATGACGATCAACGCATATGGGGAAAGGCTAGTCTTTCCATTCTAAACGTCTTGCTCACTATTCTGACTGCGTAACGTAGCTATATGATATCTGCATAGCTAAAGAAAGCCCATATTTTGTCGTGACCAACTATTACGGCTGGGTTTTTGGTGTATTCTCAAAAGGTCTGTAGTCGACCCTTTCCAAATTGTAGCGAAACTGATTCACATTGCGTAGGCTGGGGTGTGGCCGACATTGGGGAGGTGCAGACGTACGCAGGAAGTTCGCCAACAATACTCGAACACCTACTCTACTGGCTATCATCTTCCATGAATGAGCCTGGTACATATGACCGTCCCGAGGTGGGTAACGAGCCCGTCCTCCCATCTGAGGAATGCCCGTGTCTCGTCTATGATGTTATGGCGAAGAACCCCCGGGCGGCCCTCGCATTGTACTTACTGGACTGATAACCGTCTTGAGTAGGTCCCCGAAACGCACATTTATCGAGGTCTGATTCCCGAAACACTAGACAGACGGCCCACGCCTGCACATGACACCGGTTATAATCAATCAGAGACGGAATCCACTTGGGATGGGAAAGATGATGGTAAGATCCATCTCCCGGATGTGAGAGCGTGCACGACGACATCACTAATCCTTTTCCAGACTTACGATCCGGGTACAGCTTTGCGGCCCAGAGTGACATATCGCATGCCGACTCCGACAGGACGGTAACTTACCGTCCGAAAAAAGCTCGTCGGAATTATGAGCCTCGTGACTGGCTCATTGCGTGTCAAGAAGCTTGGGAGGTAGAAACACCCGGCGAGAGGCCTTTTATTGACGATGCCGCCTCTGAGGCGACCAGTCATTGGTCATCGTTCTCCGTGTCAACCGTACGGGCCGGTAATTGGATTAACCCTGCGCCTGCACCTGTACCACTGCGAAAGGCCCCAACCTCTAGCCTCAGGGCAGCGTAGTACCTTGAATACAGTTTATGTAAACACCCTCCAATCGCTGTAAGCTGAGACTTGTTTACTGTAATTGTTTAGCTGAGCCCTAGATTATGATGTCAATACATACACGGATCCAGACTATTCTGTCTTTTCAAGGACTTCTTCAGCTAAGCTTGTCTGGGCGGGGGTTCTACTCCCGCCGTGGGCAGACACTGGTGTGCTATTTTGTGGGATAGATGATTGCGATTGAGCAGCAGTGAGGCCAGATTCGGTAGGATCTGCTGAGGACGGATATAGTCTCATCTGATACGATGCAACGGTTGGTGGCTGCACCTTGGTAATAGATGAACATCTCGACGTAGACGATAGGGATCAGAAGCTTACATCTGTTATCGGGTCGAGATAACTAGCCAAGCCGAGGGCGGCTTGATACTCATAGAAATTGAGGAGGATGGCCAAGGAATCTATGACATGAAATTTCTTGATGCTTACAAACTCAAGACCACGACATACGTACCTGTGACAGATAGAAGCTCACTCTCTTTGAGACCAAAGAATTCTATCGCGAACCGGGAAGCGTCAGGTGAAGAAGGCTTATGGGTCGGAGGGGTGGGCAACGAAGCCGATGGTGCCGATGGCGACACGCGGGCATCTAAGGATAGGGAGTGTGGGCCATCGACGATCCGTTGGGCGAGAATGTAACAGGCGGTAGCGATGATTTTCGGTGGGTAAAGGACGCAAAGGGGAGTGCGGTACCTGAAAATCAGACGTGTCACAGCCAGAACACAGCCTGGGCATGGGGATGGATAAGAACTGACGAGTCGTGTGCGATGCTCCAGGCGTAGTCTTGAAGCCGATATGCCACGTCATGTGCGTCAAACAAGTCGACGAGGTCGGCATGCGGACTGTCGATGACAAAGTCAAAGCAGAGTGCCTCTAGGAGGACCTCCTCGGCAGCGAGGATCTGGCTGGAAACTTCATCAATTTCCTGTGAAAAGCAAAAACAAGTGAAAAGATCCATCTCGAGCATATTACGAGAAAGATAACGAAAAAACGTACAGGACCACTCTCTGGAATGTCTCGAACATCTATTCCCTTTGCCTTGGACTGGCATACCCTAGCCACATCCCTGAGCTTCCTTCCACACTCTTCTGTCTTTGTAGCAAGAAATACGCAGGCGGCCGCGATGGTCTGATGACGTATTAGTGACGAATGAGGAGGCCACGAGAGCAAGCTAGGATAGAGACTGACTTGTCGATGATAATCGAGCATAGAATACCGCATAAAGAAGCGATGGAACCACGTTGCAGCCGTGAATAGGCCAGGGGAATGACTGAGGGAGAGACAAGGGTTGGTTTGAGCATATCGACAGAAACGGGGGTTTGGAAGAGTTGACCGCACGAACAGGCCTATCGATGTACCGAGGCGATACAAAAACTCGATGCCTCTGGATCTGTCATACATCTCCTCGTGCAGCGATCTTTCTTGAGCAGTCGGAGTGCAGGACAGAGCAGAAATCGGGAAAACCCATTGCGAGTTGGTGGTGGTGGACTCTGCGGTCATGTTGGCATCTCACTGAATTGGGACGGACGGATCTCCGGCGTCAACTTGAACGGGAGAACACATAGACGCGATGGCGGCGCGATAAAATTCATCAAAGAGATATGAACATGTTCATGAAATTTTTTTGCCACTTAGGAGTACAGACAGACCGTAGTAATCTCTGATCGCAGCGAAAAGGTCGTGTATAGTGCGTGGCCAATTATTTTAGTTCACATGATTCTCTATATCGATGCCATCGGTCCCAAACCTCAGAGGTCAAGAAAAACAGAAACCACCATCAATCCTGTACATTATTGCCTATCCCATTCTCGCTTCGGCGATTACGGTTTGGTTAAGCACCCAAACGGGGGTCTGACTTCCACACATATGAACCCCGTCTGGTCACGCGGACGGCGGCGGGGCGTTAACGACGAGCTGATCCATTTTCCCAACACGTTTGGCACCAGTTATCGATTTGAGGATCTACGAAGCTCAAAGGTCAACTGTCGCTTCCGTGAAACATACAGTAACCAGAGACCCACTGTATGATTGGGGGAACGCCCGGCTAAGGGCGGTTAGCCACGGATCACACCGCCGTGGATCAGACGAATAGGGACTTACAACTGGTTGCAAGTTCTTTGGCACCCTGGGGGGGCGCAATCTGCGGGGTGCGTCAAACTAAATCTGCACCACCGACTTTCACAATGAATCTAAGAATTGGTCCAAGTTTGACTTTCGCCATGAAAAACGTCTTCACAACGCCATTGCTCACCTCCTCCTCTCTCTGTAGAAATAAAGTCAGCAACACGCAGGTAGAGCGTCATAGTCGGCCTACTCACCAATTGCACTTCGTGCCTGCAACGAAGGTAGGTGTTGGTTACTCTTCTCAACGGCCCTCGTAAGAACGGATGAGGGCATATGAGAGAGGTGTTACTCACCTCCTCCAGTGGCACATCTTGGAGAAAGTGGATGATATCTTGCTCGACGACCACAGATGCCTTAAATCCTACAACACCGCTCCCGAGAGGTTGGCACCCGGGAAACATACAAAAGGTTCGGGCGCATTAGATAGTATCATGCTCTTCGATAGCAACTCCTGGCCAATCGACAAAGACTCATAAACCGTGATCTAAACCGTGATCGTAGAGTGCTCGCGCGGGGATCGAAGGCCATGGAATAAACGGCATCTTTCCATTCCATCTGCATCCGTAACCGCTAAATGCCACCGACCGCGATGGCAAATCGCCAAAACGTTAAAGTCGAATCGCCTATCCCAGCGCGGCAACGAGTCAGGGGTTGGGTCCGTATCTTCACGAGGCAAACACGCCTTCCTGATAGCGCTTTCGCCTGCGTCTCAGTGAGGGGCCAATGGTCGCAGGGTCCGTCGGAACTACTTGTGAAGGACGTTACTCGGCCATAAACGCTCTGGCGTTTCACCTCGTGTCCAATGATGGCAAAGCACGAATAAGTGCACGACCGTCGTACCCCTGCCAGCATGTCATCATACAGCCACAATATAAGAGGTTCTTCGATGACGGAGTTTCGCTCGATCTCGCAATGCACAAACTTGTTCCTTCCGTGTCTTTCCGGTCGGAGTATCTAGATAACGGTTGGCAGTAAGGCTACAATTGAAGTGACTTTGGGAGAGGGGTGGACAGATAGGCAACTCAAACCCCCGACATTGGTTCATACACCGGCGAGCGTCAATCGTCAGCAGCGATGAGCACGGGGACATGCTCGCCTTAGTGGGGATTTGTACATATTACGTTCCCCCCCTATCCAAAGTGGTCGGCCAATTTGTTTCCGTATCTTTGAGGTGATAAGTGCCAACTGGCGCCGACTGCGCATAAAATAAGTCTGAAATGTATTGACCGTGGCCGAAACAGGCAAAAACAGCCTATAGACCCGCGAACATTCCCACTAAATATTGACTGACACCCCCCGGGGTCAAAACACCTACGTCCGAAAACACAAGGGAGATCAAGTCTGGTCTGTGGTCATCGTCAGATTGTGGAGAGTCAGCAGAGGAACCAAGCCAAACGTAGTATAATCCACATCGGGGTTTCTCTCCATTTGTTCCGACGTCATGGTTCGCTGTGGCGATGCTCTTGGTGACTGTGAGGGTTCTGCGGGCCGGTTCGTTGGGTGAGCAAAGGAAAGGATACCGGAATTATGTGTCGGGAGGTCATATTGCGATAATGGGAACAACCGATGGAACTTGTAGCTGAGAGTCGCCGTGTCAGATGACCGCGAAGAGTAACGTTATGTGGGGATCGACCTTTCCGCTAATGCGTAAAACGGTTTGTTTTCCGCCTTTGCAATAATAGCCATTTGGTTACTCCCTACGGCATTGACCAACCCACCACTCTCGACAACTGCCTCCGAGCCAACGAGGACGAAGTCAACTTTATCCATCACATAAGCAACCGCGGAATCAAGCACCACTGTGCATGGGATGCCGGCTGCCGTCAGAGTCTCGTAAGTCTTGAGGCTATTTAAGGATGTGTATGCGAGGGGTTAAACGAAGTATGAATGGAGACTGCGCACCCAAGACAACGTGGACGAGCTTCGGTAACATAAACAGAAATACGTTTGCGAGTATGCGCATGGAGAAGAGCTTGGGTGACAACCCGCGAGTAAGAGTGTGTAAGTATCTAAAGGGGCTCAGAAACATCAAGAAGCCGATAAACGCCAAACGCACGACAGAGTCATCCTTGATAAATCCAAGCACGAGTTCCGCTATCTTGGTGCGAGATTTAACAGCATAGGATGAGTAGCTCTTCCCTGGTGGACTATTTCCCTCTTGAGCTCGGAGAAATTCTTAGATACGGTTGTGATCCTGAGGTAGATAGCTTAATACATTTCAGTGGCTTACCGCTGACTCATGTGGGAATAATGTCACAAATCCGATGAAGAGTTCGCAGCCAGCAGTCAGACCTATTGGATTTGGTACCCGCTTTTTCAGGGTTTCTGCACCGTCGTTGAGAGCTTGCACGAGCTCAAACATTGTGCCCGCTAAAGAGAGTGTAAGGTATTGTAAAGGCGTCACGATGCCTGGCTGTACCATCAGAACGTGTAACGAGCTCCGTGAGTGAAAGAATGGCCGCTAAAGGGGGGATATCTGGATGCCTGGATGAGAATACGGTTCTCGTCAGCGATGGAAGAGTTCAAGCTCACTTCTTCATCAGCTAAGGCACATTGGTAGGCTTCGTAGACGTCGAAGCCCCGCTGAGTTGTATCGAGATCAGAGTTTGGTTCGCCGCCCCCAGACGGAACGGCGGTCTGATAGATTGTGGTCATGTTCTTGTGACTTAGGGATGCCAATGCCAGGGACAACGGAATCGTTACGGGTGTCTCACGGGTGTCAAGCCACAGGGACGGAAAGCTCGGTCCGGTCAGGTTAGGTCAGGTCCGGAGTCCCTCGACTCTCTTATTGCCACTCATTCATGCCCCTTACTGCGTGATAGCTTTGCCGGCGAAAACAACAGCCAGTTCACAAGAGGAACCCTTCTATAGAATGAATAGAAGACGGTTTCCCTGCTGAGGTGTACGGTCTCCACATGCATACCCTTCAAGTTTTGTAGTGACCCTGGCCCGGAATCCAACCTCACCGGTTTAAGGAAGCAGAATTTATCAATTTTGAGGCTACCCTGGCGACAATTGTGGTAACGAACAAAAATACTGTCAACAAGACCATAAGGCCACACCTTCACAATGACGTCACTTGTGCTACAACTGCATTATTGTAAGGGGGAAACAAAGGTTGTTGCACCGCCTTTGTGGTTGCCTTTTAGCCACTTGCCTCTTGTCTCGGTTACTCTTCTTGAGATGGTTCCCTGGATACAGGATAGAAACACTTGTCACGGAGCGCGGTGGCCGTGAGATCGGCAAGTTTACTGAATGGCTTGACGAGGTGGGAAATAAGGGCGGCTGTAAGCGACGTTTTGATACAATAATAAGCCAGGAACGGCGGGTGGAACCTAGATATTAAAATTGACCATTTCGCGTAAGGCTCGTGACTGGGCTTTGTGCGAGCGGTAAGCGACGTTCAGAAACGCTGGCAGACCGCAATATATGCTGCTGGCGCGGAAAAGTCAAAGGACAAGAAGCGTTAACCGAGTAGATGGTGATGAAATGTGGATAGGAACAAAAGGAGATACGAAGGAGGAAGAAATCCGCGGGAAAGGCGTGCGTCGGCCCAGTCAGGGCGAATCTTGGAAAGGAACGCCGTCGTCGAAACACGTTCCGTGTCGGTCACACCGAGACGCCTCAGATGCCGTCCTTCCACAACCGGTTGCTACCGTCCGCCCCGTTCCTCTCACCCCGCCGAATATCCTCCTCAATTTTCACAGAAGATTATGCTTGTCTCCTCCCTCCTCTTCATATAACTCCTCCCAGCTTCACCTTTCGCGCTCTTTTTCCCATCCTCCTGCCCTCCGAGGCGTGTTCTCTTCCCCTTTTCGCTTTTTCGACTCTTTTGACCCTCTCACGCTTCTTCACTCTCCACGCTTTCGCTTCCGTCTGTAAGCCATCCTCCCTATAAATGTTTCACACACTCTCATCCCCTCCCCAACTCGACAGTCACCCGTTCCTCCCCGCCCTTACTATTGCCATTCTTCTGATAATTCTTCATGGCTTCATCTCCCCCCGAAGTTGTATTTTCAAGTGATGTGCCCACCATGCACGAGTGGTCAAGGAGAACCGGAATTCCACTAATTAGCGCAGACGCTATCGGTGTCAATTATGCCAAGGCCCGCAGGTGGCTGCAATCGATTCGTAACCAACTCGTACAGAATTATGGATGGCGGGACGTGCTTCCCCTCGACGACCGCATGCTCTTTTCTATCGAATGTCACCCCCCTCCAAGCCTTCCTAGGTCTCCCAATTTCCGCCTTCAAGCCCCCATGCATGCCTCGTCCCTCTTCAGCCCCGACAGACGCGTCCAGTGGGAGATGGTCTTCCATGGTGCAGTCTTCCCCTATCTCCGGCATTCCGTCCCCCCAATAGCGGACATGCTCTACCTCCTGCAATGCCTGCTTACCGGTGTCTTCCTGCTGGTCAAAGAGGAACAAGTTCCAGCCGAGGGCACGTACCGCACTATCCGTGGACTTCCCCCCGTCGAGTGGGTCGCCGCACATGAAGCAGAACTTGTCAGAATATTTGGGGTGCCACATTACCGTACGTTATTTCGTGCTGCCGGTGACAGACGCACCTCCTTCAAACTCGAACACATCCGGTGAAGCGGAATAGTGTCCGAACCCTTGTCCACCATGTCCGCAAGGCTTGCGTCGGCGGACTGACTGGTATGACATCAAAACGGGGCCAACGCATCTTTTCCACGAGGCAACTGTCGCCTTTATGATCCGCTTCCCCTTTCCTTACGCAGCGCCGTTTTAAAGTCGTGTTGAACACTGCTCTTCTGTTAATTCTTCTATCATCGTATCATAATCATTCTAGAGGTCACGCATGCTCATTTAGGTCGCTGTGCTCACCAAGTTTGTTATCCGTATAGTCTGCATCACTTTGTCGCATTATTTTCTTTTTAATCGACTCGGGTCATCGTGCACTTTATATGTAGGTATCGTCAGTGTTTCGCGTATTCGTCTTGTCTATGCGTTGTATCACGATTTCCCTTTTTTTTATTATATCTTTGCAACTCATGGTAATTCGAATAGTATGCTGGACTGTTACGTTCATATTCTGCTAAACTACAGAATTGGTGGCCCCGGGCCGAGCGCCGGCAGCGCGCAGAAATTCAGCCGAGATGAGCGGGCGCATACACGTACACGGCACGCTACCTTTTCTTTTGCGTGATGAGTGCAACCGAGGTCCTCTGTCAAAGCACAAGATGTCTTAATGGCAATCCTCCCTCCCGTCTTGAGTGTCCCACCTGTCACAAGTGAGCTTCAATTGCCGCATCACTCGGAGGACCATCCGCCTAACACACGCTATCACAGACTTGGAATAAAAGGTTCCTTTTTCTGTGGCCAGGAATGCTTCAAGGCTGGATGTGAGTCCTTTTGTATTTTTTTCCATTCTTGGAGCTCACTAAAGTTTCCAAAGGGGTCAGTGTGCACCGTAGATCCGTGCATCAGCGCTTGCTTATTCCGAATTCCAGAAAACGCACAAAGTCATCCATGATATCGCTACTCCACGTCAAACGTCGTCAGATGGGGGCTCTGTCGTAAACAGTGTGTTCTTCGTCCAACTACGGCGTCCACCGTCTTACCTTCCCCGCAGACGGAATATTCAACCCATTCCCCAATTTTAGCTTCTCAGGCCTTCTGCGCCCTGTATATCCTCTTTCGCCCAAAAGAGTTGTACCCGACCATATACCGCGGCCTGATTATGCCGAAGATGGTTCTCCAGCTCTTCTTATTTCGCGACTGACGTCCCGACTGAACAAATACTTTCAAGGGATTCCTATTTCGGAGACAAGGCGTGCCGGCCTACCTCCTCGCATATTGAGTCTAGAGGAGCAGGAAAAGATGAGAACCGTTTGCAGGGTATGGTACATGCCTCACTTTGCAGGCATGACACTAACCTGATACCGTTCATCTCGCAGCTAGCTCGTGAGGTTCTCGACATCGCGGCGTCGCACGTTCGCCCTGGAATCACAACAGATGAGATAGATGATGTCGTACACCAGGCGTGCATAGAGCGTAACGCATATCCGTCACCCCTGAATTATCGACGCTACCCTAAATCGGTTTGTACGTGAGTAGCTTTTCGACCACTAGAGATTGGAATCCATGGATCTGATTTTTCAATCGTAGTTCGATCAACGAGGTAATTTGTCATGGAATTCCCGACCAGAGGAAGCTGCAGGAGGGCGACATCATTAACATAGGTACGTCTTACTACTCGCATGACGGTTCTATTCTTCATATTCCCCGCAAGACGTAACATTGTACTATGACGGTGAGATATTGTGTGTCATTTTCCCACAACACGGAATGATATTGGAAATACCAGGCTTCCACGGCGACTTGAATGAAACATACCCTGTGGGACAAATAGACGAAGACTCGGAGCGGCTTATCCGAACCGCGAGGAAATGTCTCGACGAATCGATCAAAGTTTGCAAGCCCGGTGCACTGATTCGAGATATTGGGAAGGTCATGTGGGTGCAGGATTGTGAATCTATGCGGGCTTCCAAGCTGACATGACAATTTCCAGTGAACCTATTGCTCGGACAAACGGCTGCTCGTCTGTAAGAACATACACTGGACACGGAATTAATGATTTGTTCCATTGTACCCCCAATGTGCCGCATTACGCCAAGAATAAGGCAGTCGGAACCATGAAACCTGGAATGGTGCGTGGCTAATTGGCTCCGAAAGACCGTTGTTAATGAATCAACTACGCAGTGCTTCACAATTGACCCGTAAGAAGCGACGCTATAGCAGACACAGATATAACCTGACATGCCGCTGTAGATGATAAACCTTGGGGGTAATTGGGATGAAGTTCATTGGCCCGATAATTGGACAGCGACGACCGTTGATGGGAAGAGAAGTGCTCAGTTTGAAGAAACGTTGTTGTAAGTGTGCCACATATCCAGAGCACCCCCACCTCGATTGATCGGTTTTCAGGATCACGGAAACGGGGGTTGAAGTTCTTACAGCAGGGAAGCCGCGGGATTTGTAGCGATATAGCCTGTTCGGACGAAGACAGGCTTCTACCTTATTTTGGTCATGCATCAACCTAGCTGTTGTACAGGTTTTGTGTGCTGTCGGTGTTGTGGAAGTGATCTTCGTGCAGGTGAGTTTTGCTGCGGCGGTCAAGGACAAGACATGTGTAAACCCTATCATTTGATGTGGAGCGGGCGGAGGGTGTTAAGGCGAAAAGGGGACTAGTGTTCGTCCAATCATCCTCCTTGAGATGCTAGCGCTCTATTGTATCGTTCCCAATCGGTCACGCTGTTGCGATGTCAGAGCGCTACCGTCACTTCGAGTTCGAGTGTTCCGCAGTTACTTTTTCATGTCTTCGACCGAGCCATACCTTCTCATCGAGCAATGCGGATCCAAATATGGCAGACTAATATATGTCATTACCGAACACACCCCGTGAGTTTTGCACACAAGAGACTACCTCTCTAATAGTGCCATTATTATATTGACACATGTACAGCGCTTCGGGAGGGTATCCTGCAAGCACGGTTGGTCAATCACGGATTTGAACAAATGACGTGCAACACACTGATCACCTTTTTTTTTCTTTTTCATTTCACTAAAAGCGAGAGATACGCTGTATGGATCTCGGCATGACCGCCTTGGGTAACTGGAAGGCCCAGCAGGGTGGATGCACGCACATACAGGTAAGGTCCCTTACGCCGATACTTGACCGTAATCGGCGCGTATCTCAAGGTGGGAGAATCCCCCTTTCCCCTCTCACCCCCCCTCCTTTTTTTTTGGGACCACCAACTGTGCAGTTCTTCAACGACATCAATGACCTCAAGTACGTTTCCTTTTCTTCCCCTCCCTTACCTCGACCGAACTGACCTACAAGAACCCTTTTGGAAAATTTTACCTGCTGCTTGCTGCTGCTGCTGCTGACACATCATCCCCTACTGGCATCATCATCTCATCCCCATCCCCGGATTTCTGCTTCCGCTTTTCCGCTTTTTCACTTTTTCCCGGCTGATGAAGGTGCACGAATTGCGGCATGGAGTTCTCCAAACACTACCTCAGGCAAAACCTTCTCATGGAGGTGCGCGGTGTCCCGGCATAGTATACGCTGCAGATATATCATATTCTCCTCTCCGTCGCCATCGCCATCGTTATTGTCGTTCGTCGTCGGGGGGTTTTTTTTTTGGCATATTCGACACACCCCCAGTCGCTTTAATAATAGCTTTGTTTGCTCTAAAAATACGACTATTGATGATGCCCCTTTTCCTGCTACTGTAATCGACCTTCTTGCTTTAGCACACCAACAGCGCAGCACACCTAGCCGGCCGCCACTTTCTTTCACACACATGACCAAACGAAGTACGAAGCTGCCTGCCTGATGCAGCATCGGACAGCTGCCAGCTGCCAGCGGCAGCCTCAAACATTTAGCCCCTTCCCACCCAAACCTGACGTACCCGACCGTGCAGCAAACTTGCGAACCACTGCGCCACAATTTACGAATGGGAGAAGAAGATCAAAAGGGTATGTTCTCCCTTGATCCGGTCGCTCGCAGACTCGGAACGTATGTGCATCGTGTATCATCATCTCTAACCCGATTGTCACCTCCCTCTTCACTTCCGTCCCGTCCGAGCTTCGTTCGGATAAGTCCGTTTCAGATGCCGAGGTCCCGTGTTGCTGCCTTGTGGCCTGCGAAGTTCACCACTAAGCAGTAAGGTTCAAAGATGCGGACAAACACAAATCGAAGGTTTCCAGAGTTCAAACGTTCAAGGTGTAGGCGCTGGTTGGTCGGAGTTATGGTTAAAATTAATGATGTATGCGGGTGAGATGATGCGGATGTGATGACCCAACCGATTAAAATCAGATAATTATCGCCATGGAATTGACAACAGTTAGATGGAAGTAAGGTCCGTGTGCTCGGATTCGGATCCGGGAGTGGTCCGCCTAGCACACAAGCATATTCATACATACAACGTACCGAACGCTAAGAGATCGACTATCCAGGGATACATTAAGGATAAATTCAGTACCAGCACAGAGATCCAATCATTCCTCAAACGTCGATATTGAGGGTTTGCTTTCCCGGATTTCGTTGTTGATGTCTTCGGTGCAGTCCTTGAACGGTTCTCGCGGATCTAGTGCACCGATCCGTTCCACCGCGACGCGATCAGATAAGCTTGCCCTCCGCTCCCGTCGGTGTAAGCCACCTTCAGTCGGCGACCCCGGTGGCCGCATAGGCCTGCTGGACGATTGCCCTTGAACCACAGACATCCTGAGCTTCTGCAGGTCTGCGTAAGAACCATGCTGGCTTCGTGACCCCACACGATTGGGAGTGACACGCCCATCGTCTGAGCGCAAAATGCCGAGAACGTTGTCGTAATCCCCTGTGTCCTCGTCATCTGAGACCTCCGGAGATGCAGCACGGCTAATATCTCGACTCCGGGGTAGCGAGCCAGCCCATGCGCTCGTCCCACGCCGAGCGCTACGGCTCCAACCGAACAAACGCTCGTCAAGCCAATTCTATGTGACGTAAGAAAAAGGTGTCCTCATCTGAGTTCGTTTATGAATACGCACCATGGGATGTCCAAGCAGATTCTCTTGAGTTTCTGTAGCAGCACCTTCGCTGTCCCTTTGCCCCGACCCCGGTTTTCTACTTGACATCGGAACGCTGGACGAAGGGAACAAAACTCGATTCTAAATCGAAATTATTGTCAGGAGGGATCTACAGCTCCGCGGAAACCTGCATGCCTTATCGAAGTCATCATAGAGCTTGGGACCAAATTCATTAATGATGTCCATCAGCTCATTTGAGAGTGTTCGACGCATCACTTTTAATCGCTCAAGGTACTGCCGTTGACCGGGCATGAGCGACACGATGAGCGGCCTCAGAGATCTGGAGAATCATTCGGTTGCCGAAATCCGAAAAAAGACACACAAATTCACTTTAGAACGTCCATTCCCGCTTCACCAAATTTGAGTGCTGCGTAGCCGATCGCGGGTAGCGCTGCGATGGTCAGGGGTGGCGTTATCAGCCTCCATTTCCACGGATATTTCGCCTTGATGACAATTATGGTAGCGATAGCGGCGTAGAAGCTGTATAGCACTGGAGCGACGCCAAGAGATATCAATACTTTCCAAGTCGCGATAACATCGCGACCGTGAATCTTGACCACTGATGCTGCCACGGCCTCTAAGATCGCATGAGAAAATGAAATATGAAATATACCACAGACTGTAACGCCGCATACCTTTAGCTTTCTTTTTTGATAAGATAGAAGCAGTTAGGAAGATCGGTCCGTTCAAGATCACACCAGGCAAAGCGAAAGTGCTCCAGATGCTCAACAACCCAACACGGTATAACAACAAGCCAAGCGTCTTCCAGCTTGCCCTTTGGGCTCTTGGCACCTTTGGTTGGAATTAGTCCCAAATCGAGCCTGAATCTGGTGGTAAGACTCACTTGATGGTCCCACAGACCTAAATCCTGTAAATGTCGATTGTACTTAAGGACGTTGCTCAACAAGGCTTGCAGACGAGGCTCATCCTTGAAAACACTATAGCCGTGCAGAAAACGCCTGTTTAGTTCGACAACCTGGCTCAAAGTCAAGTGCAGCCCGGGAGGCTGGTACAATCGTCTGGCCGCTTGAATAAGCTAAACGTCGAGTTAAGAAGGTTCATGTAATATCTCTCGTGCCGCCCACCATGAGAGTCTCATAATCAGGTGCCCGGACAGTAACCGTCTTGAGGGCCTCATATACCAAGTCCAAGAACTCGGATACTGCCTCTCGCTTCTCCAGACCTCCTCGCTTAAACTTCTCGACGAATTCTTCGGGAACACCTAAAGCTGGCCCGAACTCGATCACGGCACGAGAGCGGAAGCGGTCGGCGTGGAAATACGACAGCCCAACCGGCACTACTTTTACTTTTATGTCTGGATTGTTCGCCATAGCTCCTAATGCCATGATAGATACGCCAGCCTTGAAAGGAAGAAGATCGGTGCGGTCGTGGCTGCCACCTTCACCGGGTCAGCAAGCCGAACTGCGAAAAGGGGCTGGATACACAGACCTTCCGGGAAAATTCCGATGTATTTACCCTCAGTAAGTCGCTGGTAAACAAGACGGAATGCTTCTTGCTGATCGACGAAAGGAAGGCATTGGAACACCATGCCATCAACTCCTTGAGTCCTCAACTCGTCTGTCTTTTCTCGAATCCGACTCGTCACCTTTCCGGTCTCACCTCCGAACACGCGCTTTACTTTCACTTCGGTATCCGAGATTACCTGAGTAACTTCGGCAACAGGAGAACCAACAGATTTCGGTAGCATTATTTGCATCCTAGGAGTGAGTTCTAACAGGAACTTTGTGCCCTCCCCCAATACGGTACACGGATCGTCTGGGGAAAGTCGAATTCTCCCCGTACCCGGAGTTGCATAGTCGGCAGCACGGACAACAGGGACTTCGAGATAGTGAGATAATGGTGCACACGATACGGAGGAAAGTGGCAAACGAACGTACTGCATGAAATGATTTTGGCAAAAAAGCCGATAGCTTTCCGTTTCATGCTTTTAGCTGCAATAAGAAAGCTAACGCGTTGCCGGGTCTCACGGTATACCTCCATCGCAAGGAGGATGGGTCGAGGAACTAAAACAAAGAAAATTAATCAGAATTTGGGATGGGGATGGAGACAGGAGATCATGCCTGGTTGTGATGAGGGGCAGCAACGAATATGACTGGACCACTGCGAGGGATATTGAATGCGCCTCTTGGGCGAATCTCTCGGAAAAAGGTGTTGACAACGTTAGTCCAGATGAGTTGGAAGATGGTATAGGAGAAGCTGGAGGCATAAAACCTCTCCATTAATGACGACTGGCTTGACTTTAATGCACTGGAGGGCATAATGGCGAGGGAATCGAAGGGGTAGTGAGGGCTTAGGATGAAGAAATTCACACAGAAGATCCGGTGGGGTTCGGACAAAGATGTTTAAAAAGACTCGGTAGTAGGTCTAGGCTGTTGGGTGATCCATATGACGGTCATGACGGTCATTGACTGACTGACGTTTGTCGCGTCGACACGACACGCATATACACGCATACACACACTGGCGCTTGAGGTCACGTTCACCGAGTTGCCAACACCAGGAGGCAACGAGCATGACTACTCCAGCTGCTGACCCCATTTCGGACAGACTACTCGTACAAATTGCTTCCTATAATACGGCTCTCCAGGGTTTCCGCGGCGTACCTCAAGACCTAGTTGATTGGCTTTCTCCCACACTCAAAGTTTCAAAGTTTCTCTCTCGGCAGCCCCGCGCTCCTGACATCGTCGCGGTCGGCTTTCAGGAGCTTCTCCCCCTCCACCAAGGCTGTATGTATCGTACCGCCTTGCTCCTCTTTGACTCATCCCGTCTCAGCGTGTATCATTAGTTGCTGGCCGCTCAAGCAAAGTCATCCAAGAGCGCAACACTCTCATCCTATCCCAATTAGAGGCTCACGCTCTAAATGGGGAGCGGTATCTCTTGTGGCCCAGGTCGTAAACGTTGGAGTCGCTTTACTTGTGTATGCGCTTGACGATGGTGTATCTCGTCATGTTCGCGATGTCCAGACACAATGGACTGGATGTGGCCCAGTCTATATTGGAAACAAGGGTGCAGTCGGTGTGCGCTTTAGAGTGCAGAGCAAAGACGGTGGACTAGGAGAAGTCTATACGTGAGTCCGTGAGTCTGCCTTCAACTCCCCCACACTAATTTGTACCCAGCTTTGTTTGCGCCCACCTCACCGCACATGATTACAATCTAGCGAGCCGGATTGCGGATTACCACCACATCGTTGGTTCCCTGCTCTTTCCTCCCTTGCCCGGCTCCGATTCCGGTGCACCTACTACGATGTATTCCACCTCACATTTGTTCTTCCTGGGCGACTTGAACTTTCGGCTTGATCTCCCACCAACCAGCCCTTTTGCTGGCCGTGCCAGCGTTCAACGTATCGAGGCCGCGCTTGACACGCAATCTGGACGAGACGAACTCAAGGAATTCGACCAGCTTCGGCAAGAGCGGGCGAAAAATGCAATCTTCCATGGCCTTCAGGAGGCCGAATTTTGGTCCTTCAAATGTACCTACAAGTACGAGATTGGAGAGGTAGACAAGTATAGGTTTGTGTAGTCCTGTCTGTGTTCTGGGCCATTCTGACTCTTAGTGTTTGGATACAGCGGGGAGAGAACACCTGCATGGACTGACAGGATTTTATATGCGACGTATTCCGACTCACCTGATATCACAGACGGCTCGGGTATCACTAGTCTTTTATACACCTCTATCCCATCTTATACTACCTCTGATCATGTACGTCGCAATCCTCAATTATCCCTTTCCGGTGAAAGAATGACGTATTCCAAGAAACCTATTGTGTCACTTCTACTCCTTCCGTCTCCAACTCGTGCACACACGCCGGATAACGCCATCCCCTTGCTTTCTGTTCCCCATTATTTCACGCCAAAGCCAGCTGCCTTCGTCTCCCTCAAGAGGTGTGTTGGGCGTACGCTTGATAGGATCATCGGTTTCGCCTGGTCGGCGCTTGTTTTAATCGGGGCGGGCTACACAGTGGTTGGCATCTGCAATTTCGTCTTGGGGCTCGGTGCCTGGACATGGCTGCGGTCGAAACAGGGAAATGGCTCCGCAGACGTGTAGAGGTGTGTTTCTTTCCCATCCTTATCCGGGTCTTTTTATTTTGGCTTCGTAACTTCACATAATACATCGCGGACCGAGCGATCGATGCAGTATTTATTGTGCTTTGCTACTTCCATTATAATAGATTGGATATCACCACTGCCGCTGGAATCGCCCCCTGCGGCGATCGTATGGTCGGGCATACGTGTGATCACCTGCTGCATGCCGAGTTCTGTCGTGCCCTGGAGTGTGCCAGTGCGTGAACACGCGTCGAATCGGTGACACGCTGCACATAAAGCGATATAGGCTGCATTCTTCATCGATTCATTTTTTTTCAAGTGGCCGGGCTGAAAAATTTATAGTGCACATTAGTTATCGGAATCGCGGCGGTGGGCTCTCAGCTGTGTGCAATGTGCATTTTTGCTGGCATGCCCGTGAAAAAGGACGTATGGCACCAAATGGGTGGCCCAACAATTGGGGTTAGAGTGCTCATCACACTGCTGGTGCCACAATATAACTATCTTGTTCCATTCCTGTGCTTCTATACATGGGTGTTCCAACCCTCAACGACGCACGTGTTGCAGTTCCCTCTTTAACGATTGATATTTGGCACTGCCTTATCAGGACTCGGATTGCCCAATCTGGTGGCACCTGCCTATCAGGGTTCGGCCAGCCTTATCGTTTCCACTCTCGTCTCATCATTGTCCTCTCTTACCACTTACCATGGTTTGTAACAAACCCCTCCTCCCCCTCCGATTACGACCCGATGCCCTTTTCCTCCTCTTACTGACCTCATTTCATAGTCTCACACCGTAGATATCCCTCAAGAACTAAAGGACTCGATTCGCAAGTTCAGGTTCACTCGACGCAAAGGCAACGCTGCGCTCGTCGTCAAGATCAACAAGCAAAAGTTGATCATGGAGGAGGTGGAGAGGTTTGACGATATCTCGCTCGAAGATCTGGCAGATGGTATGGTAGCTTACTTTTGAGTGGCCCCTCGCCACCTCGGATCTCGTCTGATTTACGTCCTTTCCCGTTGTCTCCGCGGCGGCAGAGCTCCCAGAGTCCTCACCGAGATACGTCGTGCTATCCTATAATCTCATCCACAAGGATGGCCGAACCTCGTCTCCTCTCGTGCTCATCAACTGGGCCCCTGCGTGCGAGACCAGCCTCCTTACCCTACACGCAAGTGCTTTGCTGGATTTCCAAAACACTGTACGCCCGACCGACGTGTAGTAGCCTACTCACCGAGTTTTCTATACTAGGTGGACGTCGCCAAGTGCCTGGAAGTGCGTGATGGCGCTGACGGCCTGACAAAGAGCATCCTTGAAGCCAAGCTGGAAACCTGAGGGAATCTCAAAGACATTCAATTGCAGCCACCATGAGGCATCTTTGCCAGGAATGTACCGAGCATTGTATATTAGACAGAAATGCAAAGAACAGACTTAGCTCGTCGCAGTGAAGCATCAAATGCGTAAGGCTTAAACGTGAACCCGGTAGCTATTTACAATGCCTGCTAGTACCCAACTGTGTCCAAGGACGTAGATAACACTGCAAATCCACAGACGAAAGAAAATGGGTTCTCCCAAAAATTCCACCCTGTACGCCTGGCTGAGCCATAACACTTGTGTCCCCATCCAACACGCTAAATATTTGAACACCGAAGGCCATGACCATGACAGATCAGGAATAATGAGCGGCAGGAATAACATATACCAAAGAAAATACTGCGACCGAGGGCATGACCGTCAATCTACGTAACGAAGAGATAAAAAAACAAACATGGCACATACCTGTGAGGTGCAAACCTTGTTGAAGATAACAAATGTTGCCGTCTGGATGAACCACCCCATAATCATATCCCGTCTTGTACGAATGAAGAAAAGGCCCGAACTCAAAGATAGGATGAGCTGGGTGAGAAAACTTGTCAAAGGGGACCGAATGAACGCCCTCCACATTGACGACCGCACAACAGCGGACGTTGAAATACTTGGATAGTTGAGATAAATTTGATAGAAGTACGGAGAGAAGTTGTGTCGGTGATCCAACCGATGGAGATGGTAGAGATACGTTTCATGAACGAAAGGGTATCCCCAACTGGCCCAGAAAAAAAAAAAAAAGGACATCAGCGGCGAAGCTAGTGGAAATAAAAACCTACTCACATGGAGTACATGAGAATGCCAAGTAGGAAGAAAGTTCCGGCGCTGATCGTTGCGAATCTTATCGTCTTCGCGTTCACAAAGACATCGATCCATCGGACTATTCTAGTGGGGAACACGCCTCGCGTCTTCTGCGCCGCCTCCTGCGCCTTGGTCTTCCGACCATCGTCCTGCTGCTGGTGTTGGTATTCCATGCCAATGACGCCGACGCACGACACTCCGTAGATAACCGGATATATCTTCCAATGCGTGCTCAGCCCGAGCAAGACGGCAGTCCAATCCCACCACCCCCGCAAAGCGCAGAAGAGTGTGAGAAGCACCAAGAGAGTAAGTACGGACTCGGAGGACCCTCTAGTAGAGATGCCGATCACAATAGGGTTCAGAAGGTGGAGGGCCACCAGGAGGGTGGCACGTCGTCCGAGTCGGACGTCTTCCGATATAGTAGATACCAATGCCGATGCTCCGTTTTTTTTTCTGCCAACGTCTGAATCCGGGTCCGCAGAGGACGCATCGTATTTGGACTCTCGGCGGAGGATGTGAGGTGAGAAGCGAGTGGCGGCGCGTGACTCGAATTTGCATCTGTGCTGCGACTCGGAGGTCGCCGCCGACGAGGAGCAGCAGCAGGAGCAGCATGTGGAAGAATCGTAGAGACGAGCAGCTTGTGCATCAGAATTCCTGCCAGAATGTCACATCCCGAAAAGAGATATTTGCCAAATGACTTATGCAGCCATTTGTTCGATGCGAGGAGAATTGTCAACAAAGGCGTGTAGCGGTAGGTCTCTCGACGATAGGGACTGATCGATGGCCGTTGTAGCGTCAAGGGGGGAATTTGCTTAGGACGTAACTGATAGGAGACTCACTCCCCGATGTTGACCCACTTCCCAAGTGGACCCTGGGCATGGTTTAGTGGACCGGGGGCCAGGGTGTAGGAAGTTGCGTCGGTGAAGACGAGGTAATCGACATCGGTGTATTTTACGAGTGAATGACGGTCATGCCATTCACTATAAAGGACAAGAACGATGCGAATGAGGGTCGATAAGACCAGAAGAGGTCTAATCGAGATGAGGGCGTGAACGGGAACGTTGACGTTAAGTTTCATCACACGACTGAATGTCGACTCGGGCACAGACTTGAGGCGCCTGTTGCAGTCCATCTGACGTGGCAAAACGTAATATCCACGACCACTCAAAAATCACAATTGAAGCACAAAGGTTCTACTGTAGAATATACCACTCCAGAAACTGCGACACAGGATAAGGCAGCCTTAGATCTGTAGCGTGGCACAAGTGAGCATATAGCCCACGCACACGACATATCAACTCACGTATTGAGAGACCCAACGGAACCCTGTATATGACGTCAACGATAACTCGGGACAAGACGAGAAAAAGGGGACTAACCCTCGCCATAGCCTTGTCGCAGAACAACTGAGCACATGAAGATCTCAATAGGGCGCATATCGCTCAACGGTACCTTGCCCTAAGACACAGGTCAACCCTCTGCATCTGCCAAAGCAGGCATACACTCACCTTGCCCGTAGTTTGGTATAAACCCAGATGGTGCCTAAGCTCTTCTTCGCTTACTGCACCTGGTGCATCGATCTTGTTACCAAGGATGAGGAAGGGCACCTTGGCGAGCTGCTCAATTGAAAGGAGGGCATCCAGCTCGGCCTTTGACTCGGGAAAGCGCTCAAAGTCGGCGCTATCCACGAGAAAGACAATGCCGTCGACCTCGGGGAAATAGTCACGCCAGAGACGGCGTGCTGTAAGGGATGGGCTCAGATGCGGAACTATGGTAGTAAGACTGCGCACACCCCCCACGCACCCTGTTGATGGCCACCCAAATCATATGTGGTGAACTTTACGTTGCCGATTGCAAGCTCCTCCGAAGCTAAAAACGAGGCTCTTGAGCAAGCAACGCCAAAATACGCGGACCATGAATGAACGGACTTGGGTGGAGCGTAGGCTGGAGGGTAGCTAATCTATCATTCTTGAGCATGTGCAGGAGTGTCTACGCGACCCAATTCATTGAACAAACAGAATTGACGTGTTAAATAGGCGTACTGTCTTTCCGGCATTATCCAGGCCCAGGAAAAGGATCTTCGCATTCTTATGCAGGAGACCTGCCACGAGGTTGAGTGCAAAAAAGCGGAGAAATGGAAAGAAGTTGGCAGACCTAGTTGAGCGAGGACGTCCCAGAACCAGTTGAGGATGAACATTATGAGGGAAGAAGCGGGCTGGATGGCGCTCGCGGCGTTGCGGTCGAAAAGTGCGTTCGGGCGGGTCAGAGAGCGTGCGTGCGTGTCTTTTCCTTTCTCACTGATCCCGTGACGCGCTCGGATAAGATGACGTGGAACTCGTATTTTATTCAAAAAATGTATTGTAGGAGAGGTCTGACACACACTCTGCAACAGCGTGCAAGTGAATTGCAAGAACAGAGCGTGTTCTTATACCTAGCCAACTTCCCTCTGCGCTGAACAAGAATCACCACGTTCTTCGTGAGGTATCAGCAGAACGGGTACTGTCTAAAATGTCGCGCTGGAAGGAAGAACAGTTTGAGTTGGAGTTGTGGCGGTTCCTGTCTGTTGTTTGCACCTGTTGTGTCTTTCACGCACGGACTTCCCACGGGTCCCCAGGACTCGGACAAAGTCCGTCATTTTAGGCCAACTTTATTCAACGACTGCGCTACAGCCATCACATCCCAACTCTTTGGCCGCCGTGATTATGTTTACCGCTCCTGAACAATCATGATCGTTGTATTTCTGGCATCCGCTCTGGCTGCGGTAGGGACAGCGGCCGCAAATCCGCATTCTATTCCCGTCGTGGTTAGCCCGGTCCATCGATACAGCCGGGGCCTACATACCCAAGACGCCTTGTTTTACCCTATCGCATTACTACCGGACATTCCCGTCCCATCATGGACACTAAAGGCGGTTCCAACTACGGTTTACCGCCCTAGATATCAGCAGGATTTACACAATATACCTTGGGATCCCATCGAGGTGCTCGGACCAGACATTGAAGATAAACACACCCTCTCTCAGCTCGCCCGCATAAGCGGAAATGCCTACGCTCTTCCAGGTCAGAAGAACTGGTATGATATTGATTCTGCTTGGAACATCGTAAGTCGTCGCTACCTATGGCGCCTTACAACTTATTCATGTTGGCCTAAGAGCTTTCCTTTCGGTTGGGAAGACTCTACAGTAGGCTTTCGCGGGCATGTTTTCTTGTCTTCCGACAACAATACCGCCATTCTTTCAATAAAGGGCACCACACTTCAAGGACCGACGTCCAAGAAGGATAAATACAACGATAACCTTCTATTCTCGTGTTGTTGTGCCCGCGTAGACTTTTCATGGGTTTTCTCGACCGTGTGTGATTGCTTTTCCGGACACTGGACTTGCGACGATACGTGTTTGACCAGAGCGCTCATCGAGGATAGTTTGTTTTATTCGGTTGGGATGGTGTGTATTTACGTCCCGTCCGTACCTATCTGGGTTCTACTCACACGTCTTTCAAGAACCTGGTTAAAAACCTCACAACTATGTACCCAAACGCCAATGTGTGGTTAGTTGGCCACTCCCTTGGCGGTGCACTGGCATCATTGCTGGGCACCACATTCGGCTTCCCCGCAGTCGCCTTTGAATCTCCAGGGGAACGCCTTGCCGCCCAGCGCCTTCGCCTTCCCATGCCCCCTCTGTCAAACATATCAGGTCTTCCGATTGCCCCAGTTACCCATATATACCACAGTGCGGACCCAATACCACAAGGTGCTTGTACCGGCTTTCGTTCTCCCTGTGCTTCAGCAGGCTATGCCCTGGAGACGCGATGTCATCTAGGCAAAAGCATTATGTATGACACAGTGGGCAAGCTAGGCTGGCGTGTTTCGCTACAGAAACATCCAATTAAGAAACTCATTTTGGATGTCTTAGAGATTGACCAGGAGTGGGAAGAAGGTCGAAACGTTCCGTTGGCAGTAGAAGAAAGTGATTGCATAGTGAGACAATTTAGAAACGTTCTTAAAGCGCTCTACTAACTGACTGCGTAACAACTAGGACTGTTATAAATGGGAGTTTGGTAATTTCACGAACAAGGCACCATAATCCGTGCAATTGATGTTGTAACATACTGTATATTCCCGACGATGTTCTCGTACAAACTAGTTAACAAGACTGTTCCTACCTGAACCATAAGGGTTCCATTCTGCTCCTCCAATCCACCGCCCCTGAACGTAGACTCTCTTTATATTCCGGTCATCGCCTGTGAAGAGAAACCGTTCTAGCCAAACCTCTATTTCCTTGTCTTTGGGATGCTCCACATGGAGTTCTCGGTCTATGTCAGCACCCCAGAGACCCGGGTTACCTGCATCGTCATGCACGCTGACTACCAAAGCATCAAATGCCTTCCCAGGAGCAAACGACCCTATGTGATCCTCCAGACCACAAACTTGCGCGCCGCCAACCGTTGCAAGATGCAGCAGCGTCGCGAGAGGAAGCTGGCGACCTTCATATGTGGATGTCGTTGTTGATGAATCAGTTGGTGCATGCATCGCCAAAACTTTCGACGCAATGGAGGCATGCTGTACGGCGGTAAGAATGGAAGGAGAGAAACCGCCTGAGACATCTGTGCCAAGGCCGACCTGTGATGGGTGTCCGAGGATATATATTCAGTGATCAACAAGCGAATAGAAACGAATAACCTTAATTCCTCGGTCGATGAATTTGCCAACGGGGCACACCCCGCTGCGCAAGTTAAAATTACTCATTGGACAATGGCTCACTCCCGCATTTCTTTCCTTCACCAAGACGATCTCGTCTTCTTCCAGGTGGACCGCATGTGCGAGTATTGTGCGAGGGCCAAGTAGCCCATACTTGTCGTATACGTCCGCGTATGAAGTGGCCGTAGGGAAGAGTTTGAGCGTCTCCTGTACTTCGTTCCGATTCTCGGATATATGCGTCTGGATCGGAAGCGATGGGTCGGTGCGGGCCATGTCACCTAGTGCGGACAGAAGGTGATCCGAGCACGAAATGGCAAACCGGGGTGTAAGCACGGGCTCTACAAGCCGCGGTTGAGAAAGGCCACGAATGTGAGAGATAAGAGCACGTGTTGCGTTGATAGAGTCGGAAGCTGTTGGTTCCACGTAGTCATCGGGTGAATTACGGTCCATATTGCATTTCTAAAATTTCCATGGAAGTTGCTTAGCGCGGCCGAGGTGTAGCGGTTACCACAGATATCACGCACCCCGACAAAGGCACGCTGACCTAGTGACGGTCGATTATAACTTGAAGAGACGATAGAGAATAAATAGAAACTACTTACCGTAGTCGTGTACTATTTCTGCAAGTATCTTGGTGGCTTCAAGATGCAACGTTCCATAATAGCAACAAGTGGTTGTCTACGGCATCAGAATTAAGAAAGCTTGGCACCTCGGAGTGGAGACAAATGTTTCATGTACCCCGGAATTGATGATCCGTTTAACAATCAAACTATATGCTCGACGAGCGAAATCTACATCAGCGAATCGAGCTCCATAGGAACGTTGTTTCCTTTACCAATCAAGCAGTTCGTACTGCTGGCCACTGGTGGTAAGTTGGTAAGCTTATACAGCGCGATATGTGAGGCACGTTCACCTGCCGATATTGGGGACTTGGGTGCGTGCTACGTATCGTCGGCCATGAGCGAATTGAATACAGCTTAAGTCAGACATGTACGAACCGTATGGGTATCCACAAAGCCCGGAAGGATAAACTCTCCGTGTCTAAGGTTGACAAGGGGCACCTCGAGTGATGCATGCTGGGCAAGGACGTTCTGGAGAGCAGACTCGTGTACGCCCTCTTCGATCCAGTCAATGTGACCAGATGAACCGATGGCAAGCAGACATCTTGGCAGAGACTGGAAAGAAGAAAGCGACTTTGGGTTGACAAGGGGGCCATAGAAGATGGTCCTCGTTTCGGGCGGTGACATTTGCGTGATCGGTGGCGAGCGGAGATGGAGAAATACGGAATGAAATACGAAATGGTTGCAGGGGCGATGTGTCGGATTGTGTCACGAACTGAGATACATTATCGGCAAGGAATTGCGGCATGGACAATGACGGCACTCTCGCGGCGCACTGTGCGACAACAAGACGTGTTGTAATTACGCACGAAACACAAGACAACTCACAGCTACGACCGCGGATGGACAAGAAGACATTGGATAAGTAAGATACTGCAAGCGAGGGTGTGAGATATCTATGGATGGATCGCGGAACATAAGGGATTGGAACCACTCTGAACAAGCTAGACTGAACAGACGTACGGTGGTCCCCGGCCCCGTGTGCCTGGCACTGTCTGTCTGACACTGACAGCGCTCCCCCTCGACCCTCTCTCTCCCTCTCACCACGCCATGCCTTCTCTTCGCCGTGCCTTCTCCTCCCCCTCAGTGAGGGTATCGCCCTACCCCGCATTCCCCAGCTCGCGTTCCCATCGCGCCCATCCACACGGCCACCGCCGGTCCTCCGGCTCTGACGTGTCCGACCGCAAGGTCCTAGCGGACATCGATTGGTGGCGCGTCGCCGATGGTCAGCGTGAGCGTGGTGGCGAGGAGGACGACGAGGAGGAGGGGGAGGGGGAAGAGAGGGACGTCGTCGGCGAGGAGAACCCTGCGCCCGCGGATTCTGAGGCCATGGCCATAGGCAATGACGCGATCCTAGCACTCCCCACCACAGATCGCGGCGAGAGTGCTGCTGGCGTCGAGCCCGAGCGTCCCTCGACCCCAGTCGCGTCACAGAGTCCACCGAGCGAGGGCGACGACTACCACAACATCTTTGGATTCTCGTTTCAGGTAAGTTAAAGGAACAACTTTTTTTATTCTCCTTCCCTCCCTCCCACTCAAAAACCCTCTTTTTTTTTTCTCTCTCGTCGTTCTTCCTATTCTTGAAAATCGGGACCGTGTGGGATGACATAGCCTCACGTGTTCGGGCAGTTGTCGTCCGAGTCCTCCTTCGCGCTTAGGCCTCGCACCCCCACGCGACGGCGCAACGCGTCAGAGTCTTCCATGTCATCCGTCGACTCTACCCCAGACTCGGAGGTCCTTCGCACTCCCATCGAACGCCCCTCCTTTGCTGGCATGGGTTTCGCGGACCCCGGACCAGAGTCCCCGCTCTTCCACGTAGGCCTCGCGTCTCTTCACACAATCCGGCTTGTCCCGAAATACGATTTCCTCGGACAACGACGACCCGCAGGCGTGGACCTAAATGATGACAAGATCCTCCCCGATCCCCTAATGTGTCACGACGACCTCTTTGCTTGAGCGTCACCTCATTTCCTGAGATACCTTTGCTTGATCACCCCCCAAATGTCTTGCTTATCGACTTCCTCCTTCTTGTGCATCCCCCAACCTCAAACCCTCCTCCAAAAAGAAAAGAAAAGTTCACCAGACGAACTGGCGTCCCTTGCGTGACGTATCGGTTCTCATAAAGTCTACGACAACGTCTGGTCTTCTGATCAGTATATGGTCGCCTCTCTCTCCTTGCTTTCTTTCTCTCTCTCTCTCTCTCCGTTTATCTAAACACGTCATCTATCGCTTTTTGCTTGCATCCTTGATGTTTTGGTTGCTTTGATGACTTTCATGCCTGCATTTTACGATTTGTACTTGTCCTCACAAACGACCGTTGCGTCCGAATACCCCGCTTTCCTCCCATGCATGTTGTCTTGTCTCATCCTCCTCTTGTGTTTGCATCTCATTGAACTCGTCTCACTGACGACCACAGTTTTCCCTCTTGTTTTTTTCCACGTTTTCTCTTGTTGACGTCTACGCAGCATCTATTGTACGCATTAGACGCGCATCCACTCCCTCACTACATACCTTTTTGCTCACCGCATCTTCTAATATCCGTTCAGACCGCGCTTGGTGTCC
The DNA here is from genome assembly GCA_022496225.1 of Russula aff. rugulosa BPL654. Classification (NCBI taxonomy): domain Eukaryota; kingdom Fungi; phylum Basidiomycota; class Agaricomycetes; order Russulales; family Russulaceae; genus Russula; species Russula aff. rugulosa BPL654. Next base: position 14,851 of record WTXE01000018.1, on the reverse strand, counting down.
TGTTGTGATGTGCATCCCTGATAATATCATAACTATTGTACTGAGACATACAAGGTGTACTAGTCGTAACTGGCTTCCCAAAAGTGATGTCTCTGTACCGCGCTTGCAATTCAAAACACGTTGTGTTCTTTGTTCGACTGGCTCGAGACTGATAGAGGCGATAAAAAAACACACTTATACATGTCACCAGTCACCAGCCAACACGACGTAGTGAGAAGTCGCGGGTGCCCTTCGTGTCCAACAGAAGGCCTAGGTAATACCCCCTCAATGCTCGTAAGGGCAAGTCCAACAACATTGTGGGGAAAATGCGCTTGGGGTTCAAACTTCAACGGGACACTCCCGCAATCACCGTCGGCCCTGATACCTTGCTCCAAGGCGATGGTGCCAGAGGCCCATAGCGCAGTGGTAGAGGAGACAGGGTTCGAGTTCGAGGATGAGGATGAGGATTAGGGGTAGGAAAAGACGGTGGTGGATGCGGCGGCGGCCCATTGCTGTTGTGCGATGGAGGTAATGGTGGTGGTGGCGGTTGCTGTTGTATGGGCTGACCGTGTCGCGCTTTCCAAGCGTTTTTTATCGTGGCTGATCGAGTGAGCAGCTAACGGAATTTTATACTGATCAGATTATCGCGACGACAAAGCCCACAAGAGCAGCACCCACCGCATCTTTCTCGACGCCATCAGCAATGCTTTGGATAACATTCTCTACCACAGAACGATGATTGCCTTGCGGCTTGTCGTCGCGGAAGCGCATCATGCGCCAATGTTCATCGACAGGGTTCCAACATACTTCGACAATGCGGTCATCGACTTGTTCGCCATTGGCTTTCATACTGGGGTAAAAACGGGTCATTCATCCCTCTCAGAAAGCGAATAATTGCCCGCGGGTTGTGACATACCTTTCCCACTCTTCGTCAATGACGTGCATTGTGTCCCAGGGTTCATAAGTGGCCTTCGTACCCTCACCCCCACACCAAACATGAAGTGCAAAGATAGGCTTTGCGTGTAGATCCGGCTGGTTTGATGAGCCAGGTAAGGGTGGGAAACGTAAAACGAGCTTAAAGTCGATCGAATTCTCGGACGGCGGTTTCCATTTGAGTCTTGAAAGAAAGAGAAAAGTGAGTACGAAGCTTTACGGAAAAGAAAAAATACATACAAATTCCGATCTGTCCCGGGAATGTAAGGTGTCGAAACGGAAGTATAGATCAATCCGTCATTGCCGTGTTGTTGGGTAGTTATGTCCGAAAAGACCTTGTCGATCGAATACGAACAGTTGACCTCCTTGACCTGAATGCTGGGAGGAATCAGAGACGGGAGAGAAAAGCAATAGCTATTTAGTTAAACCAACTCGAACGGTTGTTTCTCCATCATATAGGGATGATCACGGAGCATTTTCGAGAACGGCTTGAAGAATACTTCTTTCAACCTCTGGAAGTGACTCATCAAAAAGATTGTACGCGGTGATAAACCGACCACCTACCCAATATCTTTTGTCCAGTGTCTTGGACATAACGTTTAGACTGTCTGCGACGAGGCAGTCAAAGCAAAGTAGACGAAGGGTTTCCTATAGAAAAAGGAAGCGTTCGTTCTAATACACGAGAGGGATTCCGACAGGACGACATACGCGCTTTGTCCGGGGGTCAACATCGATGACTAGCTCTGCGTCTACCACAGTGCTCCGTAGATGCCGCTCTGGGTGTTCATGATGAGGGAAGTAGAGACCGAAGAGTTCCCTATATACATTATGCCGGTCGACCTAAAAAGCAGGTGAGACTAAGATTTAATTGACGATATGGACGTACAGTGTAAACAAACTGCTCGTTTGTTTCTAGGACAGTGAGGACAACGAGTAGCACCCTGATCCCATCCGACTTTTCGCAAACCCAGTAGCTAGTGCGTGAAGAACGAGTCGGCCAACGAATGAGAAGATTCCACGATAGGAGGGACTCACTCCTCACGTTCAAGCCTCTCAAGGTCCTTAGAGCTGAAGCTGACGGGTTGGCTTCCTGGAAACCTGTAGAGGGTCAGTTGGAATTGGGTGGAGTGGCACGGAGGATTTATTGACCGTTCGTGATTAAGGCCGCACAAAGCTGCGAGGTGGCTTCGGAGCCTGTGCTCCTGTGCAGAATTCTTTGGGACTGGATTACCGGGGAGAACAGGAATGGGATTCATGCGGAAAGAAAGAGAGAGACATGCGGAAGAGAGCACGTGGCCAAATCTACGCTAATTATTTCGCCGCGGACAAGCTCAAGATATGGGCATGTAGTCGACTACTGTACACAATTTCATAAAACTAACGATCCTCCGCCCATTCCTGTCGTGTAATATATATCGTGAGTAATAGGATACTACAGAGGAAACCCGACTTACGTTCTCCTTCTTGATCTGAGCCTATCATAAAACAGCGTCAGCAATCGTCCGCCATTCCAGAGAACAAAGTCGTTACCTCTTCCTCAGGAGTGAATCATTTACGATGTTGAAGAGTTTCCTTATCTCTTCGGGTGTCTTGCCCTTGATCATGTTGGCCACAGTCTTGCAGCCCACGTCACTGTGGAGAATGTTAGGGGTGTTTAGGGTTCACTGGGCACAGGTACAGACAGGAGGGGCTTGATGTCGAGATAGTTTGCGGCCAGGATGATCTCAAAGAGCATCTCTTGATCGACTGCAATAAACTTCTGATCCCACTCGCTGATGTCGGTGGTGCGCTTGCGAGTTTCATCTTGTGACTCAGCGTCTGTGGTTGGGAGTCGCTCTCCCCGGTGATGTTCGCAGTATTCAAGGACCTGTGTGAGCGAGAAAAACAATGAAGAAAACGACATCCTCGCAAGCGAAAATGCTTGCCTTTTTCAAAACGCTCGATGAGACATTGGGAAGCGGTATCGGCTGATCGCTTTCGCCGACATCTGCATAAAAGTCGTGGGTTGCGGTGACTCAGGAGTACGATAAAGCGTAAAAGAATTACCCTCTAGCATATTTTTGATCAGCACGGAGCGTTCTGCGACGTCCTTTTCGACGACGAACTGTTCGCTATCAGAGGTGACGAGAAGAACCATTGTGTGTTTGGATGGTGGAAGTGAAGAGTAGACCGGGATAATTCCCCTATAAAGTATAAAGTAACACGCAGTAACACACCACAACTAGGTGTGGCACGTCACGCTCCTCACTCACCGCCTGATGTCCTTCTTGTCCTTTTTGTGCCCCTCCTATGCCATTCGTTCCCCTTTCTCTATAATCGGTCGGTTCACTCTTGTCATTTCCCCTTGACCGTTCGACCGTCCTATTACAGGTTCCATCCGTACCGCCACCAAGCGTGCCGGCGGCTCAGTGCGCAACCATGGTGGCTCACCGGGGAAGCGTCTCGGCGTAAAAAAATTCTCAGGTGCGTCCTTTCTCTCCCTCACGGGGCACTCGGGCTCACAGCCATTTAATAGACCAATATGTTATTCCTGGGAATATCATCGTGCGTCAACGTGGGACGCAGTTTCACCCTGGGCAGCATGTACGTCCGCCATTACGTTTTATTTCACGTTGCAAATCCGTGTTTACTCTTTCTAGGTGAAAATGGGTCGAGACCATACCCTGTTTGCGACTGTACCGGGATACGTCCGTTTCTACAAGACAAAGTGGATGCGGGGGGAACGTAAATTTGTTGGAATTGTCCTCAGTCGAGGTGAAAAGCTTCCTCGGGATGAACAAGCCCTCGGTCGCAGTCGCTACTTTGGGCTTGTAAACTTGAACACTTCCACGATGGGCACACACGATAGTCCACAACCCACGCATTAATAGCGTAGCCACGTTGATATCCTAGTGTCGAGCACCATAGTCTAGAGCACCACATGGTCCTGGGAGATCACCTAATCCCGTTTCCCCCGTTACCACCGCGAAATAAAGTTCTCACAGGGATGTGATACCCGTTCTTACCCCATCTCCAATGTCTTCCAGCTTCAAGTTGACTATAGCGCAAGAGCTTCGACTTGATGGTCTGTCTTCAGTTGGCGGATCCACAAAAAACGACAATCTGCTTAATTGGTCACATAGAATTACCTTCGGATGAGCAAGTCATTGCGGCATCGCGCGAGGTGCTCGAGGCTACCAAAGGCTGGAGGAAAGGCAAGGCGTACGAAAAGAAGACTGTCCAAACGTATTCTAGTCCCAAGGGTCCTGGCGACGGCGCGGGCTGGCACTGCAGGGTCAGTGAGCATGCGCCCACTCAAATCACATTCGACGATTTTTGGAGCAAATTGGGTGCTAGCAACCATTCCGAGTATGAGAAAGAGTACGTCAAATAGTTTGCCCTTGGAGAACCGTACAGTATGTTCTTTCTTTGCCTGACGAGCGAGGAACTTGTAAAATAGGTACATCGAGACCGTGAAGAAAGCGACGTTGGTCAAGAAGATTTCTGCGACGCAAGAAATTTGGACGATGTACTACGAATTCTCATCGTTCGGCATTTCTCCTCGCGTGTTCACCGTTTTGCAAGTCACGCACTACGACTCGAGCGATCCCAAGACTGGGTGCGTTCATCCATACATTTCACATCGCTATTATGCTCTCCGAATTTCTCATACAACTCTTCAACAGTATATTCGTCTCCATTCCTGTAGATCTGTCCAGCGATCCCGAACTGGCAAAGCTCGAAGAGGAAGGTGTCAAGGGTCGTTATGTCAGCGTTGAAAGTATCAAAGAGCTTTCCAGCGGGAACACCGAATGGCGCATGGCCACGTCTAGCAGCCCAGGTGGCCGCATACCCGCATTTGTCGTAGAGAGTACGATGGCGAGCACCATTTCCGAGGTAAGCATGCCAAGTTTTAACCACGCTGGACGCGAGGTCTTAATTAGTCATGCATGTGATAGGACGTCCCACACTTCATACGATGGTTCCAGTCCACCAGACATAAGACCGAGTCCAACGAACAGGCCCCTGCTGCGCCGGCCGCATAGCCGAAGTGTGACAACGGACATCCTCGATGCCTATTGAACACGTACATTGCTGCGGACACATTGTTGAACCACAATACAGCCTAACTTACGCTAGCTCCAGGTAGCGCTCCACTGATTTCGAATTAGTCGTCACGTAGATTACATCATGACTTGGATTCACCTTCCCAACTTGTAACCGCCTCGTTCCAAAGCTTGATTTCATGCTCTCTTGTGCCACCGAAGTGGTCCACGAACTCATCGCCAAAGACCTCACGTGCAATGCTGTTTGGTTGGATCATTCTCTCCGTCGCCGCTTCCAATGATTGCGGTAGCATGGTGATCTTCCAATCACAAAGGTAATCTGAAAATGTTCACATAACTTTGAGCGGCGGACACTCACCTTTCCGGCCTTCTTGTCCTCAAGGCTGAAATGTGAGATCGGCGCGACGGGCAGCGTTAACTTCTTCTCTATTCCTCTCAAGCCTAGTCCGAAAATTGCACTCAATGCAAAAAACGGGTTGACATCTGCGCCCGTGACGCGGATCTCGAAGCGTGTCGCCGCCGGTGGAACAGCGGGGGGAGAGATGACTCTCACCGAAGCAGCGCGTGAATCATAGCCATAAGTCACTGCATTTGGAGCCCAGAAAGCCTCGCCTGCGACAAGCCGTTTATAGCCATTGATAGTTGGTACGAGCTGGCAAGGGTTCGACGTGACGAGGGAACTGTCCTAGAAGGATGTTACTTACTGTGGGCATGACTAGAAATACCTCAGCACCCCTTTCCTCGTGAGATACAGGATACTTACCATCGGTCAAACCATGTAATACCCCAGCAAGGAAATACTCGGCTGTCTGACTGATGTATTTGAGCTCGGCATAAGCCGCCCCTGTACGTCCTTCCTGTAGCTCTTCGGATTTGATAGCGAAGATGTTTTTGCCATTACTGTCCTGGAGAGATACGTGGATGTGGCTTCGAGAGCAAACTTTCCATCAGCTAACGGTAGTTAATGTATCACGCGATTTTGCACAGACCCACTACACCCAGGCAGCTAGGCAATCGCCATAATCGCATAAGAAACACGAATGATTAATGATGGCAGGAAAGGATAATCTTACATTACCCCAGGGCTTTGCCATGAAGCTTGGCGTGATACCGTGTTTCATCCCTAAGCTCTTGACAAGATACTTGAATAATAGGGCATTGTCAGCAACGCGAAGGGCTGTCGTGTAGGCGAGGGCCGTCTCAAATACTCCTGGGCCAGTCTCCGTGTCTAATCAAGATATCATCGCGTGTGAGAAGCAAACTCGATAATATACGCACGGTGACTCTCAAGATGAACGTCGAACAGCTCTGCCACATCAAATATATCATGAAAATAATCATTATTCAGCTGCGTTCGTAGTAGGGAATAGCCGTGCACTATCGGAGACGGTTGGTTAGAAACTGAATTACTGTCGAGTTATAGTGCCGTAGTGACGTACTCCCAGGTGTTAGAGGCTGCAAAGCAAGGAAGTTCTTCTCGGCGAGACTATGTGGGGTCTCTACGGACATCGATCAGTTACTTCACCCCATCAGATCTACCAAAGTAACCTTTGAATTGAAAATACTATGTTGGGTGTTAATCGTGTATTGTCCCAACTTCAGGTACAGACATACCTCGAACTCTATCCCTGAAATACATTGCCATCCGCTTTGTTCTGCCTTCCCGACAAGCTTCCTCAACACGCCGCGGGGACAGACGCTGACAGGTTCTTTGGTTTCTGGGTCCAAGAATGAGACCAAAAATAACGGAACGTTTTTCTCCCAGGGAATCCTGCGGAACGTGGATAGATCGATAGTTGCGATGAGGTCGCGATAGCCATTGGCCGAATTCGAGATGAGCAACTCTCTTGAATACACGGCATCGTGCATGTCCCAGCCGCTGATGTCCCTCGTGAATGTGCCGTTACTGACGTAAAAGAAAAACATACAAAATAACGCTGCAAACCCAAAGCCGTCAGACGTAACTGCACTCAAGAACTTGTCCTTCGACTACATGGACTCGAGGGTTGGCCATGCAAGCAGGTGGACAGGGGTGGACCATCAACAAACGCACCATGAACTTTCCGCGCAAAACCCCATCCACTGCTCACGATTAGACGTTGCGACAGAAAATGTGGTCGGTGACCCACCGTCGAAACCTGAGTGACTGGATCAGTGAGAATCGGGCGATGCAGACATATAATTACACAACCTGCAACTTTCACCTTGTTGTCCAATTGTAGGGCGTCTCTTAAACCATTCAGTGAATCTGTAGCAAATCTGTGGAGCCATCTGCCACCATTGTGGATGAGAGAAAGCGAGGTCAGATTAGATTACCCAAATGGGACAATCAACTTCAGTCAAGGTCGTCCATGAGCGATGCACAAGCCCCCGCCTTTGCCTTGCAGCATACTTTACTGATACCCGCCCAGGTATCAACATCGACGTTACGCAGAATGGGATGCTAATCCTGGGTTCTGGTGAGCTCTCTCACTCGTCAACAGGATAAACTGCTTACCTTCGAAAGGTGACGGGAGTCTTCGACTCTATTGCCCATCTGACACTAAGGTCGTCAGAGCTATTCGAGGACTCGACTCCGAAGTCTCGTCGGTAATTTCTGTCGCGCCGAACAATGGTGGCTTCGGTCACGTATGGGTAGCTTCCGGGAGTTCTGTGAGTGTGGACGCTTTTCCGGGTCCCGCTTTTCGTGGATGTATATGATACTCAATGACCGATTACAGGTAAAATTATTCAATTTGGATACACCACAACTCGTCCAATCAAATGTAAATGCATTGTCCGTAATCAATGTAGGCGAAAACGAAGGAGATGCGAACGAGGCATGTGCCCTTGACATATCGTCAGCTTTCTCTGAGAAACTTACCCTTAGATATCTATCAGTGAGAATCAGAAGACTCTCGCATTCACCATGGATAGTGGGGTTGTGGGCGTGGTAGATCTGACAACAAAGAGCGTCCGGAGGATGAAGACGCAGCATAATAGCGTGAGTCTAAATAAATCGGTTCAAGTTTGTAGTTGTGGTTTTGATAGCACACGTCTTTGTCCTTTAGGTCTGCGCAACTGTAAGGTTCATCCCCGATCGCCCCAGTGAATTCATTAGCGGAGGCTATGACTCCACTCTATTCCATTTTGATTTTAGGCAAGGCGCGGTACTTTCGAGACGAACGTTCAGTAGGTGACTCCTTACCGTCGTCCGCACGCGCAGTCACACCACACCATTTTCTAGCCTCCCTGCCGCGGCTTGAGTCGTCCGCTGTATCGTTGTCTCCCCCCTTCGTGCTCTGCCTTTCCGTTTCTTCCACCGGAGCGATTGCGGCGGGCACCGCAGATGGATGCCTGGTGATCGGTCTGGGTGGAGATAAGAGGATGTCCGTGAAGAAGACCCGAAAATGGGGAGGCCTGCGTGAAGATTTAAGTCTTTCTTCTAAAATTGCTGATGGTCCAGTTGTCGCACTGTGAGTCATCCTTCCTTGTCTAGAGTGTTTGAGTGCACTCATCTCGGACGCGCTTAGAGCCTTCCTAGATCCCACGGCAGTCATTACATGTACCCTACTCGGTGTTATTTCTCGACACAATCTGCTCACCGAAGGTGTTGCAGAAGACAGGAGAATCGAATCAATCCCCGTTGCGCAGACACAATTCATCGCAAAGGTGAATACCCTGGCTGTTCGCAGTGACAGCATTGCTGTGGGGGGGCTCAGGGAAGACGGAAAGGGTTTAGCAGAAGTATATCGGCTTAAATAGTGTGACGGGGGGATACTTATGTTATTGATTCGTCCTTTCTTGCATTGAGCCGCTCTCAACGCCACGTTGTGCGCAACTTCCTCCCAACAAGGTTCCCAAGCTGGACAGCGTCAACCACCGTTTCACGATTGGGCAGTGGAAGACGGGTGTGGGTGGTGTCAGCGTTGGGGGACTGAGAGATATCGACTCATGAGCGGTGTATAGTACCCATATAGAGCACGATAGATGATGTGCAATAGAGTGTTTCACGCCATTGCCTCAAGTGTTGATCAGATGTAAAGCAGATGATGCAGTGACGCGGTGAAAGCCTGATAAGTACGGTATCGGTATGCCAATTATATGTTGGTGCACATACGCCATAGTAAGAGGAGTACACAGCATCACATCTACGAATTTTTTGAGGACTTGTCCTCCTCTAGTTGTGCCTCCAACTTCTCTATCCTCCGCAGGCACGCAGCACGTTTCTCTCTCATCTGGGCCAGGTATTCCTCGTCAGAAAGCCTGCTAATACCAATGCCATGGATCATCCAGTCCAGCAGAGGTTTCTTAGGTACAGAAGGTTCGGCAAGCCCGGAAACAGTTGATGGTGCTGATGGCTGGGAGGGGACAAGATATCTTCGAGAGATAAATTTTAGGCGTTGGACACCCATCTCATTGTAGAGCACCTGTCCAAGGGTGCAAAAGACGGATCCAAACACCATTCCCGTGAATGTACCACGTGTACCACCTGAAGGAAAGACCATTGAGCTTAATCTGACCTGAAGTAGAAGACCGGAAGGGACGAACGTCTCCAGGCGTTCAAAACACCCCCTGTGATGCCCCCACTCAGAGCGGAGTCAAGCACACGGTGTAACCTCATCGCTCCCCATGTCACGTCACCACTTGTAGATGCTTCAGGCGAAACCGAGGCTCTTCGTGGACTCTCCTTCTCCCATTCTTGTAGCCTCGATGGCAATGCTTGGTCCAGAAGGGGCACAATGACATATCCCCGAACACCTACAAAGGATGAAGCTGAGGCCTAGAGGAGAAGTACACGATTAACGTACTGAAGAAAGTGGCCCCTGCAACTCCACAATTAAGAGCTGCTGACGCAGCGTATATGCCAGCAACGACTTGTCCCCTTCGTTTAGCTAAAGCGTAGGTGCCAGTGATCAAGGCACCAGTGATGGCTGTGGAGGAGGACGGATGTGAGCACGGTGTGGGTGTCCTGCAAGATGAGGAAGACGAACGTGCATGATACTATTGTCCCAGTAGCGACATTAATTGGAGTCGACTGGCCCATACCATAGAAGTTGGATGAGAGTTGACAGTTACGCGGAGCGCCGGAGACGCGAGATATTCGGCTTCTCCCGGCCCCTGCCGTCGAGTACTGTGCTTTATTACATGCGCACGAACAACAAAAGATACAACATCAGAGGGTGTCTCGAACGAACGCTAGAGTACCCAAGCACGAGGCAATAGAATCCAGTAACCGACTACTCTCTTGCCTCTGCAACGACAAGAAGGCCTCAAGGTCAGTTCGTAACTCCGGGTTGGAGACTAGTTGTTCTCCGTGTACGCGCAGGAACAAATTAAGATACGTCTGGACAGCTTCAAAATCTCGACGAGACTTTAAACGTTGTGAAAGGGCACGCAGAAAAAGATTCAAATCCTGGAGGGTCGCTAAAGAGCGAATTTCCAAGTCTGCTGCCGCAGGGGAGAGTGATTTCGCGAAAGTGAAGAATGCTTCGTCTGACAGGGATGTGAATGTCGATCCTCACCAAAAGTAAATAAACCTACAATTGCCATCTTGTGGTTCCTGGGATAGCTTTTGAAGGAATACGCTCTCTGCAGTTGCACAGATTTTTTGGGTCTTTTCGCGGATGTCATCTCCTTTTCTTTTTCTTGAACCACAAACCGTGCTTCAACGCCCGCAAGTGTAGGCAGGAAAAAGGGCGCCTTCTCTGGAGCCTTCGGAGGCTCTTTTGGCTTATTTCTTTGCTAATTATCCGAGTTCAGTGAATGAGTGTAAACGAAAGGAAAGGAAATTATAGAAGCCGACCTGAATCACATCAAGATTCAACAGTGTCTCCCACCTCGATCTTGGTAGATGCGTGAGTGTGACGACATCACCCTCCAGATCGGGCATGGGGCCGGAAATGTCTTGGGAACGATCATGGACCACTAAGGCCGATAGGTCCTCTAGTACTGAGAAAAGAATATTGGTCAAAAATAACTGTTATGGACCTTGAAACAAACCTTCATCCTCGCCAGAGCCATGCATCGATGGTAGATCGACACACTCGACATCCTCTTCGGCAATGCCGCGGAACGAGAAACCCGCGAACTGGGCTCGATTCGCCCTGAAAGAGTATTATCAGATCGCGTTGACGGCGCGTACAGTGATGGACCTGCCAGAGATACACGCCTACGCTGTCAACGTGGGCAGTAGCTAAGAAATCGCCAGTGGGTGAAAACGATACGCTGGTGGCAACGCTTGTTGTTCGGAAAGCATCGATGAGATGTCCCGATGGAATGTCAAATGTCCTGATAATCGTGTCTAGTGACGTCGTTATAAGCCACCGCGAGTCAGAAGAGAAGGTCTATGTGCGCTGTGCGATGAGACCAGGACAATAGGCCAAGCATGGGTAGACCCACGAGGTCTAGAACTCGCCCACCAAATCCACCGAACTCCCGAACTGTTCTGTGGGTCTCGATATCCAAAAGACGCACAACGAGGTCATCGCAAATGACCGCAAGGAGACCGCTGTCTCGCTGGAGGGTCATAGAGACGATGGCGGCGGATATGACGAGCGTGTGCTCTAGTTTCGATGTGTGGAAGTCAAAAAACTTTTTGGGAACAAATCTCTAGTTTAGGCTCCTTAACGGCCATTGCATGAGCACGTACGTACGTTGACAGTTCCATCGAGAGTTGAAGCTATCGCTACTCTGTTCAATGAATCCGTGGCGAGACCCGTAACAGTGCGCTCTTCACTCCTTTGTTTCCCAGGAGGACGCCGATATTTTGTATGAACGCCTTCTGGACATGGCCCGATGTTGAAAGACTTACGGTGGGCGCCAGATTGCATGTTCCACATGTGAATGGCGCCCGTAGAGGTACTCGCCAGCCCGAAATTACCACATGCTGAGACGCAGACGGCCTACCATTGGTTGAGACATGCCTGAGGAAACAAAGTTGATTGTGAACTCACCTTGATGATCCCCTGAGTCCTCGTCTTGCTATTCTCTGTAGTGGCAAGTGCGTGCTGTCCCAATCTTTTGTTCAACATACTCCATGTCCTGGCATAGGTCTCATCAGAGTGTGCTGTCAGAATATCATCCCAATCTTTCGATCTCGTTGTTGAATACGACAAGGCCGTGATGGGTAAGTGCTTGAGCGAAGCGAGTGATACAGTTAACGTTGTCGCTTTCTTGGTAAGAGAGCCTGTGACGGACGGGGCTGGTCGTTAGGAAAAGTTCCTGCAGGAGAAAGTAGGCCGACCTTGTGACAATTCGAATGATCGTGAGTCGCGCACGACAGACGTATATCGGAGACTACGATCCCTCGATGCTGTAAGCAGCTGTTTACCGTCTTCACCGTAATGGCGAATAAGATGCGGCGGCGCTTGATGGCCCGACCGAAACTTCAGAAGCCGGGGCGGCGAGGTCAGCGAATCAACGTGCCATTGCTTGTGGACGTGTCAGTTGGATATACGATCTCTTCCATCTTGAACACAAACCTTAACACTATTATCATCTCCCGAGCTAATGAGCAGTGGCTGGCCGGGGATCCATTGCAGTGAAGATATGCTGCCGTCGTGAGCACCTCGTATCGTATGTAACAGACGTCCGCCGGAGCCGAGATCCCAGAGGGATATATGTCCCGTTTCCGAGGCAGAGGCAAGAGCTGGATGTCCATCTGCAAAGGAATAAGACTTTCGTGAGACTGCAGATGTTTGGGCCTCCCTTACCGCCTCGGAAGGCAAGTGCCCGCACCGGGCCCTCCCGTACGAATATTCGCATTATTTTTTCGTCGGCGCGGATGTCATAAATCGAGATCTCCCCTGATGCAAAACCGATGCCTACAACGTCGATTGCAGGGGATTGCGCCAATACCGTCATGCTTGAAGGTAAGTGACTGGGTTGCGATTCCGAGAGGCGAACGAAGGATATTTTGTGTATGCAAGTCCTAAGAAGAATATTTTATCAACTTGTTTCAAGGTGTTCATTACGGTACGTACCGGGTACGGATGTTCCACAGCTGCAAGCTTCCGTCACTGCCACCGACGAGGACTTTGTTCAGGTATGTGGCCGGGTGTAGTAGGTGAGTGGCGGTGAAACCAGGCTCAAATTGAATCTGGTTATGGAATACTTCACAGACATTTAGCACGATCTCTATATGATAACATATACTCACCTTCTTCAGAGGCGTCCCAGATGAGGAGGTTTCGTCCATCTTCCGTCAGAGAGAGTAATTGAGAGCCAAAAACGAGAGGAGAAGTTATCGGTGTCCCCAAAGGATTGGTCAAGCGGGCAACCTTGACTTGAAAGGTGAGCGCGGAGGGTAGTAAATGACCCAAACCACACAGACCTCCTTTCCTCGAATGTATTTGAGGACATGTGGACCAGTAGATGCCCATATAAAATCTCCGTCAAAAGCTAGACCTGTAATCGAGCCCTGAGCTTCCGATCCTACAAGGGGAGTCTGCTTTGAAAAACTGCCATGAATCGAAGGGACGATATGGCTCACTGACCGACAAAAAGAAGGGTCATCTTTTCGCCTTCCCACAGCGCCCATGAGTTGCCCAGACATGTCAATATATGCAAACGCGGTCCCGCAGCTGAGCCCTTGACTGCTCGAACCTGAAGTGCAAATGGCACATGATTCGTTATGAGCCCAAGAGCGCGAAATGGGGCAAACAGCCGCCGCGAAGTGGGTGTCTCAGAAACAAGAGGCGGAAGCAGTCTGAGTTATTGTAGATGAAGGACGAGCTCTTTTTGAGGGAGGGACAATGGCCTCTTCATCATCAGGTTGGACTGTCAATAGTGGTTTATCGCGTCGATTTTTCGGTCCTCTTAGTTACATAATACTTCACCCGCTTCCCTCCTTCCAACGGCTCGGACATGGAACCAAGGCTATTGGTGATCTCCTTGCTTGCTGCTATCTTTTCTCTGGGTACGTGCTTTACTGGAGATACCGGCTGATTACTTCCTGAGCCACGACTACAGTCGCCCTTTATTTATTTCGTCGGAGATCGCAGTCCCGTGCAAACAGCATCGTATTCGTCGGAGCATCCGGCGCAGGAAAAACTGCTATTCTATCGACAGTGCGTGTAGTATCCTTCTACGTCGATACATTTGATTCTGATACTCGTTGTAGCTGGCATACGGTCATACGCTTCCAAGCCACACTTCGTTACAAACAAATGCATGCGTTTATTCGCTAAACAAGAAAACCACCACTTTGGTGGATGTTCCTGGTCACCCTCGTGTTCGCGAACAGTTCCGCGAGCACATGGCTGATGCCAAAGCTGTTGTCTTCGTTGTGGACGCCAGTAATGTATCCCGCAATGGCCCCATTGTGGCGGAGTACGTTGGCTGTTTCACCGCATATATGTACCAGAGCAACTGATGGCTCACTTTGATCTCAAGGCACTTGCATAAAATTCTCCACGCTGTTGTCACAATCCCGCCGTCACATAACCCTCCTGCCATCCTCGTCCTGGCTCACAAATGTGACTTACTCAAGACGGGGAGTGCTTCAACCACATCGTCCTCAGAGCAGCTCGCAATCAATCGAGTGCGAACTGTCTTGGAACGAGAACTTGAAAAGCGGCGTCGATCTCATACAGGAAGGGTAGCTATCGACGAGCTCGGAGCTGAGGGGGAAGATAACACTGAATTGGGCGGCCTAGACTGCACTGGTCCCCCGGGAGAGGCGTTCCAGTTTGCGGATTGGGAGGGGGGAAACATTGATTTTGTAGGAAGCTGGGTAAGGGTCGGAGAGAGGGGCGAGGTGAAGGAGAAGGAGAGTGGTGAGGAAGGGACTGGACAGTTGTTGGCCTGGCTAGACCAATTGCGGTAAATGGCACGTGCTTATACGATAGATGATATCGCTGCGTGCAGTCGTCGTCTCGTGTTCCTCCATGACCGCTTTAACGATCCAGTAA